>OZ007567.1:63074857-63367357 GCA_963931925.1 Onchidella celtica
TTTAGGCTGTAGCGTCGAGAACAAAAAAAGGGTCAAAATTGCACCACAATGAATTACTCCCGCCACTTTTTTTTTGTTTTTTTGTACAATACTAGGTGAGGTATCCGGCATTACCCAGGACAAACCTGTGTTCCCGTTGTTCTCTGTCCCTGTCTCTGATCTAGAAATTCCCCATAATAATCTTGCTTCAGAACTCATGCGCGTTACAGCACTATGCACCAACTGAACGCATGCCAAGTACAGTTTTCCCGTGCGGTGAGCTCGTCAAGGGGAGCACAAAAAGAGATCATTGTATTTTATATTTTTACAACTTTTAAAAAAAATTAGCCTGAGACTTGAATATCCACAATAATTATGTTGAATCAAAAGCGACTGGGATGGATTAGTTGACATTTGAGAAAACTGATTTGAGAATTTTTGAAACTGTCAAGCAGACGGTCGAGTCTAGCAAAAAAAAAAAGGGACCAAAATTTCAGAACAATGAATTACTTCCACCACGACTTTGTCTTATAATAAGATTAAGCCTGGATAATGAATGAGTTTGAAGAGTCCAAAAAATGGACCAATTTTGTGTTTCCACACTGGTACACTCTTGGTTGATTGATTTATTTTATCACTACTCTTTTTTTACAGTAGTAGACGATCAAATCGATTCATTTGAACTCAGCAAAAAACGTGTGCACTTTAGCACTAATGAAACGTCCTGTCGTTTCAAATTACATTGATTTTGTACATTTTTGGTGACAGACAGCACGTGACCAATTCAGTAAAGGCTGTTGTTATAAGTATGTACACGCTCCAAACGTTTTGCGCTGAGGGCCCGTACATATACCTACCTACCTCTAACCCCGTCCTTATCCTCAACCCTAAGTCTTATCGAATCCCTGTCCCCCCTACCCCTTCAACCAAGAAAACAACAACATACAACTAAGAAAATCTGAAAGAATAATGAATTAAGGCAGTTGTTAGGAGTATTTCGGGAGGGGGTCTCTAGGTCTGCAGTCACAAAAGGCTTTAAAATACGCACCCCAGCTCAAAAAAAAAACTTGGTGGACATGCCTACTTGTGACAACATTCTTCAGCAAATCAAGGAATACTTCTGTGAGATATACTGTTGGAGGATTCTCGTTAGGCAAACGTGGTACCTTTTTTACATTAGGAGCCATAGCTAAACAGTGGACGTATCTCAATATTTTCTCTCTTCGGCTTTGTCTAATGTCCCCAAACCACAGCCATTATGGCATTACAGACCTTTTAGACCCCAGGAGCACCAGCCGATTTGAACGGCCAACAAGTTCGATGGTGATGTCACGACATTGAATTTCAGCAAAGATACTAGAAACAATAAGATGAGACACTCCCTTCTTCGACCTTCTAAAAAAAATAATCGTGTACACAGTTTGCGCGCCGATCGGGGCCGGTACCCATGGTGCATAGCATGAAAAGAATACTTGACATAAATGATAAATTAATGATTCGGATTTGTTACAGTGCTGTTGCGACTAAAAAAAAAAAAAGAAAAGAAAAATAGCCATAGCCAGTCCACGGCGACTGAAGACATAATTACAGAGTAAGTGACTTCAGTCAAGGTCTACGAAGATAGTCAACAGTGAACAAAATTCAATATTTTGCCTCTTTGCCTTTGTAAAATACGGCACTGTTCATGAGGTGTGAATGCCAAGGGCAGAGAATCTCCTAAAATAAAGACCTAAACACACCTTCTTAAGGCTGCCTCACTTTCCAAGAAAAGCAGAGTTTCACCATTCTTCGTATTCAAAGGCATTATCATTACTTGTCTCGGTAGCCAATGGGAAATTATGTTTGTTTAGTCATCATTAATATTTTTTCAATTTAAAATTGTTTCCCCTGTTTCAAAAGATCATCCAGCCTCTCTCGCTCTCTCTCTCTCTCTCTCTCTCTCTCTCTCTCTCTCTCTTTCTCTCTCTCTCTTCTCTCTCTCTCTCTGTCTGTCTGTCTGTCTGTCTGGCTGCGTTTCTTTGTCTCTATGTCTCTATATCTCTCCGTCTCTCTCTCCGTGTCTCTGTCTCTGTCCCCCTCCCCTCTCTCTCTCTCTCTCTCTTTCCCTCTCTCTCTCCGGATGGTTTTTGTGTCTTTAATGTTCTCGAAATTATTGAGTCTGAGACCCTGTTCAAGCGGTTGGGGATTGTTTACACTTCCACATAGAACAACATTTTGCTTTCAAATGAATTCGCACCGTGAGACAATATTCAGTCCCCAATACTGTCTCAGTGTATATATAATCCATATTACAGTTGTTCAAACCATCTGTCTACCAGTCTGCGTGTTCCACATGTCTCCATTTCCAGACCCAGCACGCCAGGTATTGATCTTTCACCCCCTCCACCTCCACGCCCCCCCCCCAAAAAAATATTTCTATTTGACACATTGATCTTGGAAATTGTTCTTACCTAGAGATGAAAGACATCTTGATCACTGGCCACACTCTGTCATCCATTCAATGTGTTGCAGGCAACTTCTCACCACAGAATCTTCGATTGGCCCCTGGCGTGCTACGCCTTATTACCCGCGTCTGTACCTCTGGGCGGAAGTAATCACATAGAAGGCATACGGGCTCAAATTAAGCCAGGGATTCATACGTGGACGGATCTGTACAATTTGTTCATTAGATCACCTCCATCACGCATCTTACGAACTTTCAGGAATGGGAGCCGAGAAAATACAGGAGGGATGCGGAATGGGAAGATGGGGAGAAAAGTTAAATTCGTCACGCCGAGTTTATGTTGTCCATATGTACAGCATTTAATTTACAGGCAGTTTCCTTTTCTCTCAGAAACATTGTAATTAGGCTGTTGTTATAGGTACGTGCGCGTCCCAAGGGTTTTGCGCTAGGGGCCCTTGCGTATATATGTACCTATTCCTAACCCCGTCCTTATCCTCAACCCTAAATCTGATCGAATCTCTAACCCTGGCCCCTTTCTATTTCAACAAAAAAAAAAAAAACAGGAGGAAAACAAAAAGACAATCTGAAAGAATAATTATAACTTAAAGTTGTTGTTAGGACTATTTCGGGGGGGGGGTGGGGGGGGGGGGCTCTCTAGCTCTGGAGTCATGAAAGGCTTTAGAATACGTACACGTTGTGCAAAATAACTGGGGGGACATAGGTACAGGTAACTGCAATCAACAGTTTATGTTGCCAATAAGAAATAAATTTGCGGATTTAGAGAGAATAGGGGGTTTCTTTTTCTCTCAGTACCATTGTGATTCTTTCCGATATTTGAATCTTGTCATCAGCTAGATTTCCTATGTAATCATGTAAGAGATAGGTCATTTTACAAATTTTTTTTGCGTTTGCTCTGTCCATCAGCAATGAAGAGATGGGACACAAAGTCTCATATTGGATGTATTATTATCTGGTGCTACTTTGCTCGCTGAATTCTATTATCTACAGCAGTCTGCGAAAGAGAGAAAGGGAGAGAGGAGAGGGAGAGAAAGAGAGAGGAGAAAGAGAGAAAGAGAGAGGAGAAAGAGATAGAGAAGAAAGAGAGAGAGACAAAGGAGGACAAAGAGAGAAAGATAGAGGAGAACGAGATAGAGAAGAAAGAGAGAGAGACAAAGGAGGACAAAGAGAGAAAGAGAGAGGAGAACGAGATAGAGAAGAAAGAGAGAGAGACAAAGGAGGACAAAGAGAGAAAGACAGAGGAGAACGAGATAGAGAAGAAAGAGAGAGAGACAAAGGAGGACAAAGAGAGAAAGACAGAGGAGAAAGAGATAGAGAAGAAAGAGAGAGAGACAAAGGAGGACAAAGAGAGAAAGACAGAGGAGAACGAGATAGAGAAGAAAGAGAGAGACAAAGGAGGACAAAGAGAGAAAGACAGAGGAGAAAGAGATAGAGAAGAAAGAGAGAGACAAAGGAGGACAAAGAGAGAAAGACAGAGGAGAAAGAGATAGAGAAGAAAGAGAGAGACAAAGGAGGACAAAGAGAGAAAGACAGAGGAGAAAGAGATAGAGAAGAAAGAGAGAGACAAAGGAGGAAAAAGAGAGAAAGACAGAGGAGAAAGAGATAGAGAAGAAAGAGAGAGACAAAGGAGGACAAAGAGAGAAAGAGAGAGACAAAGATGACAAAGAGAGAGAGATACAAAGATGACAAAGAGAGAGAAAGAGAGAGAGACAAAGATGACAAAGAGAGAAAGGGAGACAAAGATGACAAAGAGAGAAAGAGAGAGAGACAAAGAGGACAAAGAAAGAGAAAGAGAGGGAAAGAGAGAGAGAGAGAGGAGCAAGAGAGAGAGAGAGAGAGATAGAGAAAGAGGAGAAAGAGAAAGAGAGAACTGCTCACTAGAAAAGAACACTGTACCAATTGTTTTCCCGGCTCATGTGTTCTAACCATTATTACACAGTCATATTTGAAATAAACGCAATCATACACCCCTCACCCCCCCAATTTAATTGCAACTTCATGTACCCATGTTTGTTATACTGTTGACAATTTGATCTGGGGAAACATAGCAGTTTGTGAAAAATGTTCAAATCACTTTCGTATTAATTTGAATCCAACTTGGTGGTGGGATGGATGGGGAAATGAAGAGGTTTCTATAATGGTGCCTGCTGGTGCCGTCAATTTCTAGAATAAATGATTTGGTGAAGGCATGTTGAAATTTTCTAGGGGTGGGGGATTCCTGTCCCTGATCCTATGGTAGGTAGGATCAAGCACCTAGTCTTCTCGGCTAAGAGCGAAAAACTCTGCGGCCCTGCGTGTACGTTGCGCACGTTAAAGATACTTTGGTAGTTGGAAGTCGAGAAGAGCAGGCCGAACAAGGCCGCTGCCTGCGCAAAATTCTAAACAAAACTCATCTGTACCACAAGAAGAAAAATGAAAAGAAGAAATGTGAAGTGTAAATGCCAATGGCAGTGAAGCTCCTACTACAGAGACCCACACAGCTAGAGCTTTGCGCAGTTTTGTATGTGAATTCTCTTATAATCAGATGAAAATGCCACTGGCCATTTTGTTCACCATACATAGGAATGATCTTTTTTATTTACAGTATAAATCTACCCTAAATTATTTAAATGTCAAATTTCCCTCAGTGAGCTGAGCCAGATATAGATGAACTTTAGCTGTGGTCAACACGTCTGTTTCTATTACGGGAAGTTCTGCTTGACTTAGTTGTTGTGCCATCATTGCAATTTATCTGTTGTTGTTTTTATTATTATTATTAACTCATCCGAGTGATATCTATTTTCTGCATGTCTGATTGTTTACACATGTAGACACGCAACTTCGTTTCTCTGATATGTCGAGTGCTATGAATTTCATGGACGCAACGAAATAGCATGGCATCTGTACCTACCGCTCTGTTGACATTGCACAGAGCGTCACCTGCGGTGATTTTCTGGATGCTGATCATTAAATTGTTGTTTTTGTTATACTTTTTGTTACTGAGAGACACGGTGGTCTAGAAGCAAGGTGCTCGCCTCTCATGCCGAAGGTACCGAGTTCGATCCCTTATCGGTTCAGGCATTGTGGAATTATTTTTTTTCGGGGCAAAAAATTCCTGTCCCTGATCCTATGGGTAAAGACCAAAAACTCCGAGGGCTCGTGTGCACTTTGAGCACCTTAAAGATAGCTTAGCAATTGGAAATCGAGAAAAGCGGGCCAAAAAACTCGCTGCCCGGGCAAAATTCTAAAAAAAAAAGCTAATCCCTACCATTACCACAACAAGAAAAATAACTAGAAGAAAAGCGGGGTCAAGTACCAAGGGCAGCGAAACCTCCTAAAATAAATACCTAAATACTTTTTGTTGTTACTATTTTACATCGAAAGTTATGCAAAGCTGCAAACTTACCGGCAGGGGCTGCCTGCCAGTCAGTATTAATAATTATAATGACTGCTGTTCTCCCTAAAACCTGCAGTGTGGTGTTAGGTGTATGTTCCAGTGTGTTGTTGTGTGTATTTGACAAGACAAGATTACCCTAGCGGGGGGGGGGGGGGGGCCCTTTGGAAGTTGGGCCCAGCCTGAAGCAATAAGTCTGAAATTTTAATTACTCTCATCTTCAAACCTCGAAGACAAAAACGTACATGATTCAGTTTCGAAGAAAACAGCCCTAAACAAGTCAGTTTTGAGTCCATCTTTAAATGTGATGATGTTCTCACTTTTCCTGGTGTCAACGCTGATGTTGTTCCACAAATTTGGCCCAGCAATAGAACAAGCAGGGAGGCGCTATGCCATAGGCATTCATACCTCATTTTCTTTGCCTCTTTCTTCTTTCTTCTTCTTGTTTCTGTGTGACTTTTCTTGTCTTGGCCTTCCTCTCTTCTTGAGCTCTGAAAATGGTCCATTTTAGCTCTGAAAGTGTCACACAGTGTTGTAACTTGTAGCGACAGGGCATCTCTGTTTGCGACTGACCAAATCACCCGTGGATCTTCCTGTCCTAGCATGACAGTTTGTCTGCTTTCAATAAAAGGTTCAGAATTGTAGTAATGTCGAAAGATCAGCTTCTTCAGAATATCAGACATTAATCTCCAGTTGATGTAATATCTGGGGCGTAGACTAAAAACTTGCTATATTCATGTGATAGGTGGCTTTGGAAGTGAGCAGATTCCGCTTCTCCGGGGTCATCCATGTGCGCCCCCCCCCCCCAAACCTGCTACGAGCGTACGGCCATTAAAGTGGTGAATGTACGCGATAAGCGACGAGGCTTTGATATTCTAAAATCCATCAGGCATTTTGCATGGGTTATATCTGGTTGTTTCATTCAAAGCATGATAATACATAGCCTGGGTGGCCAAAACTCGCTTACTGTGAGAGCCACATAATTATGATAAATTTCAGATGTTCCAGAGCCACACCAGATGAACAAAATTTACAGCCAGATTTTTATTGTTACATACACATTTTGTTACAAAAATGTTATATAAATATAAATATGTACATGTCCAGAACAATATTCATTTATGTAGGCAGTATTTTTTAAACTGTTAATGTGTATTAGTTCCAGTAATCACAAAGTACACATATATACCAAGTGTTTTCAAAATGTTGACTGGTGATTGTTTTAACTATACTGAACCTATTCAATACGGTAATGAACTGCAGGAACATGTAAGAGAAACGTGCGAATGTCGTAAACAAGTTAATCTGACAAGATCAGAACATAATTATTCTTTATGCCTGGGTTTCCACATGAAATGAGGGAGCTAAACCACTTGATCCAGTGATAAAATAGGCCTGTAAACAGTAAGTTCAGCTGTGAAACAAAGCAATGTGGAGGGAGAAACAAACTTTACAAAAAAAAAAAAAAAAGCATGGTTTAAGTTGAGGGAGCCGCATATTGAAGGTCAAAAAGCCGCATGTGGCTCGCGAGCCACGGTATGGCCATCCCTGATATATAATCTTACAACTTGGTTATGATAAAAAAAAAGTTTACCTGTAAGTAAAATCAATAGTTTTAATTCACACCCATAATGGAAAAGCATAGCCCTTCCACCCAATGGTAAGTTGGCTTTTCATGTGCTGGGGCAACCAACCCTCCCCCTCCCTCCACACACACACACACATACACACACCTCCTTTCTCCCCTCACGGCTCTATGGATGACCCCCCCCCCCCATGCTTCGTTCATCAAGAGCAGGAGCCCTGGCCGGGGCCGGCGAGGGTATCAAATTTCTGCTTGACTGGACGGCAGGGAAAAGCCTTGACAAACATGGCTGCATGTTGCTCATTTCCCCTGCATTTATTTGTCGCTCATGCTCTTGTTTGTCCGTAACCTTCCGCACGTGCCAAGGCGCTCCCTGGTGTCTCTGTTTACAGACATGCGATCAGGATTACACAGCGTGCAGCATGCCAAGTTAAGCATGGGTTGTGGAGACGGAAAAAAAACCCTCATATTATTCTTAAAATAGAAAGTCATAATTATGAACGTAATTCCCAGACTTTATTGTTTTCGTATGGGCAGCAATTCTGGCATGTTCCATCTCCATTTATTTTAGTATGAAGAAAACATATAACTAAATAATGCACACTTTGACACCTGTGTAAAATGCATAGTGGCACTTACGTATCAAGCTGTTTCACAGTTCCGATTTATTCTAACTCCTTATCATCATATCATACAGGAAGTAAGGTCTCCAATGTAATCATGAAAGACGTTTTAACCGTCGAGCCTTAAATTCTACCAAGTACCGTTTTAAGCATAGAACATTATCGAGCTGTAATGGTGTGCGTAGGCATAATGTAAACGGTCTTGAAGTTCGCTATTTATTTAATACTTTCGTTGATTTAGAGCCACAACTGAGTTGAATACAATGTAGCGGAAAGTGTTAGGCGTTTTGAGCCGGAGAAAAAAGAAAAGAACATTTTCTTCCAGTGGACTTAGAAAGTACGACAGGAAATTTCGTTCTGCCCCTCAATTTACACATTGGCGAGAAAAACTCAGCTTCAAAAGTCACATCAGTTCATTTCCCGAAATTGTGGGCCAACTAGTAACACTAAAGCCGTAATGTTTAACGACGAATTTCTCATTTGTGCAAAATGCGGAGTTGGAACAAACAAACACAAAGATCACGATTTATTGCCTAAAAAAATGGCCGATGCGCATTTAGGCGATACTGATCGGCCGTCTAATTGGATGTTGACGTCACGATATTGCAAGTTTCAATGAGATCAACTTAGTTGGCTGGTGCACCACGTCTTACTGAAATCCAATGTCGCTACGTCAACGTCCAAGTCAATGTCGTGACGTCAACGTCCAATCAATTAGTTAGCCGATCAATATCGTCTAGTGCGTGCCATGCTTCGTACACAAAACACGAACGACCATAAACTCACAGTAGATATGACGATTACTCCAAAATGCAGCAATTAACCGTGTTGTTGCTTTTTTTTTTCCGTCAATACTGTCCAGAAAGAAGAAACAATTTTTACACTGACTGATACACAATGCAAAAGGTTGATGTGAAGCTTTCTTCTTTCTACACAGTTCTGCAGCCTCTGTCACTTTCGTTGTCTGTCTGTCTGTCTGTCTGTCAGTCCGTCCGTCCGTCCGTCCATCCGTCCATATCTATCTATCTATCTATCTATCTATCTATCTATCTATCTATCTATCTATCTATCTATCTATCTATCTATCTATCTATCTATCTATCTCTCTCTCTCCCTCTCTCTCTCTATCTATCTATCTATCTATCTATCCATCTCTCCGTCCGTCCGTCCATCCATATATCCATTCATCTATCCCTCCCTCCCTCCATCGATCCATCCGTCTGTCCGCCTGACTGTCTGACTGTCTGTCTGTCTGTCTACTTGAGAGTTCAGTACTCTTATGATTCAAAGTGCTTCAAATGTTAAGTCAGATGTAAAGAAGGACATGGCTTCTGTTCCAAACTTTCCTAACCACCATGTACATACAAAGTCAGCCAAGAACAAAATAATGGCATGACAAATTCAGTCTGCAAAATGTTGATGGCGCCATTAGCGCACGGAGACAAGACTCTTTTGCGTCGGTTTTGATTCAGACTTGAACTTCCTTTGAATTGAACCAGCGAGGCAGGCTTCGTTCCGGTAGAATGACAAGGTTCTAACTCCCTTCGGTCAACTTTTGAAAAATCGGGGATTGAAGTATCACGTCATCATAGCTCTTACAGCAAATAATTTTTTAGTAATACTTGCAAATCACATACCAAGTTTAAAATAGGAACATCTACCATAAATGAGAGTGCAGCCTGTCTACTCAAAACACAGAGCATAATTATATTGCAGAACTGCACACTCTTCTCAGCACTATAAGAAACATATTGGCCCAAACCCACCGACCTGAATGTTAAACTCTATGGTGCTCTGGCAGAACTGCAGAAAACCGTAGATTTTATTAAAAGAACAAATCTGCAGATTTAGATTGGTGAACGAAAGAAGAAGAAGAAGAAATCACACACCGAATCTGCTTGATACTTTGGCACACAGTGGAGCAGGCCCGTAGAAGCTACGTGTAATGTGTAACTCAGTTCAGCCAAAAAGTGGAGACAGAACCTTTCCATTCAAAGGGGACAAGTTGTTTCATTCTTACTAGTGAGCGAGGTCCCGTTAAATCCCTAGTCCACAGATCCAAGGCCAAACAGTTTGAGTCTCAGTGTGTTGTGTGTTCCTCCATGGCTTGACCAGACGTTGTGATACCAAACGTTAAATCAGATGTGTATCCCCTGTTCAAAGACGCATGACCAATGTGGCAATCACCTAGACCTTGGTATAATTCTGAGTTTCATATTACGTAGGTAAACTTCTCAAAAATTGTTTCGTATAAAGCTGAAAAGAATTTTGTAAATGTGTATGAAAGTTTTTTTAAATCAGTCTCAGTCTCTCAGCCAATAATGATTTATAATATGACATGATTAATTCAATCTGAAAGACCGACCGTCCTTGTTCTTATTAACTTGTCCGTCCTTTGGAGAATGTAGCCCTCCCCCAATGATCTCCATCCTTCTCTGTTTTCCGTCCGCCTTGTCCATGCCTGTCCACCTGTCGGCATAATAATTATCATCTCTCCATCAGCTCTCGGGGCGTCCTCTTGTACTCTTTCCTTTTCTAGGCCTCCATTCAGTATTTGATCTTCTCCTCCAAGTTCCCTGTGCATGTTCCGGATAATTTACGACAAAAAGAGGGACATGTTGTTGGGTGTGGGGAAACCTTATCTGTCTGACATTTTCTCTCTTGTGAAGAAACTGAGATTTCCCTTCCAGAATCTGTGGCATTTGATATCTGCTCTGATAATGTTTATTTCCCAGAACTCGAACTTTCTCTCTCTCTCTCTCTCTCTCTCTCTCTCTCTCTCTCTCTCTCTCTCTCTCTCTCTCTCTCTCTCTCTCTCTCTCTCTCTCTCTCTCTCTCTTTCTCTGTTTCTCTTTTTTCCCTCTTTATTTCTCTATCTCTTTCTTTCTCTCTTTCTCTCTTTCTTGTCTCTCTCTCTCTCCTTTTCGCCGTATCTCTTCTTCTATACAGGAAGGAACTGCTGTTCCCCTCTTCTGAAAAACAATGCAGTAGCACCAGTATGGGTTACAGGTAAAAATACATTATAATTTGTTGTTGTTGTTGCTGCTGCTGCTTTAGCATTTTGGCGCCATTATAGATATGTTCCATTAAGATTCACCCTTCATCCAAGTCTTCACCGCCCCGGAGAAGCTACTAAAACTAAATAAGATAAGATAAGATAAGATATAACTTTATTATCCTGTTTCCAGGAAATTTGTTATCACAGCATTCAGTAACAGTACAACAGTAAATACAATAATTATCTGAGACCTACAGGTCTTTAACGCATACCACACACACGCACACTCACACTGCTCACACAACATTACCAGCAAGTAAGAACGCTGCTCACACACACACACTGTAATAACAATCCATTAGGAAAAACTAACAACAGCATACTACATCAGGATACACTGCTATTTCGAATTGCGGGTTGAAAAAAAAAATTCGTTTATAGCGCTCTCTGTTTGTTTTTAAATACAGTATTCGTCCACTTCTTTGGAATCGGACTATTTGATGGAACAAAGGGTGGGAGCAATCCTTTAGAACTGATTTTAGTTTCTGTTTGCACGAATGCACAAATAACTCATCAAAGTTCACGTACTCACTGTTAGTTAGATAGCAAGCTTTTTTGATTATAGAGTTGCTAATTTTGTTCTTGTGGTGCTAGTTTGCATTTCCTCCACAGGCTGTAATACAAAATAGAGTGATATTTTGGATAGCTGATTTATAAAACATCTGGATGAGTGTTTTATCTACATTAAATGGTGTAGTTTCCTCAAGAAATACATACGTTTGTTTGCCTTTGCATGAACTGAGGTGGTCTGAACGTGCCAGTCGAGTTTGAAGTCGACATGGATTCCGAGATATTTATAAGACTCGATTCTATCAACATTTTGACTGTAGATTTTAAGCGGTGGAAGTGTTGTTGCATTTTTTCTGAAATGACAAGAGTCATTACGGCCATTAATTTGGGGTCACGGCCTAACAGTCCGTAGGTCCGGGCAGTCATACAAATTATTGTGCGAATAATAAATATATTTGCAAGGACACGGTAGCCTAGAGGCAAGATGCTCGCCTTTCATGCCGACGGAACCGGGTTCGACCCCCGGTCGGTGCAGGCACGTTGGACTTTTCTCCCTTTGTCCCTGATCCTATGGTAGGTAGGATCGAGCACCTAGTCTCCTCGGATAAGGACGAAAAACTCGGTGGGGGGGGGGGGGCTGTGCACGTTGCGCACGTTAGAGATATCTTAGCAGTTGAAAGTCGAGAAGAACAGGCCGAGCAAGGCCGCTGCCAGGGCAAAATTCTAAAAAAAACTAATCCCTACCACAAAAACACACAGAAACAAGAAGAAGAATTGAATGAAAACGAGACAAATGAGATGTAAATCCCGATGGCACCCCGAGCCTGCTAAAATGAAGACCTGAAACAAAAATTACTTGATACACATTATTGCCCATCTTTTCTTCCTTCCTTCCTTCCCCCCTTTCTCCCTTCCATCCTACCTTACTTTCCTTTCATCCTACCCTACTTTCCTTCCTTCCTTCCTTCCCCCTTTCTCCCTTCCATCCTGCCCAACTTTCCTTCCATCCTTTTCTTTCCTTCCTCTCTTCCATCCCATCCATCAGACTTCCTTTCCTTCCTTTTTTCATTCCTCCCAGGCTACAAAACGCTCATCTTTCCCTTCCCTCTGTCTGCTATCGCTTTTTGTTTCTCCATCTGTCTTTTTGTTGTTCCGTCGTCGCGACAGAAATTATTTTTTTGATCAAAGGGGCAGGAAAAATAGTTTTATCACTATGGAGCCAAAAATATATTTTCCTCTTTCATGTCAACATTCGGCAAATGTTTTTCTTCTTTTTTTTTTCCTTCCTCCCTCTCTTCAAATATCACTATACGCATTTTATTTCTGTCCTTTCTGTTCGTTGTTCTGTCTGCAAGTGTTCAGGGCAAGATGCCCGTTATCTGTGAGAAATTGCTTGTCGACCAATCGGTGGCGACACCGAAGATGAAAAAGAGACATATAAATTTGTCAACCCAAAAAAGTTTCGCGCGTGTCCTCAGGAGCCTACATGAGAGAGGATAGAGACAGAGAGAGAGAGAGAGAGAAAGAGAGAAAGAGGGAGAGAGAAAAGGAAAGAGAAAAGAAGAGAGAGAGAAGGAGAGCGAGAAAGAGGGAGACAGAGAGAAAGAGGGAGAGCGAGAAAGAGGGAGAGAGAGACAGAGAGAGAAAGGAAAAGAGAGAGAAAGAGGGAGAAAGAGAGAGCAAGAGAGAGAGAGAGAGAAAGAGGGAGAGGGAGAAAGAGAGGGAAAGGAAAAGAGGGAGAGAGAGAAAGAGTGAGACAGAGAGAGAACGGAAAAGAGAGAGAAAGAGGGAGACAGAGAAAGAGGGAGAAAGAGAGAGAGAAAGAGGGAGAAAGAGAGAGAGAAAGAGGGAGACAGAGAGAGAAAGGAAAAGAGAGAGAAAGAGGGAGACAGAGAAAGAGGGAGACAGAGAGAGAAAGAAGGAGAGATAGAGAAGGAGAGAGAAAGGAAGAGAAAGAGGGAGACAGAGAGAGAAAGATAAAGAAAGAGCGAGCAAGAGAGAGACATCAAGAGAGAGAGAGAGTTTGAGTTTGAGTTTGAGTTACAGACTGGGTTTTACGGCGGGTCGACACCCTCCACGGTCAGGGGGGTACTTAACTTAAATGATTGGTAAGATAAGATAAGATAAGATAAATTTTATTCGACTTGTACAAGGAAATTTGTTTTCATCATTGAATACATAACAATACAGTTACAGAAGCAGAAAGTATGATACATAGCGCGCACACACACATATATACACACACACTGATAAATTAACTAAATTAACAAAATTAACAGTGCACACAATATGCTTCCCTAACTAAAACACATTGACCTGACACGCAGGACATAATTCAACTGTGCACAGATTACGATCAAGATGACGACATTATTGTAACATCCTAGTTGATGATGGAATAATAATAATAATAATAATAATATAAGTACATTTATATAGCGCCAATCCCCATTGAAGAGCCCTAGGCGCTTTACACTGACCTGTTAAAATCATCATTCTCACGCCCATTCACTCTGCACAAGTCCATCTCACAATCTACAAATAACTTTCAAAGAGGTGCGTTTTCAGATTCTGTTTAAACAGCTCAAGTGATGCTGTTTCCCGTAAATTTACTGGAAGAGAATTCCACAAGGTGGGTCCAGAAGAAGAAAACGCACGCTCACCATAGTGTTTAAAAGAAGCTCGTGGTGTTGTGATGTAACTGGCACTCTCTGATCGTAATGTCCTTGTAGGTCTATATGGAGTAATAAATTCAGAGAGATAGGGTGGGAAGTTTTGATTAAATAAGCAATGATGGCATAAAATAGCTAGTTTGTAATCTATGCGTGCTTTAATGGGCAGCCAATGGAGTTCTCTCAAGAGAGGGGTCACATGATCTCGCTTTGCTTTCTTTAGTACTAATCTGGCAGCATTGTTCTGTATACGTTGTAGTTTATTTATTTTTTCATCTGATAGGCCAGCCAGAAGCGAATTACAATAATCAAGCCTTGATAAAATAAAGGCAGACACAAGTTTTTTGGCTCCATTGGTGTCTAGATATGATCTTATCTGACTAATTTTCCTCATTTCAAAATTAAGGATTTTGCACAGGTTGTTAATTTGAAATTCCATACTCAGACAGCTGTCTAAATAGACGCCTAGATTTTTGGCCTTATGCGAAAATTCCACCTTGTCATTGCCAATGAAGATGTGATTCTTGTCTAACAATTTTATGTTATTGCTTCTTCCGCATGGAATAATTTCTGTTTTACTACCATTCATTTTCAGTTTATTTATGTTCATCCACGATTTGACATTATCAATACAGATTTTTGTGTCACTAAGTAAAGATGGAAATGATGATGGTACTTGTGACTTATACAATTGGCAATCATCAGCATACATGTGATAGTTCATCTGATTTTCTCTAAGAATGACACCTAGTGGCTGACTATACATAATATACAAAACAGGACATAAAACAGATCCCTGGGGGACTCCATATTGTAATAGTTGTTCCTTAGATCTTTGTTCACCTATTAGGACAAACTGAGAGCGACCAAGAACATACGAGCTAAACCAATCAAGGACAGTGCCAGAGAGACCAAAAGTGATGGATAAACGTTGTAATAAAATTTCATGATCTATGGTATCGAAGGCGGCTGATAAGTCTAACAGGGAAAGAACTGATACCATGCCTTCATCTGCAGCAATTAACAAATCGGTCATGATTCTTAATAGTGCTGTCTCAGTGCTATGGTTTTCTCTATAGGCCGATTGAAATGGCTCGATCAAATTGTTTTGTGAGAGGTGCGATTTCAGTTGAATAAGCACTATTTTTTCCAAAATCTTGGATAAGAAAGGTAGGGTTGACACAGGTCTGTAATTACTCATTTCATTTTGGTCTAGATTGGGTTTCTTTAATAAGGGAATGACAGCTGCAGATTTGAAGCATGATGGCACTAAGCCCTGTGTTAAGGATTCATTTACCATTGCTGTTATGATTTCAGCCAGATCATCAATATGGTGCTTCATGATATTTTAGATGTTTTAGAGGCTGGGGACATAATAATAGATTTCACGGTTTGAACATCAACACTTTCAAACTGACTAAAAACAGTCCCAGTAAAAAGTTTGAATTCAGGTTTTGATTCATCTGTGTTCATGTTAAGTTGGTCTCTTATATTGCTAATTTTGTTTACAAAGTATGAACAAAACTTATCAGGGATCTCTTCTGGCGGAATGTTTTTTGGTAGTATCTTCTCTTTAGAGATCCCGCAGAGCTCTTTTCTCACAGAATAAACGATTTAAAGTAGCGCTCAGTTTTAGTTTTCTTTGACAACAGCCTTAAACTTCTTACAGATCTTATATATTCCTTTTTCAGGGGATGTTGGGGGTCATTTATAATAATATTAGCTTTTTTAATACAGAGCTTCCTCAGTTTGAATTTCACCACTAGAATCAAATAGTTCCATGTCAAATTTATTAGCCTACATAGGTAAAATTATCAGAAATTGTTTTGAATAAATCTGAAAAGAATTTCGTAAATGTGTATGACAGTTTTTTTAAAAATCAAGTTCCAGATCTCAGCCTCTCTCAGAAATGACGGGACGCGCTGTGCATCCAAATCAGAAAACAAGAGAGAGAGAGAGAGAGAGTGTGTGTGTGTGTTAAAATAACCTTTGAACGTCAATTCTGTAGCGCTGGCCCCACCCTAGGCATGCTGTGTTAACTGTGGGCCAAAAGTATCCATCTTTAAAGACCCACGGTAGCTTCAAGATTTATTTTCTTTTCTTTACAGGCCTTTTTTTTTTTTTTCTATTCAGCTGTTTTCTCGTACGTGTATAATTAGATCGATGTTGACGGGAGAGACCATTATTTTGACTGACACAAGTTCATTTAGATCTGCTCTTGAGATAAACCTGTTTTTTTGGGGTGCTTTCCTTTCAATCTGTATCCAGCTTACTTCATACATAGTAAGTCAATGGGACAATAGTTGTCTGAGCGCTCGGTTCAAATTACTGACATCCATTGTCTGTCTCACACTGGTAGTGGAGCTGTAAACATTTGTAAGGTCAATAGGTTTATATGGTGCTTTTTTTTTTCTGTTTTCTTTCTATCTGTCTATTTGTTTACTTGTCTGTCTGTCTAATTATCTATCTATCTATCTATCTATCTATCTATCTATCTATCTATCTGTCTGTCTGTCTGTCTGTCTGTCTGTTTGTCTATCTATCTATCTATCTATCTATCTATCTATCTATCTATCTATCTATCTATCTATCTATCTATCTATCTATCTATCTATCTATAGCCTGCGAGACACAACTATAATATCTAGTCAGAAAGTATTCAAGTACTGTACAGCCTCAGAAGACGCCAGCAACAACCACCCCGACTGAAGCCTTCACTACTTTGAGTCATCGGGGATCAAGGCTAGGCGACCCACATCCTCCGATCCGCTCATCCTCCGACCCTCACGACATATCGGCAAAGTCAGAGGGGCGTGGGATCGAATCGGAAGTTACAGTAATGGCAAGAGGAGCCCGAACAGAAAATTACCACTGAATAATCCCGAGGTTTTGCCACCACGGGTATAGGCCGACGGACCGGTGTCAATATGCAAATGTAACGTTATCTTCGGGGTGGGATGTGTTAGGTAACTTGCAGTTGTATGCAAACGTAGTGTAAGTCTGTGGTAAGATGCAAGGCAGGGCTGTCTGATAGGATGTGGAAGGGTGTAAGGATAGGCGTGTGTGTGGGAAGGGGGGGGGGAAGGTGTACGTGGACCATCAGCTAACCTTTTCAGGCTTTTGCTTTGTCTTAGCACCGCTTGAAGGTTTACTGCAAGTGTTTCTAGTAATGGAATGTAATGCAATAATTAACTTGTATAGCGCTCAAATCCACAAAAAAATGACGTGCTCGAAGGCGCTGAAGTAAATTTAAAACAGGATTAACATAAGATCAATTCATCATGTTCCCACTCATACACATTAACAAACATTTGATCTACTCTCATCCTTAAATCTCTGAGACCAAAAAGAGACATCAGTCAGTTTCAATGAAAACAGTCTTAAACAATTCAGCTTTGAGCCTTTTTTTATATGTGACGATGTTTCACTTTTCCTAGTGTCAACACTGATGTTGTTCCACAATTTAGGCCCACCAATAGAAAAAACCTTTGTGCTGTATGAGCGTATGTTATTCTAACATGTTTACACTAAAAACAAAGGATATCGTTTTATTAATTTGCTTATGAATTTGGGGGAGGGGGTGTCGATGGAGGATGGGGATATTTCGTGAAGGGGTCGACACTCAAAGAAAATATAATTTGTGCTCGACTACTTCCTGTCTTCCCCTTTCCTCTTCCCACTCTCCAACTTAGTCCATATCTACCCTCCTTTCTGAGAGAGGCTAAGATCTACAACTTAACTTGAACATTTTTATACTCACTCAATATTTACAGAAATCTTTTCAGATATATAATATACAAAACTTCTGGATGGAGAAAAAATCAAATGAGTCAGTACTGAGAGACTCCAATACGAAAAGATCATTAATTAATTAAAACAATAACACAGAGACAACTGAAATTTCTAGGACACATCTGTCGCCACAGGAGCCTCGAACATCTAGCAGTCAAAAGGAAGATCGGGGGCAGGAAAAGCGGGGGTAGACAGAGAAAAACGTTCACTGAAAGTGTAAATTCATGGCCAACAAATAAACGTCACAACAACAACTCCTTCTTGAGGTTGGCTGATGACAGATCCGAGTGGAGAGCCATGATCGCCAATGTCTGTTCCAGACAGGGCAACTGACGATGATGAATAGAAATAATTCGGAACTGTTTAATTCTATTGTTAAATTTAGAAGCTCTGAACAGGAAACATAAGTAAAGAACCTGTACCCAAACAGAAGGTGAAGGACACAAAGTGGCCGCTATCGTGCTGAGGCGCCGTAAAACTCAAACTCAGGCTCAAACCCACATCTAGCCCTGCCTACCATAGATGAAAGGACAATCCTCCTCTCCTCTCCATCCCCACCCCCCACCCCCGCCGCACCCCACCCCCCAAAATAAAAATCCTGTATTTATTTTGACAAATTTGAGAATGAAAGCAAGTAAGTGTATACAAGTCATTAAACAGTCATTTATTTTATTTATTTTTTTTAAGTAAAGAAAGAAAAAGATTACATCACTACACCATAGCCATTTTCTACATTTCACGGGCTGGAATTTCAGAACTTCACAACAATAACCACAACAAAACAAATTAAAACTCTTTTCAAGATGAACAGACAGACTTGGACAATTTTGGAACTTGTAGGTTACCTCGTCCATTCTACTGCTGTAGACTTTTCCTCTCTGTGACTGGTGTATGCGTCTGAGTGCGACTGTGTGTGCATGAGTGTATGTGCGTGTGTGTGTATGTGTGTGTGCGTGAGTGAATATTTACATACTCTCGCCCTCTGGTCCCGGATCGGGACAGAAATATCACAGAACCAATTTTACCCTCTAAAAATACTGAGATGTACCAGGGACCCAGCTATTGAAAATCTTCCTCTCCCCCTCCCCTCCCCCACCCCGATCCATTTCTAATAATGTGGCAACCGTTCGCGGTTCTTTCATTTACTCCCCCCACCTTCCCCTTTCCCCATTTCTCCCCGTTCTCCACTCTATCTACTGACGGCTGTACAACTTCAGCAGCAGCGGTGACGGAAAAGCGAATCAGAAACTGTTGACACTTGAAGAAAATCCGCTAAAATGAACTATGAGAATTGACCATGTGCTAATTTCACGCTAACACGGTTTTGATCAATGCCTCGACCGATCCCAAAATGGGCACACCGCTTTTCACCACCACCACAACCATCAGCAGGACGGACGGGGATCCCGGATTGTGGTATCGATGTGCCCCGCTATCCTGACGTAATATGACCCGCTATTTCTCGTATTTTCTCGGACGTTCCACGCAAAGGAAGAGTGAAATTATAGGATCCGCAGGGGTGCTGGGAAATAGGAAATGGTCGTAATCTTGCGCCAGAATAACTAAAGTCGCATGGGGGAAAAAGTGGGAGGAACAATCGAAAAACACGGGCTGATATATTGTGGTTCTTGTAAACAAAACAAAAATGGAGAGAAACACATTTCTCGTGTTTTGCAGACACGACAGTAGTGACTTTATATCGATGGTGTCAGAAGCAAACCGGCCAAGTCGAAATAAGCTAATTTTACAGAAGAAACAAAAAACTGCCGCTAAAACTAATGGGCAATGGACCTAGCCGGTTTGATCAAATGCTTATTTTGAGTATTTCTACTGGATAATGGTAACAGCTACTTTTACATATGATAAAGGATTCGAGGCTTCATAAATTTGTACTATATAACGTAATATGAAATATTTGGACTTGACCGGTTTGGGCCCGACACCATCGATATACTGTGACAGAACCCCGTGAGGAGTCATACCTTACACCATGTAATAAATTCAGCATTTGAATACACGTCGGTAATCTGATGGTAAGATTTCCGGGATTATAGACCAGGAATTGCCTTTCCTTTTTCCTTTGGGTTGAATTGTGATTGTACCGTTTCCGTTATGCAAGCCGTTATTTTCAAGGCATACCTACTTGTGTGTACATTGATCGCCAGTGGCTACCCCAGCCCCTTTTCGCCTGATTAGTCGAGCAAGCCGTTATTTACAAGGCATACCTTGAAACTAACTCCAGGTTTCAGATTTATATTTTTCCAACTTTGATATAAAATCGGAATAGGATGCATAAACGTCGCCTACCTTAATACTGAAACAGCTTCTGATTGGTCAATGAAACATGCCTTGAAAATAACGCTTGTGTTAGTTCCAAGGCATACCTTGAAAATAACGCTTGTGTTAGTTCCAAGGCATACCTTGAAAATAACCACTTCGTTCCGTTATTACTTCTTACTCGAGGCTTTGCGACATACAACTTTTTCTTTTTTCTTTTTGCTAAGTTTAACTTTATCAAGCCTTTCTGCGACACTAAAGATTTTCGGGGGGGGGGGGCATGCACTAGGCGGGAGCTGATTTTCTGTCAGTTATGATGACAACATCTCCGTTGTTTGACATTTTAGTTGTGCATCATCATTTCTGGCGTGTAGATAGAAATAGATTGGATAACAAGCAGATAGAAAATAGAATAATACTGTGATGGACAAGCTGACAGGGCCGTCAGACATTTAGGCGGGGGCGCTCGGGGAAAAAACATACAAACAGAACAAACAGGACAGAAGTTTTATTTTGGACAACTTTTTTATGTCTGGGGATCTCGTCAGGAGAGAGAGAGAGAGAGAGAGAGAGAGAAAGAGAGAGAGAGAGAGAGAGAGAGAGAGGAGAGAAAGAGGTAATCCAGCAGCAAAACGGATTGAATGAAAGATGGTCACGAGGGATGAGCTGGAGGATGCTACAGAATAAAGAGACAAGAAAAGAGAAATGCCCGCAGATGAACGTGAAAAAAAAAAAAGCAAAAAATGAAGTAAAGAGAAAAGTGATGGATTGTTTGAATGGATCACCGTGTTTTCTTCTCTCCGGCAGCTGCATTTTAGCAAGAAGGGCACTTTTTTCAGTGTCGCGATTCCAGGCACCGACACCTTGACTTTTCTTTGGAGTCGACACCTACACAGACTCCAATGACGTCACGGCTCCTTGATGAAATGCTCCGACGCTGGTGTCGACTCTGATCCCGATACCAACCCCAGGAGTGGCGTCACGACTCCAACACTGGTGTCCAATTCCAGACCGGAACTGTCCCTGAGACTTTGCATGATGTAAAGTTGAACGGTCAAAGGTTAGCTGGCTGTTTCCTGTCTAGTTGTGAGGTATCGGTATTGTTGTGTCCAAGGATCGCGGAAATAATTCTTCAAATATAATTAAATCTTATAGTGCAACGTTAATACATGTTAAATATAAATTAGTCAGCGGTAAGAGCCGCTGTAGTGTTGACACTAGTGCTGGTACCGGTACCACATGCTGGTGTCGGGGTCGCAGGGTGAAAGTCAGTACCGACGGAGTCGACACTGGAGTCGGAACCATGCCCAGCACTATTGGCAAGTTATAGCGTCTATGACGAGCAACACAGCACGAGACGGGAGGAAACAGTTTAATACATACCATACTTCAATCAAGGTTGAATTTTTCCAGGGGACCGGAATAGGAAGATGTTCTATAGATGTTCTATAGATCTTCCCTCCTCAAGAACTTCCAAGTCAAGCCCAGCTGTCTGTGTGAATAGAGGCAATTAGTGAACCTGCCTGCACGGCCCTAGTTAGCTGATCACCAGAACTGCACTGACAGTGTGCACGCTAATTTGTCGCCTTCAATGAATGGCGTTCTGCAGAATTTTTATTCTTTTTTAAAGAAATAAAAGAATCTCAGCTTCTAATATCAGAATCTTGAGGTGAATCACTCGAAACGTATGTCTCCACCTGCACTCAATGAGACTTCGGAAGAGAAGAGTTAAAAAAAAGTGACAAAAATTGTCATTTCTTCCATCAGCGAGGTCAGTCTACGAGCCATTGTCATGACTACCATGAAAGACCACAAGACCTAAGCTGTCACATTATTTGCAGTTTTGCCATAATTATTATTGTGTTTGCAATCGTTCTTCAGCGTTACAGTGTAAGAGACGTTTATTTGATTTATTAAACACAGTTGTATAAACTAACGCCATTATTTTAGGAGGTTCACTACCCTTGGCACTTACACCTCACTTTTTTTCGTCTTTTTTTTTCTTGTCAGTGTTTCTGTGTTTTTTGTAGTAGGGATTAGCTTTTCAGAATTTGCCCGGACAGCGGCCTTGTTCGGCCTGCTCTTCTCGACTTCTAATCACCAAGGCATCTTTAACGTGCCCAACGTGCCTAACGTGCACATGGGCCCTTCGAGTTTTCGTCCTTATCCCAGAAGACTAGGTGCTCGATCCTACCTATCATAGGATCAGGCACAGGATTTTTTTTTTCCACCGAAAAAAAAAATCCAACATGCCTGCATCTACCGGGGATCAAACCCGGTACTTTAGGTATAAGAGACGAGCACCTTGCCTCTAGACCACGGTGTCCCTCTTGTTATTTCTTCCATCAGTCAGGTCAGATTATGAGCCATTGTTACCAATACGCTGAAATACCGCAAGCCTTAGGTTTTCACATGATTTGTAGTTTTGCCATATTACTGTGTTCGCAACCTTTCTTCGATGTTACCAAGTAGGAGACTTTTATTTGATTTATTAAACGCAGTTGAAGTCTACAGGGGGGGAAATGTCAGTTGTCACTAAATGAAGGTCTGGAGAAATTCGCATTTCAAAGTTTGAACGTCCATAGGTCGAAAAAAGGATGCCTTATCTAAATTTGCTCCTTTTGTTGGACAACGGTTGCTTTTCACTTAATCAGTGTAAGAGGAACAAAGCTAAAGATATTAGCCAAGAGCTGAAGGAGGTGACCATAAAACTAGCATTTTGTGGCAACTGACGTTCTTTCCTGTAGTCTGCAGTTGTATAAACTACTGCCATTGTTTTTTACATACAACTTTTGTACTCAATCTATCTCTGTTGCAGGTGGTTGATTACACGATCTCTTTTTCTCCCACACGTATTCTTACTATCCGGTCTTAGTTTGTTGTACACTGTTCTAAGGGATATTCTAAGCTAAGGGTTTGTCTGACCCAAGCACACAAGGGCAAAGATATGAATGTGATGTTCTTACGTGAACAGCAAGAGCAGGCAATACAATAATATAATGATTACTTCCGTTTTAGGTCTTTATTTTAGGAAGTTCGCTGACCTTGGCATGTACACCTTACCTTTCTTGTTTTTATTTTTGTTGTACTTGTTTCTGTGTGTCTGTGTGGTAGGGATTAGAGATTAGTTCTTTTGTAAACTTGCCGGGGCATATGCCTTTTTCGGCCTGCTTCTCTCAACGTTCAACTGCCAAGATATCTTTAACGGGCGCAACGAGTATACGAGCCCTCCGAGTTTTTCGTCTTTATCCTGATCCGGCTGCCCCGAGCAAAATGAAAAACCAAAACAAAGGAAGCGCATATCCGTACCACATGTTGTACGGATATAGACAGTGCATATCCGTACAACGCACACAATTCGATGACGTAGAACACACATCGGAATACTATATTACTGACCTTGTTAATTTGCATAGTTTTTAAAAAAATATGAATCGGCTTAGTAGCAAAACAATCCCACTTCTGCTCGGAGATTGCCTGATCTGCGCTAATAATTACTTGACTGTACGTCGATCACCAATGGCTGCCCCAACCCCTTTTCGCCTGATTACTCAATTTGACTACCGCCCATTGATACAAACTGACTAGACCCTCACGCCCCCCGATAGATCTGACTATTCCATGTGTTGTCACTTTAAATTCGTGAACACCATACCAAGTTTTGTTTCAGCAAACCTTCACCAGTCGCGCTTTTTTGGTAAACATGTTGTACGGATATGCATTGTCCATATCCATACAACATGTTGTAGGATATACACTTCCCAAAACAAAACAAACCAATTAATCCTTACCAATATCCCGGGCGCTTCTGACAATTCGTCACCTTGGAATGACACGGTTCTAACTCCCTTCCGTCAACTTTTGAGAAATCGAGGGATTGAAGTTTAATGTCATTACCGTTTTTAGAGCAAAGAATTCTTTGTCTTTTTAGTAAAACGTAATACTTAAAAACCACACACCGAATCTACTTGATTCTTTGACACACATTGGAGAATGCCCATAGAAGTAGTGTGTAGTGTGTAACGCAGTTCAGTCAAAACGTGGAGATAGAACCTTGTCATTCTAATGGGACGAATTGTTCACGCAAAAGACAGCTGTTTACGTAAGGACACTACGGACGCACACACTGAGACTTTTCAGAAGTTTTAGCAGTTCGCACATTATGCAGTTGTCTCAGGCGCGCAGTGAAATCTCCTTGTCTTACAGAATCAGCATGACAAATCCATCCAAATAAGTCCGCCCCTTTCTGCCTCCACCCCACTCCACTGTTTTCTTCAAAATATTATTTAAAAATCCGCAGAAAATATTTTTTGGGGTGGCAGCAAGGCTTCAAGCTAAGCCAAAATGTGACAAAAAGAAAAAGTTGTATGTAGTAAAGCCTCGCATAAGAAATCATACAGAAGGCTGTTGTTACTTGTACGTACGCACCCCCGGCGTTTTGAGCCCCCCGAGCGCAAAAAACTCGGGGGATGTACGTGCTTGTAACACCATTCAGTACAGAAACGATAAAGACTTTCATTTTCTTTTGCCTTTGTAGTTTTGTGTGGTTTTTATTTTGGCCACATGTTGAGTATTGCTTTCTTCAAACATGTAAACCTTGCTGTTTCTCTCCGTCCTCCGTCAACCCCCCTCCCCCCCCCCACCCCCACTCCCCCAACAGAGGCAACAACAAAATAATAAAATATAAAAATGAAAACCCAAAACCATCAAGTTTTTTGTGTAAAACCATCAAGTATTTCTCTCAACCAGACTAACCTCGTCACAACTTTCTGAGCCATCGCACATCACCCTGGTGACTTCTAACAAATTATCGATCCCTACAGCAAGCAATTCACTCCGCAATGATAACCCGCTATTTTCCTCTGGACAAAGTCAAGATCAGAGAGAAAAAGACACTGAGAGTAGTCGACTACTATTTTACTGTGGTGATAATGACTGACTCGCCTCCTCCAGTCTCGTATCGAACCAACGAAAAAGAACAGTCAAATAAAAGACTTCCAGTCAGATTAAATATAATCCCCCAAGTTCTAGCCAATTCTGAGCCATTTTCATTGTTTCTCTAAGTCCCAAGTTTGGGGGGGGGGGGGGGCAAGTGAGAAATTGCATAAGAGAGAGAGAGAGACAGTACTGGAATGTTCACTGAAATTACAAGAGAAAAAAAAGAGGGAAAAAGGCGGTGGAGTGAGCGTTAGAGGGTGAAGACTGACGTGCGATTGTATCTGAGAGTCTAGAGAGACCAGGACAGACAAGTTCAGTTTTGTGAGAGAAAAAAATTGTTCATTTCAACGATCACCAGGATGTGTTTGGGTTTTTTTTTTTTACATAAGCCTGGGAAAGTGTTTTCAAGGCCATGGTAATTTTAAATGCCGCAGGTCCTGGACACTGACTGAATTATGTAAAGCCTCATGGCCAATAGAACTACAAGTTAAATAGTTTGGAGCTTTGTTGTCAGTATTCTTGTTAGTTTTTTTAATGTCTTTTTTTATCTGTGGAGCTATCTGTCTGTCTGTCTGCCTGTCTGTCTGTCTGTCTGTCTGTCTGTCTGCCTGTCTGTCTGTCTGTCTGTCTGCCTGTCTGCCTGCCTGTCTGTCTGTCTGTCTGTCTGTCTGTCTGCCAACCTACCTACCTATCTGTCTGTCTGTCTGTCTGTCTATAAGAATTTACTTTGATTGTTTACGGCGTGTTATAGAGTGGGAAGGGCTCTTGCTTATTGTTTCACGAATATGTTTCAGAACGTTGCAATCGAATGGTAGCCCAGTTCTCCTCTATAATTTCAAAGTAGATCTATCCAACTACATTCTATTCACAACAGGATTGTTCGAAATTGTGTCTATTCGAAATATGGCGACGTTAGTTCTTGTTTGTTCTATCTCCATTTAGCATGTAGGAGAGGTATAACAATAGCACTCTTTGACACCTTTAAAGTACTTTGTGCACTTATCAAGCTGTTTCGCAGTTCCAGTTTATTCTAACTCCTTATCATAGCCATAGTCCGATAGTTACAAAAGCTGAATAGAGAAAATACTGAGTTGTGTTCTCTATTCATCTATAGCTTTCTGTGTGAAATCCAACGTTTCCCCAGCAACAACACAGGACTAAAGCAGCAAAATTTTAATGTTTAACGTCAAATTTCTCAGTTGTGCAAAAACTGGAATTGGAACAAATATGACTTAAGGTTTCAATGTGCCTGTCACCCACATGAAAATGAAACCATCAGATATAATGGAGAAAAGACAAATGTTGATATTAATTATTAAATGCTTTCATTCTTGCAACTATTTTTGTTTCAGTTTTTCACACTTTGATTTTTGCAGCCAGGGGCCATAATTCTTAAAACCTATAAAAGGCAATAACACATTTTTGGAAAGATGTTTCAGTTATTTCAGTTAGTTCAAGATTGATTTCCAGCTGTCGATCAAATCCCATTAAACCAGATTTAGGCCAGGAACACACGAACTGCCCGTGGTCTGCTTGAATTTCATTTATCAAAGTACCTGCTGTCAAGTCATATGGGTTGACAAAACCAAATATACTAGCACGGTTGTTGTTTTTTTCAATAGTCAATTCAGGTGCAAATGCTCAACGCAGAGATCCTCCTAAAATAAAGACCTCAATACTTCAATAGACAATTTTAAAAAGCTGTTGTTATAAGTACGTAGGCTCCTCAAGGGTTTTTTTGGGCTAAAGGCGTGTACGTGTACATACCCTCCCTAATCTCTTCCTTACCCTCAACCCTAAATCTTATCGAATCCCTAACCCTGCCCCCTACCCTTTCAACCAAAGAAAGTGGGGTAAAACAAAAAGAAAATCTGAAAGAATTTAACAAGGCTGTTGTTACGAGTATACGGGAGGGACTCTCTAGCTCTGGAGCCACCAAAGGCTTTAAAATACTTACCCCTAGGGCAAGAAACTTAGCAGTTAAACTTTCAAACAGTGTTCATTTGCCCGGCCACTTCAATTCTCCAGCGCAACAATTATGTTTGTAATTACCGTTGATGAAGATAATTATTAGTACACTGGAATTGAAACTCGCCCAACCTTTTAGTTTTCACCTTTCACCTTTCACCTAGGTGTTGTCCATCCACTGCAGGATGTCGCCCTCCGATAATGATTTCCATTCTTTTCTGTCTGATGTTTTCCTTATCCATGATGTTCTTCCTCTCTGTCTTATGTCGTCTTGCCATCTTTTCTCTGGTCCTCCTCTTGTTCTTCTTCCTGTCTTATGTCATCTTGCCATCTTTTCTCTGGTCCTCCTCTTGTTCTTCTTCCTGTCTTATGTCATCTTGCCATCTTTTCTCTGGTCCTCCCCTTGTTCTTCTTCCTGTCTTATGTCATCTTGCCATCTTTTCTCTGGTCCTCCTCTTGTTCTTCTTCCTGTCTTATGTCATCTTGCCATCTTTTCTCTGGTCCTCCTCTTGTTCTTCTTCCTGTCTTATGTCATCTTGCCATCTTTTCTCTGGTCCTCCTCTTGTTCTTCTTCCTGTCTTATGTCATCTTGCCATCTTTTCTCTGGTCCTCCTCTTGTTCTTCTTCCTGTCTTATGTCATCTTGCCATCTTTTCTCTGGTCCTCCTCTTGTTCTTCTTCCTGTCTTATGTCATCTTGCCATCTTTTCTCTGGTCCTCCTCTTGTTCTTCTTCCTGTCTTATGTCATCTTGCCATCTTTTCTCTGGTCCTCCTCCTGTTCTTCTTCCTGTCTTATGTCATCTTGCCATCTTTTCTCTGGTCCTCCTCTTGTTCTTCTTCCTGTCTTATGTCATCTTGCCATCTTTTCTCTGGTCCTCCTGTTGTTCTTCTTCCTGTCTTATGTCATCTTGCCATCTTTTCTCTGGTCCTCCTCTTGTTCTTCTTCCTGTCTTATGTCATCTTGCCATCTTTTCTCTGGTCCTCCTCTTGTTCTTCTTCCTGTCTTATGTCATCTTGCCATCTTTTCTCTGGTCCTCCTCTTGTTCTTCTTCCTGTCTTATGTCATCTTGCCATCTTTTCTCTGGTCCTCCTCTTGTTTTTCTTCCTGTCTTATGTCATCTTGCCATCTTTTCTCTGGTCCTCCTCTTGTTCTTCTTCCTGTCTTATGTCATCTTGCCATCTTTTCTCTGGTCCTCCTCTTGTTCTTCTTCCTGTCTTATGTCATCTTGCCATCTTTTCTCTGGTCCTTCTCCTGTCCTTCTTCCTGTCTTATGTCATCTTGCCATCTTTTCTCTGGTCCTCCTCTTGTTCTTCTTCCTGTCTTATGTCATCTTGCCATCTTTTCTCTGGTCCTCCTCTTGTTCTTCTTCCTGTCTTATGTCATCTTGCCATCTTTTCTCTGGTCCTCCTCCTGTTCTTCTTCCTGTCTTATGTCGTCTTGCCATCTTTTCTCTGGTCCTCCTCTTGTTCTTCTTCCTGTCTTATGTCATCTTGCCATCTTTTCTCTGGTCCTCCTCTTGTTCTTCTTCCTGTCTTATGTCATCTTGCCATCTTTTCTCTGGTCCTTCTCCTGTCCTTCTTCCTGTCTTATGTCATCTTGCCATCTTTTCTCTGGTCCTCCTCTTGTTCTTCTTCCTGTCTTATGTCGTCTTGCCATCTTTTCTCTGGTCCTCCTCTTGTTCTTCTTCCTGTCTTATGTCATCTTGCCATCTTTTCTCTGGTCCTCCTCTTGTTCTTCTTCCTGTCTTATGTCATCTTGCCATCTTTTCTCTGGTCCTCCTCTTGTTCTTCTTCCTGTCTTATGTCATCTTGCCATCTTTTCTCTGGTCCTCCTCCTGTTCTTCTTCCTGTCTTATGTCATCTTGCCATCTTTTCTCTGGTCCTCCTCTTGTTCTTCTTCCTGTCTTATGTCATCTTGCCATCTTTTCTCTGGTCCTCCTCTTGTTCTTCTTCCTGTCTTATGTCATCTTGCCATCTTTTCTCTGGTCCTCCTCTTGTTCTTCTTCCTGTCTTATGTCATCTTGCCATCTTTTCTCTGGTCCTCCTCCTGTTCTTCTTCCTGTCTTATGTCGTCTTGCCATCTTTTCTCTGGTCCTCCTCTTGTTCTTCTTCCTGTCTTATGTCATCTTGCCATCTTTTCTCTGGTCCTCCTCTTGTTCTTCTTCCTGTCTTATGTCATCTTGCCATCTTTTCTCTGGTCCTCCTCTTGTTCTTCTTCCTGTCTTATGTCATCTTGCCATCTTTTCTCTGGTCCTCCTCTTGTTCTTCTTCCTGTCTTATGTCATCTTGCCATCTTTTCTCTGGTCCTCCTCTTGTTCTTCTTCCTGTCTTATGTCGTCTTGCCATCTTTTCTCTGGTCCTCCTCTTGTTCTTCTTCCTGTCTTATGTCATCTTGCCATCTTTTCTCTGGTCCTCCTCTTGTTCTTCTTCCTGTCTTATGTCATCTTGCCATCTTTTCTCTGGTTCTCCTCTTGTTCTTCTTCCTGTCTTATGTCGTCTTGTCATCTTTTCTCTGGTCCTCCTCTTGTTCTTCTTCCTGTCTTATGTCATCTTGCCATCTTTTCTCTGGTCCTCCTCTTGTTCTTCTTCCTGTCTTATGTCATCTTGCCATCTTTTCTCTGGTCCTCCTCTTGTTCTTCTTCCTGTCTTATGTCATCTTGCCATCTTTTCTCTGGTCCTCCTCTTGTTCTTCTTCCTGTCTTATGTCATCTTGCCATCTTTTCTCTGGTCCTCCTCTTGTTCTTCTTCCTGTCTTATGTCATCTTGCCATCTTTTCTCTGGTCCTCCTCTTGTTCTTCTTCCTGCCTTATGTCATCTTGCCATCTTTTCTCTGGTCCTCCTCTTGTTTTTCTTCCTGTCTTATGTTGTCTTGCCATCTTTTCTCTGGTCCTCCTCTTGTTCTTCTTCCTGTCTTATGTCATCTTGCCATCTTTTCTCTGGTCCTCCTCCTGTTCTTCTTCCTGTCTTATGTCATCTTGCCATCTTTTCTCTGGTCCTCCTCTTGTTCTTCTTCCTGTCTTATGTCATCTTGCCATCTTTTCTCTGGTCCTCCTCTTGTTCTTCTTCCTGTCTTATGTCGTCTTGCCATCTTTTCTCTGGTCCTCCTCTTGTTCTTCTTCCTGTCTTATGTCATCTTGCCATCTTTTCTCTGGTCCTCCTCTTGTTCTTCTTCCTGTCTTATGTCATCTTGCCATCTTTTCTCTGGTCCTCCTCTTGTTCTTCTTCCTGTCTTATGTCATCTTGCCATCTTTTCTCTGGTCCTCCTCTTGTTCTTCTTCCTGTCTTATGTCATCTTGCCATCTTTTCTCTGGTCCTCCTCTTGTTCTTCTTCCTGTCTTATGTCATCTTGCCATCTTTTCTCTGGTCCTCCTCCTGTTCTTCTTCCTGTCTTATGTCATCTTGCCATCTTTTCTCTGGTCCTCCTCCTGTTCTTCTTCCTGTCTTATGTCGTCTTGCCATCTTTTCTCTGGTCCTCCTCCTGTTCTTCTTCCTGTCTTATGTCATCTTGCCATCTTTTCTCTGGTCCTCCTCTTGTTCTTCTTCCTGTCTTATGTCATCTTGCCATCTTTTCTCTGGTCCTCCTCTTGTTCTTCTTCCTGTCTTATGTCATCTTGCCATCTTTTCTCTGGTCCTTCTCTTGTTCTTCTTCTCTGTCTTATGTCATCTTGCCGTCTTTTCTCTGGTCCTCCTCTTGTTCTTCTTCCTGTCTTATGTCATCTTGCCATCTTTTCTCTGGTCCTCCTCTTGTTCTTCTTCCTGTCTTATGTCATCTTGCCATCTTTTCTCTGGTCCTCCTCTTGTTCTTCTTCCTGTCTTATGTCATCTTGCCATCTTTTCTCTGGTCCTCCTCTTGTTCTTCTTCCTGTCTTATGTCATCTTGCCATCTTTTCTCTGGTCCTCCTCTTGTTCTTCTTCCTGTCTTATGTCATCTTGCCATCTTTTCTCTGGTCCTCCTCTTGTTCTTCTTCCTGTCTTATGTCGTCTTGCCATCTTTTCTCTGGTCCTCCTCTTGTTCTTCTTCCTGTCTTATGTCATCTTGTCATCTTTTTTCTGGTCCTTCTCTTGTTCTTCTTCCGTCTTATGTCATCTTGCCATCTTTTCTCTGGTCCTCCTCTTGTTCTTCTTCCTGTCTTATGTCATCTTGCCATCTTTTCTCTGGTCCTCCTCTTGTTCTTCTTCCTGTCTTATGTCATCTTGCCATCTTTTCTCTGGTCCTCCTCTTGTTCTTCTTCCTGTCTTATGTCATCTTGCCATCTTTTCTCTGGTCCTCCTCTTGTTCTTCTTCCTGCCTTATGTCATCTTGCCATCTTTTCTCTGGTCCTCCTCTTGTTTTTCTTCCTGTCTTATGTCGTCTTGCCATCTTTTCTCTGGTCCTCCTCTTGTTCTTCTTCCTGTCTTATGTCATCTTGCCATCTTTTCTCTGGTCCTCCTCCTGTTCTTCTTCCTGTCTTATGTCATCTTGCCATCTTTTCTCTGGTCCTCCTCTTGTTCTTCTTCCTTTCTTATGTCATCTTGCCATCTTTTCTCTGGTCCTCCTCTTGTTCTTCTTCCTGTCTTATGTCGTCTTGCCATCTTTTCTCTGGTCCTCCTCTTGTTCTTCTTCCTGTCTTATGTCATCTTGCCATCTTTTCTCTGGTCCTCCTCTTGTTCTTCTTCCTGTCTTATGTCATCTTGCCATCTTTTCTCTGGTCCTCCTCTTGTTCTTCTTCCTGTCTTATGTCATCTTGCCATCTTTTCTCTGGTCCTCCTCCTGTTCTTCTTCCTGTCTTATGTCATCTTGCCATCTTTTCTCTGGTCCTCCTCCTGTTCTTCTTCCTGTCTTATGTCGTCTTGCCATCTTTTCTCTGGTCCTCCTCCTGTTCTTCTTCCTGTCTTATGTCATCTTGCCATCTTTTCTCTGGTCCTCCTCTTGTTCTTCTTCCTGTCTTATGTCATCTTGCCATCTTTTCTCTGGTCCTCCTCTTGTTCTTCTTCCTGTCTTATGTCATCTTGCCATCTTTTCTCTGGTCCTCCTCTTGTTCTTCTTCCTGTCTTATGTCATCTTGCCATCTTTTCTCTGGTCCTCCTCCTGTTCTTCTTCCTGTCTTATGTCATCTTGCCATCTTTTCTCTGGTCCTCCTCTTGTTCTTCTTCCTGTCTTATGTCATCTTGCCATCTTTTCTCTGGTCCTCCTCTTGTTCTTCTTCCTGTCTTATGTCATCTTGGCATCTTTTCTCTGGTCCTCCTCTTGTTCTTCTTCCTGTCTTATGTCATCTTGCCATCTTTTCTCTGGTCCTCCTCCTGTTCTTTTTCCTGTCTTATGTCATCTTGCCATCTTTTCTCTGGTCCTCCTCTTGTTCTTCTTCCTGTCTTATGTCATCTTGCCATCTTTTCTCTGGTCCTCCTCTTGTTCTTCTTCCTGTCTTATGTCATCTTGCCATCTTTTCTCTGGTCCTCCTCTTGTTCTTCTTCCTGTCTTATGTCATCTTGCCATCTTTTCTCTGGTCCTCCTCTTGTTCTTCTTCCTGTCTTATGTCATCTTGCCATCTTTTCTCTGGTCCTCCTCTTGTTCTTCTTCCTGTCTTATGTCATCTTGCCATCTTTTCTCTGGTCCTCCTCTTGTTCTTCTTCCTGTCTTATGTCATCTTGCCATCTTTTCTCTGGTCCTCCTCTTGTTCTTCTTCCTGTCATTGGTTGCCATTCAGTGCAGCGTCTTGTCCACCTTATTGTTATTGATCCTTGCCACTTGTCCAGCCCAATTCCACTTTTCATGTAGCGTGAATGTTACTGTACCCGTTAGGGGCCGCGCGCACTATCCCGTTTCGCCTGCTGCACGGCGTGCAAACGCAGATTTTTTCTTGCTTGGCAAAGGGTTTACCGTGCTGCACGCCACGCGAAAGATTGCTTGCATTGAACGGGTGGTTACTTTTAACATAGATCGCGCGGGGCCTTATTGCTCTTTGTTTGCGAATTTCAGCGTGGGGGATTTTATCTTGTAGTCTATATTTCATAATACAACAAAGTTAGCTGAGGATCTCTTGTGCAATATTTGTTTTAGTGTTTTCCAGTGCTGGTCAAAAGTAATATAATTTGGAACTAGTAGAATCGAAGTTTACCCGGCCAACGACCTACTGCACAGACAGATCTTTTGACTAAATTGTAGATAACACTAGTAAAATGGTTGTTGCAAACGAAAAATGAAATAGTTTTAAAAGATAAGATAAGATAAGATATAACCTTATTATTCTGTTGTCAGGAAATTTGTTGTCACAGCATCAGTAACACTACTACAGTAAATACTACATCTAAGGCACACAGGTCTTTAACGCATACCGCACACACGAACATTGCTCACATAACATTACCAACAAATAAGAACAATTATTACTCACACACACACACACACAGACTGTCAGAACAATCCATTATGAAAACCCGAGACATAGATAATAGAATACCGAGACGGACCATTCCTTCTTTCACTATAATATGTCCACAACTTGCGCGCGTATAAACACGGTGAGTATTACTTACTACGCTCTGTGGTCCTCGTCTTTTTCATTCAATTATGAAGGGATGTGATGCGAATTGTTGCATTGTTGACATGGATGATACGCCCGCAAGTCGACCGAGGGAATTTGGCGAATTGAACCGCCTCGGTATTCTGTGTCTTGGGCTACAGCATACCGCATCAGGAAACACTTCTACTTCCAATGGCGGATGGCAACAAAAATCGTCTATAACGCTCTCGGTTTGTTTTTAAATACACTTTTTCCTATTTAGTGAACGCAAGCCGAAGTTGAAAGACAATTAAATATTCTAGGAAGCTACACAAATCAGGAAAACAGACACTACAACTGCTGTGTCTTTTGAAAAGGGCGGGATGACTTCTAACCATACAAGTTCCTCGGAGCCAGACATGTGGTTAATCACATTTCACTGGAACAATGTTTTTATCAATACGCCAGCATCCATTTCATGTAATAGATAACATTGAAGAAAATGATGATCAAATCTGAAATCTGTTGACAGTAATTGGCTTTCGTGTTTCGTGTTCATAACATAATGAAAAAAACAACAACTGCTCCTCTTCCCCCCCCCCCCTGAAAAAAAGAGAAAATAAAAAAACATCAATATGAAGATAGACCTTAATGAACGACTCTGTCGGGAGTTCAGCCCTGTCCCCAGGGGATGAGTGTGGGGGAGTGGGGATGGGGGAAGGGGGGAGGAGATGGAAGGCGGTAGGGGGTGGGGGGAGTGGTTGGGCTAACAAGCTAACCGCCTTTCCACCCAGGCTGGGGAGCTCACAGTATCAATATTTGATTGTAGATATTTACTGAGAAGATGAGCTCTGATACTCAATCTAACCTCATCGACAAGGACTCAGTGCTTGTCAGCACTCTGCTGGACAACCCAGCCCGCCCTCCTGGCCAGGCACCACCCCTTCATTCACCGTTTGCCCCAGTGGGAGGGGAAGCGAAGGGGTACGGTAGGGGTGCATCTCCTCCTGTCCACTGTTACATTACTGAGATTGGTCTAGGCGTTTCTCCAGGAATTTAGTCTCCGTCTAGGTTCAAATGTCACTGTTTTCTTAAGTTGTTCTATCTATCTATCTATCTATCTATCTATCTATCTATCTATCTATCTGTCTATCTGTCTATCTGTCTATCTGTCTATCTGTCTATCTGTCTATCTGTCTATCTGTCTGTCTGTCTGTCTGTCTGTCTGTCTGTCTGTCTGTCTGTCTGTCTGTCTGTCTGTCTGTCTGTCTGTCTGTCTGTCTGTCTGTCTGTCTGTCTGTCTGTCTGTCTGTCTGTCCGTCCGTCCGTCCGTCCGTCCGTCCGTCCGTCCGTCCGTCCGTCCGTCCATCCATCCATCCATCCATCCATCCATCCACCCGAATGTATGTATGTCTGTCCGACTCACTGATAGTCTGCCTGAATGTGTACCTCCTTTCCTCTCTGTCTGTCTTTATGTCTGACTGTCTGTCTGCCTGGCTATCTACTTACATTTTGTGTTTGCGCCTATGCACCAACTTCCTTGTATATTTGAAGCATTTTACATCTATCCAACTCCCACCATCTGCCAATCCATTTTCCGGCTATCCAGTCTGTTTGTCTGCCCCATCTATCCACAAGAAGGTAATTCTACCCATCCAAATACACATTCAGACATCTAACATTCCACTCATCCTAAACTCAATTTCCTTGCATGTCACTGAGTCAATATGTACCACAAGTCTGGAGTTACCAGTTGTGTATATATTTAACTAATTTCTGTCTCCACGTCGCTCTTTTGATGCATCTCTGGAGTGGCAGTTACTTCTCTTTTCCCCTCTGTTCCCTATGGGTCCAAACCCTGCTGCAAACATCTCTCTTTTGAAGCTTATCGTTCATCATAGTAATGTTATTTGGTTTTCTTCCTACGCACATTAAATTTCATTGGTCTGTAGTGATCTCCCGTGACATCCATGCCAGTCGGGTATCTTGGCCCCATTTTGAGCACCAATATTCCCTCTTTTCTCCAGCGTATTCTCAGTTCCATTCCTGCTCCACCCTCCTCCTCCTCCTCCCCTCCACACAACCCCCCCCCCCCAAAAAAAACATTTTATATTGGAGTTATTTCCCCTACCGATGTAAAGACGCGTGCGTAAACAGGACGAATGCACATGCGCACTGGATCACAAAGCAGTAAACACAGGCTTCGAGTGATGATCCCCCGTTGGGCAGTTGATCAAGAGATGCTGTGGACATTGCTCTCCGAGCCCCATCCAAAAGGGGTTCGATCCCGCGGCCCCAGCGACAGAATGTTTGCCAAGATTGATCACAGCCGAGTCGAAGGTCTATCCGCATACCACGACCCACCTTCTCAGCGTCATGCTGGCTACCTCCACATCCGGGCAGGAACGCGCTGAGACAAGTAGTTGACCGTTAACGATTATCAGATTCCATGTGGCTGGTAGACACCATAGTCTGGGGGCCAATCAGGGAACAGATCGAGCTAGGACGACCTGTTGGTGGGCAGGGTCAGAGGTCACTCCTGTCCGACATTTATCACCACTAGTCTGGACGTCTAACTGAAGCAAAGCAGTGATACTACGTCCTGCATCGACGCATTTTGTCATCAGAAATTAAACGGATCCAGATGATTATTCGTTGCTTTACTTTTGCCTCGACCTTTGTCCAAAATTGTGGAATGTTTAAAAATAAGAAAATTGGAAATATCCAAATTGACAAGAGTGGATAACAGGGCGCTTTTTCTTTTTCTTACTTTTTTGTTGTTGTTGTTTTGTTTTTGTTGCTGTTGTTTTAATCTGTTATGTAATATCTCCTTCAGGTGTATGTTTTGAATTGGCCTTTAAAGTGGCCTATAAATAAACTTAAACTTGCTCTGAATTGTTAACTTTTGATAACATCTATTTGCTACGTTTCACTGTCATCGTTATAATGATTATTTGCCTTGCTCATCGTCGTGTGCCATACAAAATGGTGTCGCGAACATGACAACGAAATTGATTATTAAGTTACTAGGTCTAATCCCCCCCCCCCTCAAAAAAACCTCAAACCCCCCCCCCCCCCCACCTCCTGTAACATGTTAACATGTTACACATCACCACTCCCAGCTTGCTCTCATTCTCTTGTGTAAATTCTCTGCTCAAGGAACTCAAAAAAGCTCATGGAAATCTTAAAGTAAAAGCCTAAATTGAAGAGCTCCAATATTTATCACAACTTACATTCTATTTATATATTATAATGTTATATTTGGCGGAGCAAACCTGTCTGCATTACATGCTCACTTCGGTATCTCCGTATGGAAAGTTTTGATTTTTTTTAACCTCTGCAGCTTCTGTCATGGACCTTACTCAGTGCTGGGGGGATTTCCACGTCCATGTTAAGACAGTCTCAGAATATGATATCATTTTTGGGAAGCCATCGAAAAATGGCTAGGATTCCCCTGATAGAATACCGTTTGTAAAGAAAGTATAAAAGTTTGACCAACAGAACTGTGCAACGAAACAATAATTATAATATGGTCTATTTATCAACAGTCGCTGCAGCCTTGACAACCCATATTATCAATAGGCTGTTGTTACTTGTACGTACGGTCGCCAAGCGTTTTGTACTAAGGGCTCGTAAGTATACGTACCAAACCCTAACCCCGCCATTGTCCTTAAATCTACATCTTATAAGATAAGATAAGATAAGATAAGATAAGATAAATTTTATTCGTCCTTGTACAAGGCAATTTGTTTTGATCATTGAATACATAACAATACAGTTACAGAAACAGAAAGTATGATATATAGCGCGCATACACACATATATACACACACACTAATAAATAAACAAACTTAATAGTGCACACAATATGCTTCCCTAACTAAAACACATTGACCTGACACGCAGGACACAATTCAAGTGCACAGATTACGATCAAGATGACGACATTATTGTAACATCCTAGTTGATGATGGAATAAACGATTTAAAGTAGCGCTCAGTTTTAGTTTTCTTTGACAACAGCCTTAAACTTCTTACAGATCTTATATATTCCTTGTTCAGGGGATGTTGGGGGGTCATTTACAATAATATTAGCTTTTTTAATACAAGCACCAGTGTACAGCTCATCAAAATATGGCAGATCACAGATACAAATTTTGGAGGCTTTTTTAATTAAAATATTGATCTTATTTTTATCTTTTTGTAAGATGTTTCCTCCCCAACAGACAACTCCATTCATCAAAACGCTCTGAATAGCCATGGTGTAAAATATTTTCAGAATGCTTTTGCTAACTTTGAGCGGAGCTTTCTGAGGAAATACATGCGCTGGTTAGCTTTCTTGTATACATATGTTACATGCGCATGCCAGTTAAGCAACGAATCAATAGTAATGCCAAGATATTTGGCCTCTGTGACAATTTCGACCTCTTCATTGTTGAAAGTAAGAGGACAAACAGGATCGTTGTTATTTTTCCTAAAGTCAAAAACAAGCTCTTTTGTTTTCTTACCATTCAGTAGAAGATAGTTGTTATCACACCAACAATGAAAGGATTGTACAATGTTAGAATATTCGTGGCCAGAGTTAGATAAAAGACCTAAAATAGTAGAGTCGTCGGCAAATTTAAGAAGATAAACGTTGTTGTGTGTCACAGTGAAATCGTTTGTATACAATGTGTACAAGACAGGTGACAGCACGCAGCCTTGAGGCGCTCCTGTGTTTGTTGTGAGTAATTTGGAAAATGTGTTGTTTATATCCACAAACTGGCTTCTCTGTGTTAGAAATTCGAAGATCCAGCTCTTTAAAAAAGAACTCATGTGAAGGTTGGTAAGCTTTTGAAATATAAAGTGCGGTTGTATGGTGTTAAACGCAGAAGAGAAATCGACTGGGAGTACACGAACACAGGTTTTACCAGTGTCTAAATGACTGTAGATGTTATGCAATAAAAACAATAAGGCGTCTTCTGTGTTCCTGTTTTCTTTGTATGCAAATTGCAACGGGTCGAGATTTTGTTTGACCTCCTTCGTTAGTTCAGTTAAAACAAGTTTTTCAAAGCATTTAAAGATAATGGAAGTTAAGGCAACTGGGCGAAGGTCGTTCATTTCAGATATTTTTGGTTTTTTGGGGACAGGTAAGATTTTTGACAATTTCCATATGTTTGGTATGTAATGGTTTTGAAAGGATTTGTTGAAGATGAAAGCAAAAATTGTTGCTATTCGTTCAGCACATGTTCTCACTACTTTGCTTCCAATGTTATCTGGTCCAGATGCCTTTCTTTCCTTAACAGATTTAAATTGTTTCACAACAGCATCATAATCAAAACAAATATTACATTCATCATTATCAAAATCAAAACTGTCTCTTATTTCCTGGTGTTGGTCTGAGAAATCGTGTTTATCAAAGCGACAGTAGAACTGATTCAATTCATTAGCAAATTCGCTTTCATTCACAACATTCACTTTATTCTTCATACAATCGTACCCCGTAACCTGTTTCATTCCCTTCCACACAGATGACATGTCATTTGATTTAAAACTTGTTTCAATTTTATCTTTGTATTCTTTTTTACACACTTATCTTATCTTATCCCTAACCCTGCCCCCTACCCTTTCAGCCAAAAAAAAATAGAGGAAAACAAAAAGAAAATTTCAAAAAATAATTAACTAAGGCTGTTGTTAGGAGTGTTTCGGAAGGAGCTCTGTAGCTCTGAAGTCACAAAGAGCTTTAAAATGCGTACCCTAACACATAAAAACTTGAGGACCGTACGCACAAGTAACAACAATCTTGTCAATCAATGGATGGCGGGTACTGAATGACTTACTGTAAGCTTAACCTATCTGGAGTTTTACTCATAGTATCCCCTTGTCAGTTACAAATTGCATCGCTAAAAGAAAAACCTCTTCTCAAGTCCGCTGCTGAGTTAGCAACGTTTTTTTCGCAACAGCTTGTGATGAATTATACATCGAAATACGAAAGTCAGTAATTGAGTGCTGCATTGATAAGAACAAATCATTGGTGCAGAAGAAAAAAAAATCTTCGGGTATTTACGAGAAAGGAAGTTCTCCCCCTTCGGTTATCTCGCCATTTGCTGCCGTTTCTGAGATTTCATGCTTTTTGCAACTCTTCTGGCAAAACAAGGAATTACTTCCCATCATGACCAAAATAACCTCATCAGACAGTTGACATGAACATCTGTGGAACGCATGCGCTGGCTGAAAAAAAAGTCTTTGCTTCTCTCTTTAAAAAAAATAAAAGAAAAATACATTTCTGTTTTCTCAGTGTCATGTTATGAGTAAAGAAAAAGTTGAGCCCGGCTATTTCTTTACATTTTGTGGTTGCGTCAATAATGGTACATCTTGTCAGGCGACCAGCAAAATCCAGTTTGTCCACTTTTTGTATTTGGATAAGGAGGAGACAGGAGCCCCTCTCAACGATTTTACCCAACTCTCATCCTCAAAAACCCTGCCTTCAAAAAGGACGTGGGCTTTTTTCCTTGCCCGGAACTGGTATCGATACAAATTGAATGCATCTTCTCCGGTGACAGAGTTAATCGCATTATTACATTTCGCTGTTCTGTCGCGATTTATCAGTGCAGTTGACCTTTTCGGTTTAGATGAATTGCGCCCAGCTGACATAGAATCTGACGCAGATATGACATGCATATTTTTAGGTGAGGATTTGAGGTTTTCATAGTCAGGATGGCTGAGTAAAAAAATTCCTATCTGTTTTATTAATTATTTTTAAAACCTTGTCATAATCATCAATGCAAGCAGTAGTAGTTTATCCTCTGTTCCAATCGGATTGTTACATGTACTTATGATGAAGTACTTCAGTAGGAACACTTTCCAAGTGGCGCCGAATCGAGAAATGAACAATGAATGTAACATGGCATTTTCTAAATTCAGCTTCACGTGGAAACAGCTCCCCTTGGAAGCACTTCTTATTCATAAACAGAACGCTCCCATAAGCTTATCGTGTGGGGACATGTTAGTCTAGAGGCAAGGTGCTCGCCTCTCATGTCGAAGGTATCGGGCTCGTTCCCTGGTCGGTGCCGGCATATTGGATTTGATTGTTGTTGTGGTTGTTTTTTGGTGTGGGGGGGGGGGGCGGAATTCCTGTCTCTGATAGGTAGGATAGAGCACCTAGTCTTCTCGGATAAGGAAGAAAAACTCGGAGGGCCTGCGTGCACGTTAAAGATACCTTGGCAGCTGAAAGTCGAGAAGAGCAGGCCGAACAAAGCTGCTTCCCGGGCAAAATTCTCAAAAATTAATCCCTAATCCAAAAACAAACAGAAACAAGAACAAGAAAGATAAAAACTAAAAAAAGGATGTGTAAATGCCTAGGGGCAGAGAACATCCTCAAACAAAGACCTAAAACACGAGATTATCATGGGCGCGTCATATTATAATTACTGGGAATCTCTTCGGACCAGGTAAAATATTGCCAGTTGTTGAAAAAGGCATGAAAATTACCTGATTTTAAACATGTATTTTTAACTCTGGCAGATAAAATCCTATGGGTATTATAATAATAAAATTATGACGTTATGACAACAACAACAAGCAGAAAAACCCAACTCACTCCAATAGATGACCGGAGTCCCCACCGCTCATTGCTATACTGAGGCTAACAGGATCACGTTCTGGTACTTGGCTATACAATTCTTGTCTGTTCCGACCGTCGTTCTGATATAATTTACTATATATATATACACTGAGTTTACATGTGATACGTTTGATCTTGACGAGACCTCGGTTAGCCATTTGTTGATTCTAATCCTGGTGGCGCACCCAGTCAAAGTCTGTTTCGTCTCGGTTTTAGTGTGAGATGTGAACTATGGAGAGGAACAGGACCTCGCCCACTGGCGCAGCCGAAACAAGACTGTCTCACAAGTTCGTGAGCGTTAAAACTGTCTTGGGGCAGCTGGCGTAAAGAAAGACGTCACGACACCGCGAGTTAAAACTGACGTAACCCGGTACTTCGTCAGCCTGGATGTCCTGGGGTACCTTCGCTGTGTTCAGTCCATTGTTGTACAATTTGTTCCTCTATTTCCCGGTTTTTGATGTGTGTTCAGGTCTTTATTTTAAGAAGTTTCGCTGTCCTTGGCATTTAAACCTCACTTTTCTTGTCTTTATTTTTCTTGTTCTTGTTTTTGTGGTAGGGATGAGATTGTTAGAATTTTGCCCGGGCAGTGACCTTGTTCGGCCTGCTCTTCTCCACTTTTTTGCCAAGGTATCGTTGACGCGCGCAACGTGCACACGGGCCCTCCGAGCCTTTTGTCCTTATCCGAGAAGACTAACAGCCGGTTCAGACAGGGCGCCCGGCGGTTTCAACCGCGACGGCTACCGCGCGTTTCCCGCTGGTATCGTTCAGACAAGGCGGTTTGCAACGCGACGTAACCACGGCGGTTGACTCAAGAACTGGTTGACTCAAGAACTGGAAATTTTAAGCAGTGTCAGGATGGATGTGGAGGAAATAACATGCGTTTGGTTGTTACATCGCCGCTTGAAACGACGCAAACAGAGACAAAGACAATATTGGATTCATCCCATTCTACGTGATAGACTAACGCACGGCATGTTTACCACCCTTTATCCTTCCTTAAGGGCGCATGAAGAAAAGTTTTTCAATTATTTGAGAATGTCCAGGAAATCATTTGACGACTTGCTGCAACTAGTCAAGGACGACCTGTCTTCAACCAAGACCCCGATGAGGGATTGCATCAGCCCAGAAAGCTTTTGTTTACATCACACATCCTGTTCTATCATTGGCTGGCGTACTGCAAACCGAGCGGGAGACCAGCTGTGTGTGTACCATGCCTATGTGTGTAGGTATCTCGACCCGCTGGCCGACCGCGCGGTTGCGAGGGGAAACTCACAACCGCGGCGGTTGAGGAAACGCCGCGGTTACGTGTGAACGATTCCATAGGCTATCATTGAAAATGCAACCGCGCGGTTGAAACCGCCCTGTCTGAACCGGCCCTAAGTGTAGTGACATACTAGACGCGGCAAACTGCTGCCGCACGCGGGAGCGGTAAAAAAAAAACCGCCAACACGTGTTATCCTATGAGACCTGACATACTAGAGAAACCGTCGTCGCGCGCGGGAGCGGTTGCCGCTGTCTGATTTTTTTCTGCCGCGCCTGTCGGCGGGAAAATGAGAACCGCAACCGCGCGCGGGAGCGGTTTTCAGAGACAACACATGTTAGGCTATGGCTAGTGACATACTATCCCGCTCGCCGCGGCGGGATTTTTATTGCAGTGCAATCATCAGGTGCACTTCGTTTCTCGCACACAGTCCTGTTTCTTTTTTTCAGAAATAATATTCAGATATTGTGAACTTTTCGAATATGTCTGCGGAAGTTATTATTAGTATGGTGGAGCAACAGCCTGCTATTTGGGACAAGGGTTGTGAGAAAAACGCACTGGAGGGAGGTTTGCCGCTCATAGTATGTCAGGTTCAAACTTACGCGGTTTGCAGCTGCCGCGCGCGGGAACGGCAAACCGCGACAGCACGCGGCATAGTATGTCACTAGCCTAAGTGCTTGATTCCTCCTACCATAGGATCAGGGACGGGAATCTCCCCCCCCCCCCCCAACCCCCCGAAAAAAATATCCAACATGCCTGCACCAACCGGGTATCGAACCCGGTACCTTCGGCATGAGAGGCGAGTGCCTTGCCTCTAGACCAACATGTCCCCTTTTTGATGCTGTAAGAGGTCCGTGTTTCTGCCATGCTTGCAGTCTCTATAATGGCTGTAAATGCTAGAGCCTGGGCCCAACATCACAGGTTCTCAAGCCTAGAGGCAATAAACATTATTCAAGTCCATTTATCAGGAACAAAAAACAACAACTACAACATTCTTACGTTCATAGAAGAGGAACAATGACTATAACAGTGCTTGTAACATTCAAATCGAGCAGATTTTGTGATTTAAGTCAGGTTTAAATTATTTTGCTACAGTTCTACATCGCTGTTTAATGATAAGATGTACAGACGATGGAAACCTCAGCAGTTAGAAACTTTCTTCCATGTCTACACTTGACTACCAATTCTTTGCCTTCCTGTGGTATTAAAATAATGCACTGGCGCGGATTCTGAGCTCCAAAGTGATTAAGCGAAGACAGTGAATGTTACTTTTTCTTGATGAGTTATCCAAATCAATTAAATCATCAGCATGCAACACAGCATGTGACCTGATTTATGCCTTGAAGTCCACTAAACATTTCAGGAGGAAATATTGAGAAGATAAAACCGACATTAACTGAGCCAGAAGATAAACCTGAAAGTAATATAGAACAATAAGGACTCTGTTATACACGGCAGTCAGCTCTAGGCAGTCGGTAGGGAAAGGGAAAAGCCGAGGTCGATACACTGATTTGAAAAGCTTTAGTCATGGAGTAATTACTGAATGGGGCTAATCAGTCAGATTGGGGCATTCTCATTCATATGTGAACAAACGAAAAATGAAAAACAAAAATTCAAATGCCAAACTGTTGAGAACTCAAGCTCTTGGTCTGGAAATGTTGGTAAAAATATTAACGCCGAGTCCGGTGCAGTGGTGGTTGATGGTGGTGATTTACCCCTGATATCGTGCTGTGAAATCTGAGCTTTACATGGCACTTAGGCTTGCAGCGCACCAAGTCAAACCCGCTAAGTGCTGGTTTTCACTCAGTCTTGAACCCTCCTTTGAATCGGCTAGAGAGACAGACTTTCAATCTCACTACCGTGCGAGGTCCTATTTAACTCTACAGTTCACAAAACGGATTCAAAACGCCCAGTGAGCTATAGGCCTAATGTCTATAGTTGACAGCTCTCAACTTTTGATATTTACAAATTTGTTATCATGCGAAACTGCTCTAACATGGACTGGCATATTGAGAGTAATCTATTTTATAAAATTGTTCAGAAAGGGTTTCAAAGACAGGTCACAAAATCTACCGCGCCTCGAGTAATCAGTTGGAATTGCTAATCGGTGCCGCATCAGTCAAGTTCGATCTTTAATGTCCGGGATGGCCCAGCTGCACCATCAAAGACGTGGGTCCTGTTTGGCCGAGCAGAGAAAATCAAATCGACTCGAAGGAAGCATTTCGTCAGAGCCTGTATTCTATTCGAGCCACGATCTCTCCAATACCTCTTCAACCGGCCGAGTTTGTTTGACGAGGGCCCCGGGCAGTGAAGGAGATGTAGGAAATACAGTAAAAAAGGCAAGCACGGGGAGGACACGCACACACACACGGCTTAAAAAACAGAACCTCAGAAACTAGCTCGGGTGAGCTCTTTGGCATTTAGGAAATGGAGAGGGTAAAAAACTGAACGGGGAAGTAGGGTGAGAACTAGTGAGGGAATGGGGGGAGAGGGGGAGGAAAGAAATGATACGTACAGGAAGAATAAAGCTCGAATGACGTCTTCGCTGGCCTCCGGGCCCTGGGCACAAAAATCTACGGAAAGGAACATATTAAGACAAGGGGAGGGGGAGGCGAAAATGGAAGAAATTTCTAGCCGGAAGCTGTGTGGCGGAAACGAGCTCAAAAACGTCTTATCACCAGTGGTAGGTCTGAACTCTGGAGGGTCTCAGTGGAGAATTGTCGTTAGACAGACAGAAGAGCCTACATGCCCGAGTGGCTTGCTGCCAAATTTAGGTCGGCGGGGGAGAGACACGAGTGGTCAAAGCAAACTTGGTACAGTCCTTTATTAGTTTTGGTCTGATATTGCTATCCCAGGAGATGGTCCCTGGCCAACGTCAACCATGGAACAGAATTTACCAAGTTCCCTCCCCGTCCGTTGGTTTCTCTTATAAAAAGTGTTAATTAATTAATTTTCTTTTCAAAACCAAAACCATACACATAAAGCATCTTAAGTTCCTAGCACAGTTACTGAACGACCGTCACATCTCATGGCCAGAGTCACTTCACAAACAGCTCTGAAAAATCACAAGATGTAAATTTTGAATCATTGAAAGAAAACCAACATTTTGATACAATACAGGCTGTCCCAAATATTTGGACCTATGGGCTAAAATGTATAAGTGCTCTCACTGGCGGCCTTGGGTTTGTGACACTAGTGTATTTGCTGAATATTAGAATGTTCTGAATGTAACAGAACGGAATATGTTGTTTCATGCAGATATTATTTCCTCCTTTAGCACAACGGTTACTTACGGTTGTCCTGGGCCGATTCCGATGGACCACTAATTCAGATGATCACATACACCCACACACACATACACACACCAAAAAAAAATCCATATGCTGTTAAGTCTGGAGACTTAGGAGCCATTTGACTAGACCTCGCCTTCACATCCATCTGTATTCGGCGTATACACAAATATCCAGGCCACAAAGTTAGAGCATTTGCTATAACTAGCCTACCCAGGCAAGATATACCTTGTAAATTTTCCTTGTGTCAAGGCCAGCAAGATCTAGGTCCTATTAATAACGGCACTTGGGTTCGATTCAAAGACTAATGACTAATAGATCGTTTTGTTATACCATAATTCCTTGCAGGATACACAGATGTGATAAAACTTGACTTTCGGCCCGCAATGTGTAAAGAGAGGCATAGAAACAATTTCCGGCCCAACTTTTCGATTCTAATCGACGAAAATGGGTCTCTTGTTTTGCAGTTCAAAAAATGGTGAATAAATAATTTTACAGACTGAATTCTGTCGTCCCAAACGAGAGTTTCCAAGTAACGCATCATCAAGAATTAGAGCAGTACACCAAGTTTCATAATTGTTGGCCACGTAGTCGCCAAAAGCTTAACTATATTTTTTGCCTGTGTTCCAGACTTGTAGGACACACTATGTACAGAAACAAAACAAGATGAAACACAAAAAGGGACATTTTAAAAAATTATTATTATCTACTCCGGAGTCAAGAGATCTTCAATAACTATGGGCTTGATTCCACACCACCAAGAGTTTAGAACCTGTTTGTTAAAACATCTTTTATGTTGAATCGTGTGTGACAGCAGGGGATCCAAACATTCACTGAAGACTGGGGCATCTTTAAAACGTGAAAAAGTCAAGAAAAAAGTGAAAGGTTTAAAAAAAATAAAATCACAACAGCCGTAATTTGAGCCCCAACCTTCCACCCCACAGCCATTAGAGCAGGTAGTTTTAGTTACTAGCCCAAGTTGTTACAAAACATGCTAGTAGCGCGAGTTTTTGTTGTTGTTGTTGCTGTTTGCACCTCTGGTGTCTCGAGACGTGAATATCGTTTCATCAGCTAGAGAGACAGACGCTATCAGTCTCACTAGTGCGCGGGGCCCCATTGAACTAACTCCCTTGTCCACATCTCACACACACAAAAAACAAAACAAAACAGACTTGACACAATGGCCTACTAGCCTTAAGTCTATATTTTCTAGATATATCAACGGCGTATACGAAGTCTTCGGACACTATTATTTTCTGGCCAACTCAGCCATCCTCAGTCCCTTCTCATTTACATATAATCGGCCTTATAGGCCATTCGGAACTATGTGAGGTGACAGCTAAAGAAATTGTTTGAATTGGAGTCACGGCTCAACTCCACGAGTCCAAATCTCAGAACACAGATATTGTTGTTATTGCTGTTGGAATGAATGTCCGGATCCAGGCAAGAAAACTCAGTCTCTCACAGATTGCCCAAAGAGGTCATAGGGATGTACAGTATCATTTATTAAAGATTACTGGATTAACATCCTGTGGGTGGACAGTAACCTTTTTGGCATACTGGACTATTGAAAAGGGAGGTTATTACAAATACATACGTCCCCCAAATTTTCTTGTTTTAAGCTAGGATTAAATACTTTAAAGCCTTTTGTGATTCCACAGCTAGAGACCACCTGCTGAAATACTCCTAACAACAGCCTTAATTAATTATTCTTTCAGGTTTTCATTTCTATTTTTTGGTTGAAAGGGCAGCGGGCAAGGTTTAAGGATTCTATAAGATTTAGGGTTGAGGATAAGGATGAGTTTAGGGGCAGGTACGTATACGTAGGCGCCCCTAGCGCAAAACTCCTGGGGTTCGTACATACTTATAACGACAACCTTTGAAAAGTGGATGACTACGGTACAGAAAAATTCAAAGGTGAGAGTAGTTTTCATGCGTTGACAAGTTCTTAGCAACAAAATAATCATAATTTCTAAACACTGACAAATTGAACTTTGCAGTGGGATACTTTCAAACTAAAATAACAAATGACGATATGGAATTATTATTCTGAAATTGTGTAACTGTGACACTTCTCTGAACACTTACTCACATGATTCCAACTTTTTCACAGTCACTAAAATCCGCCTGGTGGAATATGTGCGCCTGTGTGAGAGAGAGAGACACACACACATACAGAGACAGAGAGAGAAAGAGACAGGTGGACAGACCGGCAGAGAGAGAGAGAGAGAGGTTAAGAGAGAGACAGAGTGAGAGAGAGAGAGATCGACAGAGATGGAGCAAGACGGAGAGAGTTAGAAAACAGAGAGAGAGGCCAACAGACAGACAAAGACAAAGAGACAGACAGAACTCACACGGAAACAGAGAGAGAGACAGAGAGACAGGCAGAACTCACACGGAGACACAGAGAGAGAGAGAGAGAGAGAGGGGGGGGGAGAGAGAGAGAGAGAGAAAGACAGAGAGACAGACACAAAGAGAACCGTGCAATCAAAAAGATGTTCCTTTCTTCTCTACTCTCTCATTCATTTCCCCTCAGATGACCTTCAGAGATGCGCATAAAAAAGTTTATTTTATTATTTCATTTCGCCAACGTAAGACGTAAGATGTTTATATGATGTTATGAGATTTGATTAGTGCGAAGGAAAGGCCGCCCCCCCCCCCCACTCTTTTTTCCAGTTGCCCTCACCGCTCTCCCCTCCCCTCCCACGGCTTTTCACGTTTTCAGCCTGAGGAGGAGAGACATTCTTCACAAGAGTGTGTTGGAGCGAGAAATCCTGTTTATTGCAGGAAATAAAGCAGTGTTGAGTAGCATTACACACAGGCGAGTGGCAAGTGCTGGGTGAGTTGGCATGTTAGTCATGGGGAAAATGTAGAGGGTGGCGTTCACACCACTGACACTTCACATTCCGACATCTGAGCCAGGGGCCGTGAGGGTTGAGGGGGGGGGCGGGCAGGGGTGGAGCCAGGCAATTTAAGATTATCGTAAATTTAGGGTGAAACTAGCGGGAGTTTGAAATAATTATGTCAAAACTCTTTGTCAAGAGAAAGTAGAAAACCCCAAGTTTTAAGGTTAACTAACATTCCAAAGTCTGGGCCAGAGGCCAAGGGGAGGGCGAGGGGGGAGGGGGGTCCGCACAAATTAAGGTTATCGTTAATTTAGAGCAAAAGTGGCACGGTTTTGAAATAATGTCAAAGGATTTGAATAGAGAAAATAAAAGAAACCCAATTTCTTTTAAAGGCCTTAGGGTTAAGGTTAGGGTTAGGTATCCACCTTAAGGGGACACGGTGGACCAGAGGCAAGGTGCTCGCCTCTCATCCCGAAGGAACCGGGTTCGAACCCCAGTCGGTGCAGGCATACTGGAAATTTGGGGGGAAAAATTCCTGTCCCTGATCCTATGATAGGTAAGATCGAGCACCTAGTCTTCTCGGATAAGGATGAAAACTCGGAGGGCCCGTGTGTGTCACAAATCCCAGACTGGGAAATGTAATAATTATGACAGGACAACAATCACGAACGAACAAGTATAACACTTAACAGAACAACCAAACAGACTCACACATTTATTATACATAAAAATAAAGAGATACGTGCATTACATTATTCAATTCAAATACCATACAATGGTCAGCGCTCCCGAAATTCATTCCTCTACGGGTCCACAACCCGATAATACTTTCTAAAATATGCTCTGGCCTCAGCCTCACATCTATATATATATTACTTGCTGGCCTCTCTTATTGGCGCCTGCTCAACCTAATCTCCGTATCTCAATCTCCCCTCCAGGTCTTAACAGCACATTAATATTTCAATAGCACGTTATATTCTCAATGGCACATTAACATCGTAATAGCACATTAACATTTGAATAGCAATAAGGACAATGACAACGTCCCTGTCTGTGGCCAGACTGCCACGACTCATGTGCTCCCGCTGTCCGGCGCGACAGCTTCACTCAGGCGGCCTGTGGGTAGCCTTCTGCCCAACCCCGGCACAAGTCCGCTCACCGCGGGTGGCTTCTCTGCCCGACCCCGGCACCTATAAGAATAACATTACATCTGTAATACACCACACAATTACTATCCACTTCACCACTCATTACGAACCATCAAGCGTACTCACAATAGTCCACATTTCACTCACCACACATCTTACGGTAACACACCTCCACCGTGTCACACCGTACTCAGACTCGCTACGAATCCATGATCCTAACTTACATCTATCGCTCATTGCGCACATCTCTATACACAGTAATCAATGACTTTCACAGTCCTCACATATAACTTATTTACACCATGGTCATAGGAGAATCTAGTACACCAATCATCATAATTATCAATCACAGTTCAACCTACCAGTCATCACTGGAAAACACACAACAATCTCCCGACTGCTCTGATCTCACGTCTGTCCCCTTGGTCCTCTTAACTTGCAGTGATCTGACTATTCAGATTTTGCCTCTACTACGCCTCAACTTCACTCACAACATGCACGCTCCAACGTTAACTAACAGAAGTCAATATAGGTGAGCAGCCTCACTATCCCGTGAGTCAATCCTACACTTCCATGCCCCCGTAATCCTTGAATCTCGCTCACTCCACTCGTGACAGTGTGCACGTTAAAGATACCTTGGCAGTTGAAAGTCGAGAAGAGCAGGCCGAACAAGACCACTGCCCGGGCAAAAGTCTCAAAAACTAATCCCTTCCACAAAAACACACAGAAACATGAGCAAGAAAAATGCAAACGAGAAAAGTGAGGTGTAACTGTAAGTGCCAAGGGAAGGGAACCTCTTAAAATAAGGCCTAAACACAACCCAAAATTTAAGGCTAACCTTGAGGAACATAGGGCCGCAACAACACTCCTCCAACGCACACGGTTCTGGCCAGGTCCTCTTTAGCTCGGTCCACGTCATTCCGGCTGTCTTCACCTCAGCATCGATACTCCTGCGCCAAATCTGTTTTGGTCGAAGTTCAAGCTTCAGGGTCTCAAAAATGTAGATTCGCCACTGGAAAAGTGTATTTTGTTGAGGTCCCCGGGTCAATTCAAGCTCCAGATACCAAATGCATTTGCAGCTTAGGACATGGTTGTCATTTCCCTCATGGCAGCACTAGGTTAACGTACGATACTACTGCGATAAAATTAATTATTGTATTGCCTAACGAAATGCTTGATGTGCGGCCCAAGTAGCTAAATCTAAGTAACCCCAAACCTAAAACTTTCCAGAATTTTCCCCGTACAAACAAAACCCACTTTAGGTACCAACGCTTTTGACAATAGAAAATTAGAGAAACCCAAAATTTTAAGCTGGACTACCGATACTGTTGAGATAAAACAAAGTACATGTATTGTGTTCCCTTAATTTTTTTCCTTTTTTTTTGGGGGGGGGGGCTACTTCAAAATTGCGAAGACACAATATACTTATACGTAAAATAATTGAGAAGTACATCAATTCTGCTTTCCATCCATATTTAATGTAATTATGTTTGCATTCATCCGAGTAGAAATAAGCACGGATAGACGGTTTTTGTCAAGTGTGTGTTAATTTTGTCCCGAAATCATCGGTTTCGAGTGTCGTTTGCTCTTTACTACAAATACCAAAAAGCGGTTCTGGTACATCGGGTTCTCGACTTCAGATTTTTATCCTTAAGGACGATAATCTTAAGATGTTTCAACCTCCCGGCCCCTGGGCTGCTCTGTGGTCCGGTTTTGATGTGACTGCCATTTTACTGAGACCGGGAACTCGAGAGCAAAGAAGTGTTTGATCTTTCTGTCCTCCTTTTATGTTTTGATTTAAACTTCAGATTACTCAAATAAACTCAGAAGATAGAATTCTTCAGTGTTTTCTCTCCTCCTTGGTTCACACAGATTTAAAGGGGGGGGTGGGGGGGGGGGATACCAACGAGATCATTTCACGGCCTGTCTTAAGTGTTTGCAATTTCTCCGAATACGTCATCTGTCTTCTGTGAGAGACCGGAGTAGTTTAGAGGAGCGAGTAACTCTAGTGGATCCATCTATATATTATTTTATCTCCCTTATTCCCCGGCGGTGACGTCATTATGGTAAATCAATCTCAACCTATCGCTAATTTAATGGTCTCCATCTTTTAAGGAGAGTGAAAATCATTTATTTGTGCTTGTCATTGTATTTGACAACAACTGCTCGACTAAAAAAAAGAGAGAAAAAAAAACAACAACTCTCAAACTGTTTTTTTTTTAAAATTATTATTCAAGCAAGTGGACGGCCATAGATTCATCCTTGTCATTCGGCTTAGAGTTTGCCACAGAAATTGCTTCCACAGTGAAGGTTACCACATAAAATGGCAGGCTTCTTATTCTGAAATGAAGATTTTGTGGGGGTCTGCTTTAAAAGTGTGAGCTTTTTGTTTAGTTTTTATTTTGAGAGAGAGAGAGAAGGAAGAGAGAACGAAAGTGGGTGAGAGAGAGAGAGAGAGAACGAGGAGAAGAGAGGGAGACAGGGAGGGGAGAATGAAAGTAAAGGACAGAGAGGAAAGAGAGAATGGGAGAGAGAGAGAGAGACAGAGAGAAAGAGAAAGACAAGGAGAAAGAGAGAGGGAGACAAGAGAGAAAGAGAAGGAGAGAGGGAAAGAGGAGAAGACAGGGAGAGAGGGGGAGAGAGAGAAAGAGATTGAGTGAGAGAGAGGAAGAAGGGGAGAAAGCGAGCTTATTGGCCGCCCCGGAAATTCCTGATCCTACAGTTACCATACAGTGTCGTGCATACATCGTCATTTTTCTTGCTGAGGTGCGCTGCATTACGGACACCAATGGTCAGTTTTGTATTTAGGCCTCTATTTTAGGAAGTCCGCTGCTCTATGCATACACCTCACATTTCTTGTTTTTATTTTTCATCTTTTTGTTTCTGTGCATTTTTGTGGTAGGATTAGTTTTTTTTAGAATTTTGCCCGGACAACGGCCTTGTTCAGCCTATTCTTCTCGACATTCCAACTGCCAAAGTGTCTTTAACGTGCGCAACGTGCACACGGGCCATCCGAAATCCCCGTCCTTATCCGAGAAGACTAGGTGCTCGATCTCACCTACCATAGGATTAGGGACAGGATCCCCCCCCCCCCCTCCCGCGAAAACAAAACAATACTGCAACATGCCAGCACCGACCGGGGATCGAACCAGGTACCTTCGGTATGAGAGATGGGCACCTTCCCTCTAGATCAACGTGTCCCCAAATGCTAAGTTTTCGAATTATGTTAGGCCTACGGTAAGGGCTACGGTTAGAATGCTATGACAAAAGTTTAACACAGTAACAGTAAAGAACTGAACATGAAATATAAAAATTCTCTCACAAATGTGCCGTCAATTTCCTGGTTGTGTACCCGGCCAGACTGACAAGTTGAGATTTGAATGGCCTTCCAAGTGAAAATAACAATTGGAAAAAGAAAAAGGTGATAAATTCCTGTCACTTCCAGCCTCAAATCAAAGAATGGAAAAATTAAATTGATTGAGTGACCAGCAAAATGATAGTGGATGGTTCTATGATAACACGTACATGTATTACAATATAGTAGTTTCTGTATCAAATGGCATCTTCCATGTATTCCACTGAAATAAGTGCCTTATAAGAATATTATAAATTATGTACGTTATAATTAATTTAACCGTGACGCAACTGCACTGAAAAATGTTTTAATATGTGAGTACTAAAATAGGCAACCAGATCAGAATGTAGAACTTTCTCGAAAGTTTTGCAAGGTTTCAGATATCCGTGTTGGCTGTTGGTTGTGTTAGATCCAGTTTAATCAGATTATTTCACGGTTTGCAGTCCTGGGTGATTCAGTTTTTGATGCAGAAATGTTGGCAGGGAGTGCGTGGTGATGATGATAGCGATGATGATGATGATGATGATAGCGATGATGATGATGATGATGATGATAGCGATGATGATGATGATGATGATGATAGTGATGGTGAGAACGATGATGATGATGATAGTGATGGTGAGAACGATGATGATGGCGATGATGATGATGATAGTGATGGTGAGAACGATGATGATGGCGATGATGATGATGATAGTGATGGTGAGAACGATGATGATGGCGATGATGATGATGATAGTGATGGTGAGAGCGATGATGATGATGACAGTGATGGTGAGAACGATGATGAAGAATCAGATGATGATGTCGATGATGATGATGTTGCTCATGATGATGACTTTGATCATGATGATGCTGATGATGACGATAATGACGATGTTAAAGAATAATGGTGTAATAAATAGATTAAAGAAAAGAAGTAAAGATCGGGTGAAGAAAAAGAACAGCTCAACGATCGCAATGTTTTGACGGGAGGAACTGTCACATGTCACCTGTTATGTGTGTCAGCGTTAAGAATCACAGAGCACGCACTGCCTTATCCTGGCTGACTACGTTTTGTGTTCCAATACATTAACCTTTTGACTGCTTAATTATATTCCATGAAGATATTAATTACTCTTCGTGACACTGACATAAGAAAAAAAAGCTGTGAGTTCGTCTCTGCGTCAATACATAGTTATGAAATCCAATAGAAAATGGCTTTAATGTGCACGTAACAAACACATAATATTTACAACGAAGTCGATCTAGCCCCGTAGATTGACCCTAACATTAGTCTGAGCTGGATGGAGAAAAGGTTAACGTCCACTACACACGATGCTCTGCACGGCAGCTCTATAGAATCAGACAACATAAATAGACCAGGTAATTACCCTGGGAGGGGAGGGGAGGGGAAGGCCCTGTCAGAATCTGCGGGCTTTAACGAGGGCCGTAACCTGCCAATGAATGCTGGGAAATGCCGACATTTATGGGTGCTGCTGCGGCTATTGCTGGCGAAACATTCAAGTCTTCCGAAATTTTGTGAAAACATTGTGACGATGTACATCGACAACTTGTTGAAACATAAATTATACATGTACATTTATTATATTTATGCCCCACAGTGTCGGATTTAGAGTAAACTTGGTGGGGCCCTGAGCTATATATCGCGACCTAAGTTCTTGTTTGTTCCAACTCCACTTTTTGCAGAACGTAGAAATTCGCCATTTAGCGTTTGCGGCTGTAATTATTATGATAAAGGTTGGAATAAATCGGAACTGTGAAACAGCTTGATAAATGCCATGCATAAAGCATTTTAAAAAAGTGTGCATTTGTTATATATGTATCTCTTCTACATGATGTGAATGTCCAGTTTTTCAGAAAATGGAAATAGAACAGATAAGAACTAAGGTCGCGATATGTAAAGCTTGGAGGCCCTTTGTTAAAAAGTAACATCAGGTAGCCCTCCAAAACCGGACATTTAGATTGCCACAAAACCATCGAAAAGTTAGGAGTAAAACGTAGGTCCACGCGGTGCCTGTTTAATGGGCTTAAAACATTGCTAAAATTGGTTACACTACATGTCAAGGATTAATAGCATTTAAAACGCCAGGTGAGATTTCTGAACGTTTATGAGACCCGTGCGTCTTGTGTGGCCCCAAGATGTAGCCTGTTTACAGCATACCCGAGCGAGATAAATCTTGCAAAATCTTTACTCTTAGATCTTGGTCGCACTAATAGCGGCACTGGGATTCAGTGCAAAGTCTTAAAGTCAAAGAACTTAATGTAGTGTTGATTTGATAAAGTTGATGTTCGTCCAGTGATATACATGTAAAGGGAAGCAAAGAAAGCAGTTCCGATCATAATTTTTCATTGTGCTCGACAAAAACGCGTCGCTTTCTTACATACATGCAATATGAAAAACTGCATTTTGTCTCAAATGTGTGTGTCCAAGCGTATTTCAGCGTCAAACACTAACCATATACATTTGGTCACCTTGCCATAAGTTTCCAAGGCTTACACATTCACTCTCTAGATCCATTATAGTATTCTCTGGCTCACTTAATTCCTTTTTGTGTCGTGGGGGGGGGGGGGGGCAGCGTTGCACCAACTGCCTCCAGCTGTGGCGATCACGGACAAGGGTCTGGGTTGTTGCAAAATTTTCGCCTGTCCATTCAGTAATATTGTCCATCCATTTCTTTCTGTGTCTGCCCGGTCTCCTTGTTCCCTGATCTGTACCCTGGAGGATGGTCTTTGATAGTCCACTGGCTATTGTCACGTGTCCGTACCATTTCAACTTTCATCTCTTTACTGTTATAGTTTGATAAATCCAACACTAAACACCGAGTGCAGTATTCCCAGTTTGGTATCAAGACCGTACATTCTTTAAGAATAATGGTAATAATGACAAAGTAAAGCACATTGTGCAAGTTTGATTATTGATCATATCTCCCAACTTGAGAAAAGTAGAGTTGGAATTTGTCTGTACCACTGCCAATCTGTGTCCGTTGAAATGAAGTCAAGATGCCCTCACTTCGCCATTGATCCACAAACTGATGTAGCTCAAAATAGAGACGTAATGATCTCCAGACATTTATCCCACGTATCAGTAGAACTTTCAGCTCTGGTTCTGCTGTGATTTTATTTATAACGCGTATCAAATTGAGCTGCAGAATATCTACTTCCTTCATACATGACCTCAATCCTTATGCCCCTTCTTCAAGAGGGCACTCCGGTTGTTGTTGTTTTTTCTTCTTTTTGGGAGGGACCGTCCAGGGACAGAAGCCCCCCCCCCCCAAATAATTACAAACATGCCTGTAACGACCGAAGATCGAACCCCGTTTCGAAAACCAATGTAAATTTGCATGTTCGGGCCCCTTAAGCCTTGGGCCCCCGAGCAACTGCCCAGCGTGCCCATGTGCTACGACGGCTCTGAGCCCATCCATGAAGTTCGTACACTCGGATGGGGGAGGGGACGGTTGACCCCATTTTGCAATGCTCACCTCCCAGGGCCATATGCAGAGAAGCCAATGGTTTTGCAGATATCCACATCCCTCCACCACGCCCCCTCCCTCCCCCACACGCACACACATAACAGCAGCAACAACTTTGAAATATTCTGAATATTTCCCCCCACGCCAGCTCTGGGTTGACGCCCCTGTTGTCCAGGGATACCAGGGTCACCAATTATGTGACGTATTTCCTGGCCACTTCCGCTAATCTGAGGAATTTTCCGATGTCAATTCTATGAAACGGCTCATGAGAGCGTGTGCGTCACGCGAGATGAATTACCTTGTCTGTTTAATATTACTTATTAGTGATATCAAAGTTGTTGGCTTGCCGACATGTCCAGATCTATATCAATGCTTTTGATGGTGAATATCAAAGAACATTTTTCCAGTAAGGAAACTAAAACTTGCTTTCGACTGAGCAGTTCACCAAAAGATTATATGATTTCGATGACATTGAGAATAGCAGTATATGAATACAGATATTTTGATCAAAGAGGATAAATCGTTAATAATTACGATAGCTAATCCCCCCCCCCCCTTCCCTATATTTTTTTTTTAACAAATGATATCTGTATTTTCCTTCCTATTTAAGCTGTTACCAAATTAGTTCAATGCATAGACCACACCGCAGTTTATTTCATTCTCACATAGATACATATAGGTGTATTTCTTATGAGGGAATGAATACCACTATATAATTTATGTATTATATTTGTACCCTCGAATAAAATTGAGCGTGACGTACACCTTTTTGTACGGTACATGGAAAGTGATAATTTTCATTGCCGTGACTCAATAAATCGTCATTTTCTGGGCGGTCAAAGTTGGACGATCATGGAATTTGTGAAAGGTAGCAAATTCGAAACTTTCAAAGCCTTTAAGCCATAATGATAAATTTGGTATCAAAATTCTTAGAAAAGCAAGCTCTGTCAGATTTGACAGTAACTGTGGTGAGTTATGGTAAACAGTACAAATCAGTTTGGTCTACCTAATACCAGCATTTTCTAATGGACCGAGTACATGTACATATACGGATAGTACACTTTTGTCAGTATCACAGTTTGTAGTCCTCGTTGTTGCTCAAAGGTAGGTTGGATTTACGTCCAAGGGCCATCCAGAAAGTACGTTTGTCCGATTTTGGGGATAGTTACCCTCCCGGCCTCCCCCCACCTAATGATTTGATTTGATTTTGGCGCGTTGGGATCGACGTCAAGATTGATCATAGGAATGACATCGCTCCTGCATAGGTTCGCTGGTTACGACATCGTAACGCCGTCACTTTGATACAAGAATCCTCCCCAGCAGCAATCCTACCAGCCCTTGGGAAATCTTGTACAAATCTACGTCATACTGGCGTAAGGATGCTGACTGACCGGACATTGAATTTGAGCTGGTGAAGCTATAGGAAGCTATCAGTAATTTTAAAGTTATTATTTCTAATTTATTTTCTTTGGAAATTTTTTGTGCCTTTGGAATTTTGCCCCCGGGCCAAACCCCCATGTGGCACCCCTTATGCGTCGCCAATGAACAAGAACATAATGAAATTATTTTTAAAATCTAGAATATTATTACGTGTAGTTACTTAAGCTCAACATATGGACCTGAAATCAATAGGAGACGCCTCATCTGAAGTTCACTGACGTCTTTAACCTAAGTTTTCCGAAAAGAGGACAGAGATCACATGTAAACTGGTGTGATCAAAATTAATACTGGCTGTACTTTATGGCTTACGGAATAGATAAACAGACAGATAATTATATAGATAGATACTCAAATGGATGGGTAGGCAGGCAAGTGAGCAGGCAGGCAGGCAGGGAAACAGAGCAACAGACAGACAGACGGATAGACAGACAGATAGATAGATAGATAGATAGTTATCGAGGAGCGAGAGACACAGAGAGAGTTGGGGAGTTGGGGTTTCCTGTCGGCTGTCAGTCTGAAATAGAGAGTCCCCCCCCCCCCATTCCCTCCACACACACACACAAATGCTGGACAGAGACCCTGGGTGTAATTATCGGGTCGAGGGGAATTTCGAGCGTGGACGATATAATAATAGCGCCATGGATCACAATAATAATAATAAGATGATGTGTCTACAATAGCAGGACCCTGGGGGACATGTGGAATGTAACCGAAGACTCAACAGTCAAGCAGATAGGCATTTGTAATATAGCAAAACACAAATGGGGAGGAGTTCCTTGAGTCACATAATAAAGATATTTCAAGAACGCCACTTTAGAACCTGCGGAAGGTCTTCCCCCCCCGTCGGCGCCACTTACCAAAAAGTTAACAAACATAATATGATGAAGAACTCCCCTAACCCGCGCTTTCGTTCTTTCATTCTTCTTTCTTTGTCCTATACAAATACTAAACCCAACCTTTTGATAAGCCCGCTCAAAAGATCTTATTAGATTTCAGTAAAGCCTTCGATAAAGTGCACCATGCTAGTCTCTTGACTAAACTAAACCATTTTGGAGTTAGAAACAGTACTTTGAAGTGGATTAAGTCTTTCTTAGAAAATAGAACACAGATAGTCGCCGTTGATGGAAAGTCATCCAATCCTGTAGCTGTTCTCTCGGGAGTACCCCAGGGTACTGTAATGGGCCCCTTACTATTCCTAGTTTATATTAACGATATGCCAAGTAAGATCTCTCCAGGCACTAAATTACGACTGTTTGCTGATGATAGCCTCCTCTATAGAACAATAAACTCAAAAGAAGATACGGAAATTTTACAGAAAGATCTAGACAGTCTACAAAAATGGGAGAGGGACTGGCGTATGGGATTCCACCCCAATAAATGCCAAGTCCTGAGAATTTCAAATAAAAAACACAACATCACCTCAGACTACTTTATACACGACGAAAAATTGAGCGAAACACATGAGGCTAAATATTTGGGAGTTACATTGGACAGAAAACTTACATGGAACCAACACATTAATAACACATGTAACAAAGCAAACGGTATACTAGCATTTCTAAAAAGGAACATCTCTAACTGCGATAGGAAAGTAAAAGAAAAATGCTATAACACCTTTGTGAGGCCCTCCCTAGAGTATGGCTGCAGTGTCTGGGACCCCCACTGTCGAATAAACATAGACCAACTGGAAAGGGTCCAGAGGAGAGCTGCCCGCTTTGTGACAAATGACTATACTAGAAGTAGTAGTGTAAATAAAATGATGAGAGACCTCGAGTGGACACCATTAGAAGAGAGGAGAGCAAAAAACAAAGTAAAAATATTTTATAAAGGCAGGGAAGGAAATATCCATATCCCACTGAACCACCTCACCATTAATACCAGAGGCAACAGAAGGAATAATATAAAATATAACATCCCAAGCTCACGGGTTAACAGCCATCTTTATTCTTTTTACCCTAATGTCATCAGGATGTGGAACAACCTCCCGGCAGAAGTCCAAACACTACCGTCTGCAACGACTTTCGACAATGAATTTAAGAACATTATTATCCGTTGCAGCTACCATTGTAACTAAAGTGCGGGTTGTATTTCTGTGCACAATCTGGAAACCAAGAGATATTTATACCAGAGTTATATATACAAAAGACATTATACAACTAATATATTTTTAAATGGTCTTAACATCTATGTAAGGTTTTACCCTGCTTTTAGCCTCACAGGAGCGACGTTGAGTCACATATACTATAGTGCAGTTGGGGAATCGTCTTATAGACGAACCAACTATAAAAGAAGAAGAAGAAGAAGAAAAGTCCACTCTTTAGTGTGTTTTCTTGACTGGCGTGGACGGGCGGAGGACCTCCCGAACCGGCTGTGAACAGGGGGTCACACGAGGCTCTGCTCCCCCCTGCCCATTCCCGGTGCGAGTTAGTCCTCTTAGATGGAAGTTTTTATAGTAAATGCGCTGCTCATCGATTAGCTCTTAGAACATGAAATATATGTCCGACTAAGGTTGTGTAATTCAAATGGTACTCCTTCCACAAGTTTAAAGTAACAAATCTTACCTTAAGTGATCCATCACCTTCAAATAATCCACAGTGTGACAATTCAGTAATCCACAAAATGAATTTCAAAAACATAAAACACAATAGACACATTCGGCCATAACTTTACATCCGCAGAAATGAAATCACAATATTTTGACTACAAAACGTTCACATCCAACCTGAAATATTATTATTTCTTCACAATTTCTTCACGAAATGAGAAAAACACTTCCAAAGGCTGGATCCAAATCATTATCTTCATAATTTTGTCATAATCCGAGGAAAGCATTTCCAAACATTAGAACTTAGATCTAATCAAATAGATTTTAGGCGACATTCAGAAATCAGAACTCGATGTAAAAAACGAACGCGTGTGGAATTTTTTGAAAAGTGAAAATCGCTCACAACAAACGCGCTATCAACACACCGTCAAGACCTCGTCATTTCAAGGGACAAAACGAATAAAAAGATTTTTAAAAATGTGTTTACTTTCGTCGGCTTTCGTTATGAAAAGAAAAGTTAAGTGTTTTTTGAAAGCAAGGCGTTATTTACAAGGCATACCTTGAAACTAACTCTAGCGTTATTTTCAAGGCATACCTTAACAGCTTCTGATTGGTCAATGAAACATGCCTTGAAAATAACGCTGGCGTTAGTTCCAAGGCATACCTTGAGTCCAATAAACAATACATAGCTACCCCGGCGGCTTTCCCTGATATGTCAATCTGACTACTACCCAGACGAACATCGGCCTACGGCCTCGATGATACAAACTGACTAGACCCTCACGTCGTTACATATCAGTCTGACAATGCAGTCTAAGGCTCCACGTTTAGAAATACTGAAACAGCTTCTGATTGGTCAATGAAACATGCCTTGAAAATAACGCTGGCGTTAGTTCCAAGGCATGCCTTGAAAATAACCACTTCGTTTTTGAAATGGGATTATTTTAGGCAATGTTGATTTGTGGCCATCCACGAAGAAGAGACTTCACAACCAGGCTACAAAATATTTAATGACTTTACTGCTGTTTTTTTAATATTAATAATATTAACCCTTCCTCTTTCATTCCCGCCTCCACGTACGTTTTTCATAAACTTGGCTTCACCCCCCCCCCCTTTTCCCGACCATCTTTTAACGAGCGTACGGCCATGAGAATAGTGAATGTCCTTGACATAGCTTTAAACAATTGAAGGGGTTAGAATTTGAATGGGTCTATGTGCCATTGGCTCTTTGATTCCTTGTAATTCTGAAACCCCCTCATTTATTTAAGGCGGTCAGAATTACATGGGATCTAAGTGCCAATGCACACACACAAAAAAGGTGTAATTCTAACCCCTTCAATTATAATGTTCCAAACTATTATTGCATGGGCTACATGTATTAACTATTTCATTAGAAACAGAATAGTTTGACTGATATGTAGGATGTTCCTCTCCTCCCTCCCCTCCCCCCGCCCCGCCCCTTTTTTCTCCCCACCTTGTCTGAAATTCATCACACCAGTTAGAGTACCAGGTTCATTCTCCACCCCATCCCAATCCACATGTGTATGCTTTCTGTAAAGATGTTCAACAACAACGTCACTGTACCACATCTTTGGTTTTCTCATGATTAGATGCTGGTGAATCCCTACCTCCTCCACCCCCCCCCCCCCCCACGTTCCGAGCATACGTATTTTATAGGTGGCCGTTTTGATTTTCTTGTTGTTGCTGTTTGTTGAATTGTTGCTGTTTTCAAATTTGTAATCCATTAGGGTTCTTTCGATATGCCATATCTACTCCTTTAAAACGCAAACGGGGATAAAAATAAGAAAAATGGTGATTATGGTTAGTTTCATCTGCAAGATCTATCGTACAGGGAATGTTATTTCCAGGAAGGAAATGAGACCGCCCCAAAGGTCTCAGTTACTCACTGCAAAACAAAAAAACAAGCGTCTGAAAAGCCTACCCGTTGTATAGAAAGGTTTGGTTTTATTGTTGTTGTTGTTGTTGATGGTGGTAATGATGGTGTTTATTATCATCGTGCTATTATTTAGTGAGATTAGAGTACACAGTAATGTTAGTGTTGCTGTTGTTATTGTTTATGGGGGGGGGGGGGCATTTAAAGGTTTGAAACTATCACATTCATACAATTATGATAATTTCATTCTTCCGCGTCTTGCACGGGAACCAATACAGCTGTAGTACATAAACATTATGTGAGACTTCCCTCTGTATATGTAACACACAAGATGTTAATGATAAAACATAATGGAATTTTTCGACCAGACCTGAAAGTATGCTATAACTGAATTGGTATTATTTTATGATGAAGTGCTTTTATAATTAACAAAATACCAGAGAAAAACAAAGCAAAATATCACTCCTGCAGGTAAGCGTATGATGTACAGAGCTGTCCATTTAGTGTCGTTTTTTAAATGTCCCGCTCAGTGCAGTATAGATGATAATATTTTACGGCCGTGGAGCACTGAGTCAAGTCTGTGTTGCGTCGGTTTTGACCCAAACTCTCTTTGAATCACCTAACGAGACAGACTTGAACTTATACAATGTATCACTATCTCACTTGAGCTCGAAGTCCTTGTAAACTCCAGAAATAGACTTGGTCCAATGCCTAAAAGATCATGGGCACACGTTATTTGGACAAGTGCTTCAATTACACGAGGGACAAATAATAAAAACAAAGAAAGGTATAAAAAAAACAAAAACATTGCATTTACACATCGGAAATCTCACCACTCCATGATTAGGCCGTGTTCACAACATTTGAAATCTCACTTAATCAAACACACATTATGAAAACAGTTCATTTCATTACCTTTGATAATTTTGAAACGTGGCAAAATAAAAAAATAAAACAAAACAAACAGACAAGGGAAGTTAAAACTAATATCTTTGTATGGTTGTCATTAATAACATGGCGGACATGAAGGCAGAGAGTTGCAAATTTCTATTTCTTGTCAAAATGATCATTTTAATGGTTCAAGTAATATTTTTCAATCCGTGGAAACATAAAGCTTACTAATCTAAATGATGGAAAATTGTTCAGAAGTAAATATACGCAAAGGTTGATTAAATATTCAAAATTATTCTCTTTGTGAGTGATTCGTCCAGAACCAACAAGCTCTGTCGATCTGCGACCATGCTATATTTAAGGTAGGCCGTTTTTTTTATAAGTACATAACAGCCACTTTGGGGAAACCCGGGTGGTCACTGGCTCCTCTTCCCATGCAACGTTAAGGTCCGGCGTGACCAAGGTGCTTGCACGGTCAGTTTTTGCCCAAACTGACCTTTAATGCTTTGGGTCTGGCAAGATTTCCTCCCATAACACGTTGCTAAGGGAATTGAGAGTTGGGGTGGAGTTAGGTCGGGAGTAGGCCGGACAAAACATACGGGTTAGAACCTACTTCCTTGACCCTGAGGGGCACCGTATAAGAGACATACGTGCTCAGGGTCGTCCTTGTCATGGGAAAAGTGCTCCCGCAACTACATGGTCAAACGGCACACTCGGTGTGCTAGGTAGGGTAGTGTATGCTGGAGTCCCCGTGCCACTTTTTTGTTTGTTGTTGTTTTCCTGATAACTCAAAACATTTGATTTTATTCTTCTTTTTTCTTCTGATTGTCAACAAACAAGTTCACACGAGTTCACCGCTTTCTCTGTTTTTCTTTTCCTCACTCTTTTCTTATTGTCAACGAGAGCAGTTCCCACGAGTTCACCTCTCTCTTTTTCTCACTTGTTTTAAGTATGTTTACATGTGTCAGTAGTTGTTGCAGCAGTATTTTATTTCAGTTTCGCACCCACATTTCTCCTTTCCTTTCTGGTCTTTCCACTGACATTTTGTTTCAGTTCATTATCTCGCGTGCTATTCCTAAAAACATGGCTTAAAAACATAACATGCCGTTCATTTACTACTGTCTCTGCTTCTCCGCCAAGACCGTATCAAAATGGAGGGGGGGGGGGGAGTCGGAGCTGAAAGCTGAAAGCCGGCCCAAAGTATGATAACGAAAAAACTGTGAAAGGCGTAAAGTGGCTATTAACGTGTCGACGTGCCATTAAACCCAAACTCAAACCCACGTTTCCTGATAATCCGCCACTTACTTCACTGTTCTTATCATTTTCTCCTGCCTTTAGTGTTATTCTCTGTCTTCCAAAAAAGCTGTTGCTAGGGGTCCGTGGTCAAATTACAAAACCGAATAGAGAAAATAGTTGCGTTCACTGCTCATCTATAGCTTACTGTGTAAACTACTACGGTTCCCTAACAACAGCCCTTCCAAAATAGTTTTCCTGGAATTTCGCATTGATGTGGTTTCCTTGCATAATTTCTGAGCATCTAAACTGTATAAAATGATTTTTCACTCATTAAATTACATGCATATTCCCGGTTCTCTTAATCGTTGCACACTGTATAGTCTTTGCAAGATGAAAAGAAAAGGCCTGTGGCGAAGACAACCCACAGTAAAGTTGAAAGGAAAGAAAATTAAATGTACTGTATAAACACGTCGATATTGCATGATAAAATTTAAATGTGCAATATTCAGATTTATTTATCGATCTCAACGTGTCATCCCAATTTTGTTATGAATTGTGCCCATCTTCCGCAAGTGAAAGAAAAAAAAAATATTAACAACATACTAGTGCTCACACTGACTTCTGGTTGTAAACAAAAAGTATTTCTGTATCTTTGACAATGTGTTTTTTCAAACTGTTCAGACCACTACACAGTGGTCACTCCCCTTCCTTCTCCTCTCCTCCAAAATAACACATCAACAGTAGACAGCATTATTTTCTGTGTACCGTAAGCCCGAACTTGCCATGATTGTGTTTGTGCCCCCACCACACCCCATTCACAGTGACGGATCTACTATGAAAGTTAAGCTGCGAGGGCCCTAATCCCGGAGGGGCCGTGCAGAAACTTTATTAATGAGTGAATTTTGGATGTTGCCCTATTGTTCCTGGTTGCGAAGGGGATCCATATCCGTTCAAGCTTCAGGATCCCACAAATATAGGTCCGCCACTGCCCATCCACCCACTCATCCATCCATCTCTTCTCCCATCCATCCACATGGATCTACGTCTATCTACACGTACATCCATCCACATCTATCCGATCCTATCCACCCACTTCCAAAAAAACCCATCAATCCACCCATCCACATAATTATCTTCACCCAGGCATCTACATGTATATATATTCCATTCATCCTATCCACCCACACTATCCATCTATCCCCCCCCCCCCAATTCATCCATCAACCACTGTTACTCTCAAACCGCAAATTTCCAGGACAATGCTAAATGCAGAACCCTAAACTCTCACCTTTATAGCTGGGGACTCACTTATCTTCATCTTTATCTTTGTCATTATCATCACATCATCTAGTCATTAAGATCATATTATCATTATCTTTCTTGACATTGCCATCATTATTGTCGTTGTGACCATTACCATCCCAGCCAGAAACCCCACGTCAATCCGACGTAGATTTCTGTAGGATTGGTGGCTTTACTATACCATGGGGCGGATTTGCTATATCAAACTGATGATTATGGCATAATATCGTAACCAGCGGATCTAAGTAGGAACAACGTCATTCCTACGTGTAAACTTGACATCCATCCTATAAGTTGGATTTCCATAGGGTTGCGGGCTGGGATTATTTTGTTTGCTTCATCACTTTCTAGTTTCATTTCTGTGTTTCAGAATGTTCTTTACATTTCTTTTTATTATCATTGTCAATACCATCTTGCTCTTGACCTTGAGGCCATTTGATCATTAACACCATTAAAGTTAATGGATCTTTTCAAAATATGCCCCTTCGTATAAACTTTCGCATCGTGTACTTAAGTGTCCATTGTTCTCCTGTCTTCTTAGGTTTTTTCCTCCTTTCATCGCTCTACGCAGTCTACTCTAATCGTGGGTGGCGTGCGTTTGAGTTATGCAAGGGAAACAACAGTTGAAAACCTCTTTCACTGACACACCGTTATTTCCCTTCCCTCAAAGTCTCCATTTCGTTCATCATGCAGCCGCAACATCCTGTCACTTCACAATCATGCAGTAATAATAAAAGTAAGTCATTTGTTAGATCAAACGAAGTCTTCTTTAATTGAACACAAAATGGAATGTATACTATGTAGAGGTTCTCTTCAAGGGACAATTATATTACCAGGGATCCATGTATGTATTGTAAGGAACAGTAAAACAAACAAACCACAACAATATAAAACAGCCATACTAACCACAGCTAACACATGTGCTTTATATTTGTATTATCCACTCTGTGGAAATTATAACTGACACTTTTAGTTTGCCTTTACGGGGTCAAAAATGGGCAAAAAAGAAAAAGTTGTATGTGGCAAAGCCTCGCGTACGAAATAATATCCAAACAATACAATGAAACGCAAACTGAAAGGGGTGGCATACATATATATACAACTTTTTCTTTTTGCCAATTTTTGACTTCGCTTGAAGCCTTGCTGCAAGCCCCACATTTTTTTGTGATTTTTATAATATTTTTTGTCAATTGCCTTTACAGGGCCTAAGTTTATGTGCATCATGAAATGTCCCTGATTGTAGTGGTCATTTAGTTGGCAGTTCCGCAAACAGGTAAAATAAACTACTATAGGGTAGTATTCTATACATCCATGAAAACAATGTCTCAGAAACAAGAGCGGAAAACCCATAACAATTTAATACAACATTAATAAATCAAATTCTAATCACTAGCCCATAGGCACTTATATTACACAATACAACTATAATATTCAGCACACCATCTTTCTACGGTCTTGTGTTATAAATAATATTGACATTGTGACATAAATACATTGACAGTCAACAAAATCTTTCTGAGTAATTGTTGTAACATTTAATATATATATATATGTCACGCATAATGTGTACAGTTGCCTAATGTGTTCACATTATGCAGGCACATTTTGCCCAATGTGAACAGAAAGTGAATAACATTGCCTAATGTGTACAGTTGGTAAATAAATTTATATGTCACGCTCACTTTTTAGAATAGGATACAACACATAACATTTACAATGTTTACAATAGCTTTGAGACATATTGAACAATTTGAAAAGAAGAACATTTATTAAAAATATTGGGAAACAATTATAAAGCATCAAATGTCCAATATGCAAAGGGACAAAATCACATAATTTAATGCACTTATAATACATAATAATACATAGTTTTCAGACGTTTTTGCATGCTCTGCCGGGATGGCAACGAGAGTTGCACATCATTCGTTTTTTTAAGCAGGTACACCTTCCTGACGTACAGTCTGTTTTGCATTGGCATTTCTGAAAGCCTTGACCACCAGTTGCCTTTGCTGTTGCTGATCTCAATGATAAATAAACCTCAGGAACATCATTGACTGTCATTAAAGCGTGGTCTATACGATCCAGATCAGCTGATGTAAATTTGGAATGCAGTATTCCCTCGCGGCAACCAACTGTGTACAGACCATCCTGTTCTTTGATGACGACCGCTAGAATATTTTTTGGATCTGCTGGGCCTCGATCCACGTCGGGAACTCGAAGCGTTGCACATTGTCCAACAAGTAATGGCCTAAGCAGTTGTTTCCCGCGACGTTACATTCTGTCTGCTGCCTTCGATTGCCCTGCATTGGCGATGTTTCTTATTTGCTGGAAATAGTCTATGTCTGATGCTCCCACTGCCGCTGATGTTGATGTTCCTGCCATTGTAGTGGCTTCATCATCTTCCACTTCATTGTTCTCTGTGGGTGATGCCACCTCTTCAGTCACAGCAACCATCTCGGTGACTGCTTCTGTTTCTGTCATTATCTCTCCCATTGCTGCTGTTTCTGTGTCGTCATCTTCCTCTGCCATCTCTACGTCTTCGTGTGCCAATACATCTGTGTCTGCGTCACTTTCTGTCACAATTGCACTAGTCATCGTATCTGCTTCTTCCACTGCAGAATTGGCACATTAGGCAATTGTACACATTATGCGTGACATATACACTGGTGACTGTATAATGTAAACTGACAGTCAGCAAAATCCCTCTGAACAAGTCTTGTGACATCTAGTGTAAATTGACAGTCAAGAAAATCTTTCTGAATAATTGTTGTGATATTTAAATATATACACTGCACATGTATAATGTAAACTGATGATAGTCCCAACAAATGCTCTCTGAATAGTGCTTATTTAAGAAAAATATTTTAAAATTCAATCATCGTACACCATTATTAATCACCCCAGGCACCTAAAGCAAAGAGCTTCCGAAAGAGTACAACTGTATGTACTGTATATGTGAGCGAGCCCCACTAACCTCAACGGAAGTCGCACTGGACCAAACAGAGAAAATCACGATGAAACACAAATATCTGATTTTTTGATGATTTTTTCATTTGCTTGATACTTAAAAGTTCAACCATTTTTCATCATTCTGTGAAAGTATTTGGTCTCAAATCAGCCTCTAAATATAATACTGCTTTTAATGCCTTTAATTTTGCCTCTGACATCAAATATCACAGCAATAATGGAGTTCATTGAACTCCCAATAATGTCAAAATCAATAAACCCATTAATGTTTACAGAGTGTGTAGCATTTATATTGGCACATGCATGCAAAATTTCAAAGCTGTAGGTTAATTACAAGTACCCGATGCAAGGGAGATAGTAAGGCCATCTCGCCGAGAGCGAACATCGCTCCTCCATCTTTAATGGCGATTTTCCCGGAAGTTACTTCCGCGTGTGTGTGTGAGCATGCATGTATGTAGGTGTGCGAGTGTAAGTGTCTTTAAAAAGCCATAACTTTGCCAGAAAAGTGAGCATTACAATAATTTTTATACCAAATTAAAGATGAGATTTCATACTTTACGGTGATATCCATAACTCAAAACTAAAAAAATGCGACTTCCGTTGAGGTTAGTGGGGCTTGCTCACATATTACATGAGAATAGAAACAAAACATGAAATTGAAGTTTTCTGCTTCCATAGAAATTCCTGAGCCACAGATTGACAATTGCCTTGCAACGTCACATCCGTAATACACTTTGAAATCACATTCAGTAAAGCTGTCTATATACCGTAAACTGGAATATCTGATGAAGACTGCTGTTGGATTTCTACTAGTGCTAGACAAATATATGACTCAACTGTGAAGACCATAAAGGAATTACAAGACATACCTGGCTTCTACTAAACATTTTTGTGTGCAGTTCTAATGTGCCTTAAACTAAAGTTTAACCCTTGTCCCACGATGAGTGAACCCGTCCACGTAACGCTCCGTGCGGGGATAGCCAGCGGCCAGTCAGCCGATCCTTCATGTGTTGCCGATAACCTCGGCGGTCGGGTCAATCGGGTCCTTGTGAACACGTGTATCGCGTATACTTCAGGATGCAATAACAACAATAGTGGTGGATAAATCGTAAGTGACCCCTATGATATTTGGATAAAGTACTTGTGATGATATGCAGTAAGTTTTATTTTGAAGTGGAAGGCCCCAAATCAAGAATTTTCTGCATTTACATGCCGTTTAACACACATTTTATCATTTTCCCAAGACCTCTGCGCTTTTTCTGTCCCTAAGTCAGGCCATTCAGGTGAACAAATTATTTTTTAGCCATCCGCTTAATTTACTAACCAAATATATCGTGACATTGCCTTCTCCCTCCTCTACTATGTAAAGCTTCCGCTTACTATAATGTTAATTTTAGCGAGAGATTTGATTTCCAGGTCGTAGAGCACATACATATACTGAAAAGCGGTTTAATCAAAGGAATACAATATCTCTCTACTTACCACATAAAATAAAGACAACGACAAACAACACAGTCGGTCATTTTCTCCCAGTTTTCCTTGATGAAAAACCTACAGACAGACGCCCTTATGCAGCAAGCCCTAATATTACATCGGAATTCATAATTACCAACCTAGAATGGCGTCTTAAATACGCACATGGCCCCTTTCTTCTCATTTCACATGTGGACGACAACCAGCATCAAAGTAAAAGTTTCCCCAAGATTTTCCCCAGTTCGAACTTTAGACCATCAGTACTATTACACATGAGTATGATGAATAGTTACGGATAGTTGCAGCGTAATAAATGTAATTGGATGATACCATTTTGTTAGATATAGTAGGGGTGACAGGATAGATAAACACGCGAAAATAGCGTGGAAAAAAAAAACGTGAAAAAAAAACGACAGCTGCAGCAACCGAATAAATAAAGCACGAGGCGCACCGTTGCTATATAAAAATGTGGCCTGCCGCAGGACCGGCGGTTAAGCGTGTCCTGCCGCAGGACCGGCGGTTAAGTGTGTCGGACAAAATAATGGCCTTGCGTGTAGCGCGGGGAGGCCAATATAGTGGCCTCCCGCAGGACTAGGGTTAAATGCCAAATAGAAAAAAATAAACTGCCAGATACCATATATTCACCCACATGAATACAACAGCCATTCACATGTTCAAATTTGGAACTGCACAGCAGTCTTCATGACACGTCAAGTGAATATGGAATGTGATCACAGACACTTTGTATTTCACGCTCGTAAGTCACACAAGGTCAAGGGAGGTACCATCAAGAATCACCTTTGCTTTTCAATTTCTGAATGAACACAAAATAAAACTGCTGTAAACTTATAACTTAAACAACAATGACAAATAATGTATGAGAGGTTTATCACAGCCTGCACTCTGGAGGTTACCTAACTGAAATACAATAACATTTCCTGTATTGAAAACATAGGCAACGCATCAATAAAAGATTTTAATGCCCCTACAAAATAAACAGAACAGACCCTTACATAAGTATAGATTGGAATTCCCTGAACATCTACAAATTACAGCACACCTAAGAGAAGTTTACTATTTGTAAGAAAATATATACCATGAAGCAATACCAATGCATTAAATTATATGCATAGTGCTCATCATTTCTGTATTCAAAATTGTAAAATATGAACAACTGATCAGTGCAAAGTCAATTCTGGTTACATAAACACAATTATGGATGGAATTCTAAACTGTCATACTTCCCTAGTGAAGAAATTGCTTTTTCCTTTTTTCAATAAATATATTAATGAACCAATATTTATCTGCATTTGTGTCAAATGTTCAATGCCGTGCTGTGGGAAAAGTACAGCTTATGAAATGCTGGCAGTGCTGTTATCTTTACTGCACCTTCACAGAAATGCCTAAGTTCCCTAAATTAATGTGTGTGTCATCACAGAACAAAAATGAGTCTCTTCGTCTGGAATCTGTACACAGCAGGAGAATGAGTAAAGGAATGTCTGTACAAAACTGAACTTTATATGGCAACTGAAGGCTGAAGGTGGTATGTAAAATACATTGCCTAACTTTCTACAATAACTACACTAGTATGGATGACATGTAAACTGCTCACTTTTCTAAGCGGACTAAAATATAATGTTTGTAAACTCTTGCAATTCTAAAACAACTAACAAAAGCATGTCTGTTCACTGGTGTCCACTCCTTGAAAGACCAGCAGACCATCATCCCAGCAATGTTAGTATAAATGGTTCACAAGTTCTCCAGGAATGCAATTATGGTAAAATGAATTTTTCATATTCTCACTGCTCTACAATAATGGCAAATGTCAGACTCAAGCCAAAGAGCAACTGGGGGTTCACTGCATTCCTGAGCACAAGGGCTATCAGATAATGTTACAGAAATAGAAATGTAGGACAATATAATAATCTAATAGAATCATAATGGCGATTTTAGAAGGTATGAATTTTGTTTTTTTTGTTCAGTTCAGTAAGATGCTAAACTAAATTTTCAGCAGTTGACACAGGTTGGCATGATTCCACAAGATTCTGGAAGGGGATGAAATGAAGTGGGAAAGTTTACTTATAGTTACACTCCTTAAATATTCAAAGTATCACATTGATCATAGATCTATACTTCATCATAGTAATCAATATGAGCTCCATTCTCAAAGGTGTTCTTCTCAAGAATTGTCAGCATTTTCTGCACAGATGCATCACATTCCACCAGAGACTTGTTGCGAACTTGCTCTGTAATGAAGAAATAAGATAAGTTATTAATGGAAAGAATAAGTTTGCCCAATGAGGTGAAGATTTCACAAGTTTTGCAATAATACAAATGCCACAAAACAAAGCATTACTTTTTCATATGTAATTGAATAAGAGCAACGACAGCATTGACACATAGAATCTATCAGTGGACATTAGCTATCCTTGAAGTTCATGGCTTATGGTCCTCAACATGATTCAGCCAGCCCCCCTACTCTCTGTACTACGTATTAAAGTGGGAGCTCATCATGACACTGACAGCTGGAAAACACAAAATGCCTTGAACAGGTTGTGCGGAGATGAAATAACAAAATAAAGATTGGCAAATGGTAAATACAAACATGTCCATACATATCAGCTTTTTGATACTCAGGGATGGGAATTACTGAAAGAAAAATTTCCTGAACTTTTGACAGAACGCATCACTGCCAACCGCAATACACACATATACTAAGGCCATTTCGTGTATCCGACAACAAACAAAATAGTTTTTACTTGGGAAAAAAGATTAAAAAGATTTACAAATCCGGAAATCAGGAAATTTCCAGAGAATTCCCATCCCTGGATAATGCCTACCACAAAGGAAGTTCTTTACCCAATATGTGTAATCTGAATTTATTCCAGTTGCTGTTGAGCAAGACATGTAAGATAAATTTTTCCATGAAAAAACTCTGGCACTCTGTTCAGAATCTCCAGGTGAAACTTTGGGGAATACCGTAATTTACAGGGTAAGGCTAGATCCTTTCAGGATTGGAAAAGTTTGTTCATTGTGACAAGACCCTGCAAACTACATGTCTTATGAAGCTATACGGTTGTGGCCTGTGGCCCCCACCGAGTCATCCTTTTCAAGCGAATCCGCAGAGTGTGCTGTCACAGCATATAGTCGGTAAGGATGGAAAAATATGCTAGGCCTGAGTGAGAGATAAGCATAAATACACACTAGGTGGGTAAGGATGCTAGTGACTGACAAAGAACTATACATGTCTGACTCCCTTCACCTATACACATCTCAGAATTAATTCTCTTGCTGTAGCGGGTGTTTTGATTATCAATTGTTGTTATTCACAAAATTTATTATACAGCTTCATACATAGAAGCAAAACAGGGATTTATTATATTCTCCCTGTTGCCAAGGTCTCATTATAACCAGCGTCATTTAAATACAGATCCGCTGATCATGCTTGTGCCAAGATATAAATGGAGAAAAATTAGTGATATGTTTTTCACCTCCATCATGATGATTAATAATTACTATACTTCCTCTGAAAATGACTAAAGTGAATCTCTTTTGGAGTGATACATACCTCCGCGGGTCCCTTCAAGTTTCTAAACAGACTCCATTGTCATGGTACTGTTAGTGATAATTGTTGATAAAGACGAGACTTCATACCTTCAAACCAATTCCTCATGTCCATATCCTGTGTGTTTTCACAAGCTATGTCAGTCATGTCTGTAAGAAGAGGTCCTGGGGCATAATTCAGGGTTCGGATGTGCTCTTCTTCCGCTCCTATAGCTTTCATCATCATGTCTCGAGCGGCTTTGGCTGTAAACAGATTAAATAAATGTGTTCACATTAAAAATTATTATCTACAGACAGTCTCTTATTCTGGCACTAAATTTCACAGTGTAAAATACACAGTGGAAAGACTTCCGAATGCGTTTTATTCCAGGTGTTCACTGAGCCGCACATTTATTTAATTACATTAAAAAGACAGCCTTATCAAGGACTAACATGCCAGGGAGGTCTGCCACCTGCGAACACTAAACTTTGACTACAGACGTGTCCTTGCAAGATTCACATATCCCTGAAGTTTGGAATATTTCATTGCTGTGTAAGAGAATCTGGCCACGAGACGCATTCGGAAGTTCTCCCTAAAGAAATATTAGAAAATACAATTTATAATATTTAAGTAATCTCTATGCAGTGCACGTCTAGATTGCAAGAACTGTTGCAAGAAGTCAAAGAACACGACTACCAAAGAAGTCAAAGAACACGACTACCTACATTCAACCAAGTTACACAATTATCATTACAATTACATTTTTTACATGTCTATATTTTTTTTGTAATGTTTTTTTTCACTTGCAGTTACAGAACAGGTCTACATTAAACAAATCAAACATATAAAAATGCCGTTTGTGCTGTCTTTTTTTTTTCCCACTTGCAGTACATCCTTCTCATGCACATTTCGTGACATGTTATAAATACATGTATCTCGATCTGCAATTCAAAAATATGAATTGCGGTAGGTATAAGATCAGAGTCAGACTGGTTTGCTAGACAAGAATAAAGAAAGCGCATAGCCCAATAGTTTTTCGCATAGCTGTAGCTATCTGTGCTACAATATTTTTGGCTGCTCTTTTCTCTCCAATAGTGCAAAACATGCGACCTTTTGCCAATACACAATCCTCTCGGTGTAGATACCCAAATTATACAATACATCGTCTAGAAATATTGGCAGACCTAGGGATTGTAGTTTGGTACGACGTAGGTTTCCATTTAGACAGTCTATGTTTGCAATGTCTGAAACAAGATTGTTTTCGTACGTATTCTCTACCAAAAGATGGGTTGCAACACTTTTTCTGGCCGTAGTCCCATACTTTGGAATGTAGACTCGACTGCCATCATATCTTTGGTATGTGTGGTATATATTTCCGGCTATATTTGTCTAAAAGAAAATTCTGGCTATTTTTTGCAATGTGTAGAAAGGTAAAATAGTCCAAACTCACCTTCGGTACAAAAATATATCTGGAGAATGTCTTTCCTTCGCAAAAAAAAATACATATTAAAAAAAAATAACCTGAACTTGCCTCACCCTAACCAAAAATATGCTCTTATGATTGTTGTATTATATGATCTATTAACATACCCACATCTCTAAATGAAAATTACGGGGTGCTATAAGGTTTAGATCCTCTCGGGTGCCTGTCAAAAATGGGTGCCCCAAAACCCGGAACCCTTCACTACTTTCTTCTTTATAGTTGTGGCTAGAAGAAGGTTTTATTTGAGGATTTGGGGGCTAAAACAAGTGGTGGTCCAGACCCAGCCCTGTATACACTACTGGCATACAAGACAAACAAACATCAGTAACTTGTACAAGGGCTGTTGTTAAGGGACCTTGGTGTAATTACAAAGCCAAATAAAGAAAATACTGAATGGCCATGCTTTTCAGTATCTTATAATTTGCAGATGAATTTTTGGTTTTGTGTCTATTTAGGAGGAGCTCCTTTAGATCACAATTCTGGCTTGTTTTGTTGAAATATAATTAGACTCTTCACTCGGTAAGATGGCTCGAATCAGAGTAACGCATGTTTCTTACGGTAATTATGCACCAGGCCGTTTGCTGTTATCGATACCTATCGGTTATCTTGTCCTTGGTAGCATTAGAGAGACCGGCCCTGCTTAGTAATGCTTTTACTCAGGTTACCCGGTGGCATGCTAAGTAAACTCGCCTGCCGAGTTGGTAAGGGGGTTCGAATCTCCCCAAGATCTGACTTCTTTTTTTTTTTTGTTACTCCCCCACCCCCCGATCATCGTTGTTTTGCTCCAGAGTGTAAACTTATGACTATGATTTTTTTTGATTTTTTGAATTTTGTTTTTAATTATTTGCCAAGTTTGTCGGGTGTGAAATCACAGAGAAAGTCGGACAGAGCAAATAAAAATGAACTAAACTTCCATTGCAAACAAAACATGACAAATAGCTGAAACAGAAGACCCACAAAATAATATATTATTTTCAGTAAATACAGAATAGATCCACATTACCGTACAGAGAGATGAGCTGTTCCTTTCACACTGACTAAAAGAAATCATTTACATACCATGTTCAAAATTTGATTTACATTTTTATTTCTGATTAGCAACTGTCCCGTTCAATGAACAGGAATTTATAAAGTAATCTGAAGCACAGCAGTATTACTATTAGTGACACTGATCAGTTTCCCCATGACATCAATTTTGTAAAAATTATTCCTAATATAATAATGAGCAGTACTAGGTTTAATTTTTAAAAAAAAAAAAAGCCGGCGTGGGGATTGAACCCAAGACGGACTGAACCCATAGTCTCCGACTGATAACTGCAGATGCTAGATGTCAGGGTTTAAGTGCTATAAATGCCGTGCTGGGTCACGACTTGCAAGGAGTTGATTTTTCACGGTCTCGTTGATTATAACCAGCGTAATTTTGTCCTTGAACTGTTCTCGTGAACAGTTTGTTTTTGAAACACTTTTTCTTAGAGATGGAAAGAAAGTGGGGCGAGATAGAATAAATGTATAAGTTAGGAGTGACAGTGCAATTCTCGACCCCGTGATTTTGATGAACACTTAGAAGGGAAGAGAAGGGGTGAATAAGGATAGATAGTTTAAGACGCTTAGTCGCGTTCAGAAATTCGTACATAAAATGTAGAAAGCACGAGGGTTTAAAGATTTCAGTAATTGTTTTGACATTTTAAATTGACCTTGTCTGTTTTTAGTACAAGGCCGTGACCAACTCCCACGTAGAATATATTAATACTGCGAGATGAGCTCGCATGGATGCACCAATCAAATCTAGGGATTTGGACGGTAGTTTGCAGGGGGCTGCACAGTATAAAAGTGTAGCCATACCTAGGTCCATTACTCCATACAGAAAATTCCAATCTGTGCAGGCGTCGGCACGATTCTGCCTGAAGAATCATAAGACTGTTGATTCATGTCTAGTCCACTATAGACATTGAGATGAAGCCATATGCTTGAATGAGATATGCCCACTGCTATTGTCTACTGTTCCCTGGTTTTTCTAATACCAGGGACCAAGTGTAAGTGTTTGTCCTTTGATGATTCAACAATGAACGAGGAACTGGACATAATTTATCCAGTAGGACAGGATTGCCGCATATGCTAGGAGTGCTACCCAAGAATGCAAGACAAAGATTTATATTGACTTGCCACTAGTATGAATGTTTGGCATACACATCTGTGAATTGGGATTGATTTGTCTGGATGAGGCTGGGGATTGCCAGCCCATCCTAGAGTAGATCCAATAGACTTAACTACGTCAGTTTATATTGACGAGCTTGATCCATTATAAGCGGTAGGCACAAATAGCTGAGATGACATCGTCGCCAGAGACGATATTAGTATATTGCTTGATAGATAGTAGGCAGACTATATCTGAGAGATATATAACTAGTACTTAAATTGTTAGTGAGTCAGAATGATCATAACATTATAGGAATCTAGAGAAGACTTCTAGTGACATATTATTGAATTTTCATTTGATGCTGCTGATGTTGTCTTTTAGTATGTAATAGATCTAGACAAAATTGTTAGGAAATTTAATGTAATTAAATTTGTGGCCCTGCAGGTCTGTTTATGAAACTTATTCAGATTGTTCTTAGTGTGTGGCATGGTACGAAAGAGTAAATAGTAAATACCTCTCGATTTAAAATGCAGTCATAATTCCATCATTGAGAAGACCCTCTTCATAACAGCTAGAGGGCACTACCACCCAGTACCAGATTTGTAACACTAGACATTGCACCACCGCAGACCGTGATAGGCTGGAGGTACTTTTCCATAGTGGACATCAGAAAACTAAGAAACCTCCATCTGCAAATAACATCGGGATCTTATTTACTCGCAGATGTCTGCGAATAAGCACTTCGATATTGAAACTGAATTGTATTCACTGATCAGCTATAACATTGCTTACGATGAAAAATACCATTGTCCCCTAACAGCCAAGTAAAACCTGTACTAGATAGTAGATTGCCTAGAATTTAGATGTAAAAGGAAAATAGACAGATCGAGAGTAAATTAAAAAATATATAGGCCACCTCACTGCAAACACCTTTTACCTTTGTCCCCATGGCTGGCATGAGAGTGTGGTATTCGCCCAACTGAAACTGAAAGTAGTAGGCCTACTCAGATTGCCGTATTCAGATGCCAGGAAATGTAAACATGATAAAAATAGTATTCATAAAACTGGGGTTTCTGCACTAGATCTAGCTCTGGTCCATTTTCTCAAATCAGGGTTCATACAAAGCCTTGAAAACCAATTTTAAGGACTTTTTAAGGACTTCCTAAGGACTCACAGTAAACAAATTAAGGACCTGTGTGCCTGTGACCGAGAAACATTACAACAATAAAGTAGTGTGCACCACACATCGAAACGGAATGTTTTTGTATCCAGAGTTCAAACAAAGTAAATTCACTCTGAAAAGTTCAGTTATTTCAAAGTACCAATTATCCAGTGTGCAATTGGAAGATTTGAATCTCAAATGTTTCAACTGAAACACAAAATTTTAAGGACTTTTCAAGGACTTTGGCATCATTTTCAGAATTTAACTACTTTTTTGAGTACCTATTTTTTCTTTTATGAAAATTAAGGACTTTAAGGACTTTTAAGGACCTGTGTGAACCCTGTCAAATTATTATAACTCTCGTCCCACGACGAGTGAACCCGTCCACATAACGCCTCGTGCAGGGAGAGCCAACGGCCAGTCAGCCGATCGTTCACGTGTTGCCGATAACCTCAGCGGTCTGGTCAATCAGGTCCTTGTGAACACGTGTATCGCATCTTCAGGACACAATAACAACAATAGTGGTGGATAAATCGTAAGTGATCCCTATGATATTTGGATAAAGTACTTGTGATGATATGCAGTAAGTTTTATTGTGAAATGGAAGGCCCCAAATCAAGAATTTTCTGCATTTACAATACAATGCCGTTTAACACACGTTTTATCATTTTCCCAAGACCTCTGCGCTTTTTCTGTCCCTAAGTCAGGACATTCAGGTGAACAAATTATTTTTTAAGCCATCCGCTTAATTTACTAACCACATGTATCGTGACATTGCCTTCTCCCTCCTCTACTATGTAAAGTTTCCACTTACTATAATGTTAGTTTTAGCGAGAGATTTGATTTCCAGTTCCAGGTCGTAGAGCATACATGTACTGAAAAGCGATTTAATCAAAGGAATACAATATCTCTCTAATTACCACATTAAATAAAGACAACGATCAACAACAAAGTTGGTCATTTTCTCCCAGTTTTCCCTGATGAAAAACCTACTGACAGACGCCCTTATGCAGCATGCCCTAATATTACATTGGAATTCATAAATAGACATAGAACGGCATCTCAAATAGACACATGGCCTCTTTCTTCTCATTTCACACGTAGACGACAACCAGCATCAAAGTAAAAGTTTCCCCAAGATTTTCCCCAGTTCAAACTTCAGACCGTCAGTACTATTAACCCTCACGCTGCGTGGGGCGGCAATAGTCGGTATTGACTTGCAAGCACTCACGCCGCACGGGCGGCAAAAGTCGCCCCGGTCAAGCTGACCGCGCCACGCGCAAGCCCTATTTTCAGGCGTCGGGTCACTGACCTTTTGTTGTCTGTATCTAAGAACCAATCAGAAACAAGCTCTGAAATAATCTTTGCCCCAAATGCCCACATTGGTTTATTAGTATGTGTCAATCAGGATGAAACCATTTGTTTAGGGCTTGGGAGGGCGTGGCTAGTTACCATGCTTCGTTCTCACGAAAACTACAGCTGTCATTTTGGAATCATAAGTCAGATCATTGGTTAGAGACTGACAGACTAAAGTTTTGCTGGTTAATTCATTATCAAGCGTAATAAGGCATAGCAGCGAATGTTTTCATACCGATCAATAAAAACCGAACCACGTGGACAGCGTATGTGGTCATCGTCTAGCGGCACGGGTCAGTGACCCCAGATAAGATTCTCCGTGAGTAAGGTCACTGACGGGGCAGCGGGCTTTACGGGTAGCGCGCAGGGTATGGGTTAATATTACATGAGTATGATGAATAGTTGCATCATAATAAACGTAATCGGACCATACCATTTTGTTAGATATAGTAGGGGTGACAGGATAGATAAACATGCGAAAATAGTGTGGAAAAAAAAAACATGAAAAAAACGACAGCCTTGGCAACCGAATATAAACAAAGTGCGAGGCGCACCGTTGCTATGTATAAATGTGGCCTCCTGCAGGACCCGCGGTTAAGCGTGTCGGACAAAATAATGGCCTTGCGTGCCTCGCATGTTGCGCGGGGCAGCCAATATAGTGGCCTCCCGCAGGACTAGGGTTAATTAGGCCTAGTTATTACTATTACTGTATTACTATTAGCCTATCTAGCTTAGCTTCTTTCAAAATCTGTTTTCTCCAAAGATCTATAATTGAAGTTACCTACCCATGCAATAAAGCATCCAACTTTTCAGTGGTGATAGTGCACCCAAGGATGATATATTAATTACAACACGTGTTGCCACAACCTCTGGACTGAAAGTCTGAAGAAATTTTGCAGTGAGCGCTACACAACCAGAGATGTTTGTGGTGAAATAAGATGTACATGCACTGATGTCGTCCAAATCTCTAGCAAACATAAGATGTTCGAGTGTTCCTGCATTATTCACTAAAATAGCCTGCTCAAATTCATTTGCGTCGGCCTTGGCCCGCGTCAAACAGTCTTGGAACAGTTGATCGAAAACATGCTGATTTGCAGCGCCTTGGTCAAAGGGGGCAGTCACAACACGCAGACCATCGCGTTGCATAATTACATCAGCAATATTATTCAATAAAGCTTCATTTCTCGATAGAAGAATAAACAGTGATTCCTCTGGCAATCTCTTTGATAACTGATAAGCTATGCTTCTCCCCAGACCTCTTGTCGGGCCTGTAATCACACAGACGCTCTTTTTATTCAATATTGAATTCGCCATGTTGAATAATTTGACCAGAGTGATCTGCCCATGTCTGTGGCTCAGTCAGAGGCTCAGTGAAAAGGGTAATATTTTTGTTGTTTTCATTAATAAATTCCATGTGTTGTATGGGAATGGGAAGAAAATAATTTATATTTGTTTCAGACGATGAGTGTTATTATCATTATTAATCATAACTATTATAATTATTGTCGCTGTTACATGAAAAATAGGTTGATTCCTATGTGGGCCCCTAAAATATTAATTAAGATTTTTTTTCCTTCACTTCATATACTGTAACAGATGGCTATGGACTATATATTATAGTCTTTTAATATTCATATTGCAACCATAACACATAGGTCAGCGACGCCGTCTCCGAGCAGCTTGTACAGTGTTATAAATGGCAGGAGTTTAGAATACAGCTCAGAGACTGACACCGCAAGAAGAAGAACAAAAAGGGGGTGGGGTGGATTCCAATGGGCAACAAAAAATAGTAGGCCCTAGTAGATTTAATTGATTAAAGACAAGGATGGTGAGGAGAGAGTCAGATATTGAAGAAAGCCTTTTGCCACGATGCTGATCTCACTAACACAAGACCAGAACCGGAACGGACTCGAACCTTTGCTTTCTTTGCTGACTACGAATTGCAGCATTCTGAATTAAATTCTTGACAGATTTTGGAATCTGAGCACATTACACCCACCCTACTGTACGCTGGTACCCGTTATATTCACAGGAGCTAAATTTTGTGTTAAAAACAACAAACTCAGACTCTTAAATCGATCATTAATGGCTTCACAACAGCATCTCTATGTTGGATGAACTACGAGTGGCTAATGTGGTTACTGCGTGGGTTCAATAGTAACTCCCTTAAGGATACACAGGATTAACAAACACAGGGTTCTGCTGGCAATCTTATTTATTCAAAAAGCCTAACAACGGTATCACTACCAAACAAAAGCCCAACCAGCCATAAGCTGGAACAAGAGAAAAGACGAAAATATGATTAGGATATAATGACAACATTAATCAGGCAATCAATGGTGGACATACATAGTAATAGTATTAAGTATTAAATCAAACAACCACAATATAATATAGAATTTAAGCAATAACCAACTGGATATGTATGCATGGAATAAAATAGCGCTAAGGTTAATGAATAACAACTACAACTGGCTATATCATATACACAAGGAGTTTCCTAGTACACTGGCAACATAAACTAATTAATGTACTAATCAAAGTATGAAGGACATAACAAATGAAGGGGCAAGAACACAATAGTTTCGCTCCACTGAGCCGGTGTACAACACATCCAGAGTGGCCATTCCATTTAATAACGCAGTGGCCAACATGGCCCACTGACCGTCCATAACACAGACGCTGCATCCCAATGCAGGCCATCCTCATAGGCCCACTCCCATTATTAGTACTAACCCGCCCCAGGGCTATTGTATTGGTTACTTCCCTTCCCAATCGATACTGAAGGGTCATGCCCTTTGACCTTAGCCGCGGAGCTATGCCGCCAGGCTAACATGTGTATGACACACCACTAGATACATAAAGTAATGTGTACATTCCTTAAAATGAAACTGTCCTTCACACACTTACGAAACTCATAGAAGCATAATACATCTGGATAACTATAATACATGCACATGATATATATATATATATGTCGGCGAGACTCATTGCAACATGTGTAGACTCACTGAAACATTGTTCATCCACCGCCGCACATAGAACAGTCCTGGGGCTCACCCATGTGAGGCCCAACTAAGATTATGCATCTCCAATACATGTAATTAATTACACATCTTAAACACTAAACACGCAATCACAATCACACTGCTCTCTATAGCATAGTGGTACTGGCAAGGTACACAAATACCCGTAATACAATCAAGTGTGGAGTGCCGCTCGCTATAACATAAGTCATCCACATCAACATGTCAGGAAATCCTCACTGCCTACCACAACAAGGCAATGCTACACACACACTATATATATGCACACAAGCAAATCGTGATAGCTTGGTTAGCGAGCCATCATTATCATCTAGCACCGCAAACGTTAACTTTGACAATAAAGTCACAATATCAAGACACTGCGCTGCATCGCGCATCTTACACGTCTTATGACAATGGCAATTACCGTTGAGCCGGACTCATAATGGTCTCTGTAGATCAGCATTCTCTACGTGGCATCCCCGAAAGGGGGGGGGGGTGCGCAAATTAAAGTCACTTCTAATATAATAGTCTCCAACTTACCCAAAGTCTCTGCTACTGGCGCAACTGGACTAGGCCATGTCTTGGGCGAGGCGCGCCACGGCAGGCCGCCGCCGGCCTAGGTTCACCGTGCTGTCGGCTCTTGTCTCCTGCGTCTATGATGGAGTGTGTTGACCACTCGAACCGCATCTTATTTATGAGCCCGCGCGGACGTCCGAGAGAGCTATTACGTAGCCCGTGTTGCACAAGTGAAAGGCTCGGACATGGAGTCCAGCCCGACAACATAACCGGTTAGGGTCCTAACACAATCGAATTTACAGTACGGTTAAAAGGGTGCACACAAAAGTCAATTAGGTATCCCAGTAAACTGCAGAAATTACTCTAACGTCCCCTCCAGCAATAATTGAATAAATTTGACCCAGGTTGGATTTATCGGGGATAACATGCGTCTAACTCGTGGTTTACTTTAAATCCGAGATCCTCTTATTAATTATTTCAATAGGATATGTGCATCAAAGTACAACAAAATTGGTACCATTATAAAGTAGAAACTTGCTGCTAAAATTCTAACTGACTACTTATACCAGAAACCCGGTAATAGTTTTAATATAAATTTTCAAAGTGTCAGGACTAACAACATTCGACAATTTTGTGCGGGATACTTTCGTCCATTAATACGACGTATCTCCATTGATAACAAACGTTATCATGAGTACCTATTTTGTACCGATAGGGTATTGTCTACTCTCAAAAATGAATTCGGGTTCCCGTCTTTCTGTCGGTGGATAACAACGAGTGAGCGAGTTGTAAGAAACTCAAAGCCATGATATAAGAGTTGGAAGCCCGGTACATTTCCAACTGACCAATCAAAATGCGCGCTTTTCACCGTGATGTGAATAACGGGTCCCGCGCTAGTATTACAAGGGAAATAATCCAATTAATGGTACTCGGCCAAGTGTCCCTAAACTACTATGAGTGGCCGTCCCTCACTCACGCACTAGAGCTACCATGAAAGCACATTAAAAATAAAAAGTCGTTCATCCTCTCACATTCTCCCCTGCTAAGTCACGTAGTCCCTTACGTGACACATACATCAATTCAAAGGTTTACAAAAGACCACTGAAGGTATAATCAAACTCTAAGGGGCTATGATACCATCACTTAGGGTAGAACAATTGCAAATTACACACGGTGAACCGAAGTACAACAATGGTCCATCCTCTTTATAACTACTAACAGGTGGCGTGAACCGGCTAACTTACTACTGGCATCCTGAAGATGTACACAACAGTCTCAGCTCTGGCTGTAGTAAGTTACATCATATGGACAAAACAACAGGTCCCAGACCTGCAACGGTGGTCCCAGACCACTATCAGGGTTAACGTAGGGTCGAACAGTACAAAAAAGGCAATATGCTATAAGGGCACTAGTGCAATGAAAAAGGTAAGGTCAACATAGGCATAAAAGTAATTGTAATTAAGCTGTGGAGAAAGCTAACATGGGCATACTCTCTAACTTAAAATCTTGAGGCGAGCTCACTTGAGTTCGGTGGTCTATCATCTGGCCTGATGGAAACTAGGGGGATCTTGATGGGTGCGCTCCCCTGCTCTTTCTGCACTCACAGTCAATGTCTAATGTTAATCACTAATAAGAGTCAGAGGTCCAATCTCTGGGGTTGTCTGTGTGGGCGGCTGGACCGTCGCACAGGAGGTAGGCGCTGGGAAGTTGTCATCCCAGGTTGAGGGTCCGGTCGGGCTGCAGGTGGCTGGCAAGGGTGGTGAGCCGGGAAGTACCAGACATCGGTCGACGCAGGCAGTGGAGGCGGGTGCTGTGGATGTGTGTTGACCACTGGGGGGTGAAACAACTGCAAGAGGTCTCCGTTGACCGCAGAGGCATCTCCATCTGGGTTTCTGATGGTAAAGTAACCACCATGAGGCGGGGGAACAGACAGGACGGTGTGCACAGGACCGGGGTACGGGTCCTGGATCTTGTGTCGACCAGGATAGTGGTGCTTGACAAGGACATGGTCGCCCGGCTGAAGATGGGCGGCGTTGTGGGGGGTCGTCCTTCGTGCGTCCTGCAGAAGGTGCGTGGACTCCCTGGTTCCTATGGGGTGGGGCATCGGTTGGCTGGCTGGCTGGGCTTCAAACTAAAAATTTCCATGGCTGGGCTTTCTACACTACAAACTAACCCTTCTGTGTATCCCACCTCTGACACCAGAAAATGTTGGATGAACTACGAGTGGCTAATGTGGTTACTGCGTGGGTTCAATAGTAACTCCCTTAAGGATACACAGGATTAACAAACACAGGGTTCTGCTGGCAATCTTATTTATTCAAAAAGCCTAACAACGGTATCACTACCAAACAAAAAAAAAGGGAAAAGAAAAAGAAGCCCAACAAAAGAAGCCCAACCAGCCATAAGCTGGAACAAGAGAAAAAGACGAAAATATGATTAGGATATAATGACAACATTAATCAGGCAATCAATGGTGGACATACATATTAATAGTATTAAGTAATAAATCAAACAACAACATAATATAGAATTTAAGCAATAACCAACTGGATATGTATGCATGGAATAAAATAGCGCTAAGGTTAATGAATAACAACTACAAGTGGCTATATCATATACACAAGGAGTTTCCTAGTACACTGGCAACATAAACTAATGTACTAATCAAAGTATGAAGGACATAACAAATGAAGGGGCAAGAACACAATAGTTTCGCTCCACTGAGCCGGTGTACAACACATCCAGAGTGGCCATTCCATTTAATAACGCAGTGGCCAACATGGCCCACTGACCGTCCATAACACAGACGCTGCATCCCAATGCAGGCCATCCTCATAGGCCCACTCCCATTATTAGTACTAACCCGCCCCAGGGCTATTGTATTGGTTACTTCCCTTCCCAATCGATACTGAAGGGTCATGCCCTTTGACCTTAGCCGCGGAGCTATGCCGCCAGGCTAACATGTGTATGACACACCACTAGATACATAAAGTAATGTGTACATTCCTTAAAATGAAACTGTCCTTCACACACTTACGAAACTCATAGAAGCATAATACATCTGGATAACTATAATACATGCACATGATATATATATATATATGTCGGCGAGACTCATTGCAACATGTGTAGACTCACTGAAACATTGTTCATCCACCGCCGCACATAGAACAGTCCTGGGGCTCACCCATGTGAGGCCCAACTAAGATTATGCATCTCCAATACATGTAATTAATTACACATCTTAAACACTAAACACGCAATCACAATCACACTGCTCTCTATAGCATAGTGGTACTGGCAAGGTACACAAATACCCGTAATACAATCAAGTGTGGAGTGCCGCTCGCTATAACATAAGTCATCCACATCAACATGTCAGGAAATCCTCACTGCCTACCACAACAAGGCAATGCTACACACACACTATATATATGCACACAAGCAAATCGTGATAGCTTGGTTAGCGAGCCATCATTATCATCTAGCACCGCAAACGTTAACTTTGACAATAAAGTCACAATATCAAGACACTGCGCTGCATCGCGCATCTTACACGTCTTATGACAATGGCAATTACCGTTGAGCCGGACTCATAATGGTCTCTGTAGATCAGCATTCTCTACGTGGCATCCCCGAAAGGGGGGGGGGGTGCGCAAATTAAAGTCACTTCTAATATAATAGTCTCCAACTTACCCAAAGTCTCTGCTACTGGCGCAACTGGACTAGGCCATGTCTTGGGCGAGGCGCGCCACGGCAGGCCGCCGCCGGCCTAGGTTCACCGTGCTGTCGGCTCTTGTCTCCTGCGTCTATGATGGAGTGTGTTGACCACTCGAACCGCATCTTATTTATGAGCCCGCGCGGACGTCCGAGAGAGCTATTACGTAGCCCGTGTTGCACAAGTGAAAGGCTCGGACATGGAGTCCAGCCCGACAACATAACCGGTTAGGGTCCTAACACAATCGAATTTACAGTACGGTTAAAAGGGTGCACACAAAAGTCAATTAGGTATCCCAGTAAACTGCAGAAATTACTCTAACGTCCCCTCCAGCAATAATTGAATAAATTTGACCCAGGTTGGATTTATCGGGGATAACATGCGTCTAACTCGTGGTTTACTTTAAATCCGAGATCCTCTTATTAATTATTTCAATAGGATATGTGCATCAAAGTACAACAAAATTGGTACCATTATAAAGTAGAAACTTGCTGCTAAAATTCTAACTGACTACTTATACCAGAAACCCGGTAATAGTTTTAATATAAATTTTCAAAGTGTCAGGACTAACAACATTCGACAATTTTGTGCGGGATACTTTCGTCCATTAATACGACGTATCTCCATTGATAACAAACGTTATCATGAGTACCTATTTTGTACCGATAGGGTATTGTCTACTCTCAAAAATGAATTCGGGTTCCCGTCTTTCTGTCGGTGGATAACAACGAGTGAGCGAGTTGTAAGAAACTCAAAGCCATGATATAAGAGTTGGAAGCCCGGTACATTTCCAACTGACCAATCAAAATGCGCGCTTTTCACCGTGATGTGAATAACGGGTCCCGCGCTAGTATTACAAGGGAAATAATCCAATTAATGGTACTCGGCCAAGTGTCCCTAAACTACTATGAGTGGCCGTCCCTCACTCACGCACTAGAGCTACCATGAAAGCACATTAAAAATAAAAAGTCGTTCATCCTCTCACATTCTCCCCTGCTAAGTCACGTAGTCCCTTACGTGACACATACATCAATTCAAAGGTTTACAAAAGACCACTGAAGGTATAATCAAACTCTAAGGGGCTATGATACCATCACTTAGGGTAGAACAATTGCAAATTACACACGGTGAACCGAAGTACAACAATGGTCCATCCTCTTTATAACTACTAACAGGTGGCGTGAACCGGCTAACTTACTACTGGCATCCTGAAGATGTACACAACAGTCTCAGCTCTGGCTGTAGTAAGTTACATCATATGGACAAAACAACAGGTCCCAGACCTGCAACGGTGGTCCCAGACCACTATCAGGGTTAACGTAGGGTCGAACAGTACAAAAAAGGCAATATGCTATAAGGGCACTAGTGCAATGAAAAAGGTAAGGTCAACATAGGCATAAAAGTAATTGTAATTAAGCTGTGGAGAAAGCTAACATGGGCATACTCTCTAACTTAAAATCTTGAGGCGAGCTCACTTGAGTTCGGTGGTCTATCATCTGGCCTGATGGAAACTAGGGGGATCTTGATGGGTGCGCTCCCCTGCTCTTTCTGCACTCACAGTCAATGTCTAATGTTAATCACTAATAAGAGTCAGAGGTCCAATCTCTGGGGTTGTCTGTGTGGGCGGCTGGACCGTCGCACAGGAGGTAGGCGCTGGGAAGTTGTCATCCCAGGTTGAGGGTCCGGTCGGGCTGCAGGTGGCTGGCAAGGGTGGTGAGCCGGGAAGTACCAGACATCGGTCGACGCAGGCAGTGGAGGCGGGTGCTGTGGATGTGTGTTGACCACTGGGGGGTGAAACAACTGCAAGAGGTCTCCGTTGACCGCAGAGGCATCTCCATCTGGGTTTCTGATGGTAAAGTAACCACCATGAGGCGGGGGAACAGACAGGACGGTGTGCACAGGACCGGGGTACGGGTCCTGGATCTTGTGTCGACCAGGATAGTGGTGCTTGACAAGGACATGGTCGCCCGGCTGAAGATGGGCGGCGTTGTGGGGGGTCGTCCTTCGTGCGTCCTGCAGAAGGTGCGTGGACTCCCTGGTTCCTATGGGGTGGGGCATCGGTTGGCTGGCTGGCTGGGCTTCAAACTAAAAATTTCCATGGCTGGGCTTTCTACACTACAAACTAACCCTTCTGTGTATCCCACCTCTGACACCAGAAAATGTTGGATGAACTACGAGTGGCTAATGTGGTTACTGCGTGGGTTCAATAGTAACTCCCTTAAGGATACACAGGATTAACAAACACAGGGTTCTGCTGGCAATCTTATTTATTCAAAAAGCCTAACAACGGTATCACTACCAAACAAAAAAAAAGGGAAAAGAAAAAGAAGCCCAACAAAAGAAGCCCAACCAGCCATAAGCTGGAACAAGAGAAAAAGACGAAAATATGATTAGGATATAATGACAACATTAATCAGGCAATCAATGGTGGACATACATATTAATAGTATTAAGTAATAAATCAAACAACAACATAATATAGAATTTAAGCAATAACCAACTGGATATGTATGCATGGAATAAAATAGCGCTAAGGTTAATGAATAACAACTACAAGTGGCTATATCATATACACAAGGAGTTTCCTAGTACACTGGCAACATAAACTAATGTACTAATCAAAGTATGAAGGACATAACAAATGAAGGGGCAAGAACACAATAGTTTCGCTCCACTGAGCCGGTGTACAACACATCCAGAGTGGCCATTCCATTTAATAACGCAGTGGCCAACATGGCCCACTGACCGTCCATAACACAGACGCTGCATCCCAATGCAGGCCATCCTCATAGGCCCACTCCCATTATTAGTACTAACCCGCCCCAGGGCTATTGTATTGGTTACTTCCCTTCCCAATCGATACTGAAGGGTCATGCCCTTTGACCTTAGCCGCGGAGCTATGCCGCCAGGCTAACATGTGTATGACACACCACTAGATACATAAAGTAATGTGTACATTCCTTAAAATGAAACTGTCCTTCACACACTTACGAAACTCATAGAAGCATAATACATCTGGATAACTATAATACATGCACATGATATATATATATATATGTCGGCGAGACTCATTGCAACATGTGTAGACTCACTGAAACATTGTTCATCCACCGCCGCACATAGAACAGTCCTGGGGCTCACCCATGTGAGGCCCAACTAAGATTATGCATCTCCAATACATGTAATTAATTACACATCTTAAACACTAAACACGCAATCACAATCACACTGCTCTCTATAGCATAGTGGTACTGGCAAGGTACACAAATACCCGTAATACAATCAAGTGTGGAGTGCCGCTCGCTATAACATAAGTCATCCACATCAACATGTCAGGAAATCCTCACTGCCTACCACAACAAGGCAATGCTACACACACACTATATATATGCACACAAGCAAATCGTGATAGCTTGGTTAGCGAGCCATCATTATCATCTAGCACCGCAAACGTTAACTTTGACAATAAAGTCACAATATCAAGACACTGCGCTGCATCGCGCATCTTACACGTCTTATGACAATGGCAATTACCGTTGAGCCGGACTCATAATGGTCTCTGTAGATCAGCATTCTCTACGTGGCATCCCCGAAAGGGGGGGGGGGTGCGCAAATTAAAGTCACTTCTAATATAATAGTCTCCAACTTACCCAAAGTCTCTGCTACTGGCGCAACTGGACTAGGCCATGTCTTGGGCGAGGCGCGCCACGGCAGGCCGCCGCCGGCCTAGGTTCACCGTGCTGTCGGCTCTTGTCTCCTGCGTCTATGATGGAGTGTGTTGACCACTCGAACCGCATCTTATTTATGAGCCCGCGCGGACGTCCGAGAGAGCTATTACGTAGCCCGTGTTGCACAAGTGAAAGGCTCGGACATGGAGTCCAGCCCGACAACATAACCGGTTAGGGTCCTAACACAATCGAATTTACAGTACGGTTAAAAGGGTGCACACAAAAGTCAATTAGGTATCCCAGTAAACTGCAGAAATTACTCTAACGTCCCCTCCAGCAATAATTGAATAAATTTGACCCAGGTTGGATTTATCGGGGATAACATGCGTCTAACTCGTGGTTTACTTTAAATCCGAGATCCTCTTATTAATTATTTCAATAGGATATGTGCATCAAAGTACAACAAAATTGGTACCATTATAAAGTAGAAACTTGCTGCTAAAATTCTAACTGACTACTTATACCAGAAACCCGGTAATAGTTTTAATATAAATTTTCAAAGTGTCAGGACTAACAACATTCGACAATTTTGTGCGGGATACTTTCGTCCATTAATACGACGTATCTCCATTGATAACAAACGTTATCATGAGTACCTATTTTGTACCGATAGGGTATTGTCTACTCTCAAAAATGAATTCGGGTTCCCGTCTTTCTGTCGGTGGATAACAACGAGTGAGCGAGTTGTAAGAAACTCAAAGCCATGATATAAGAGTTGGAAGCCCGGTACATTTCCAACTGACCAATCAAAATGCGCGCTTTTCACCGTGATGTGAATAACGGGTCCCGCGCTAGTATTACAAGGGAAATAATCCAATTAATGGTACTCGGCCAAGTGTCCCTAAACTACTATGAGTGGCCGTCCCTCACTCACGCACTAGAGCTACCATGAAAGCACATTAAAAATAAAAAGTCGTTCATCCTCTCACATCTATAAAGACCTTTCTAATCTAACATTCCTTTAAATGATAGTCCGAGCAGGCCTATTTTACCCAGCCAATGTCCCTGGCGTCAATCAAACCTAGATTTGTACAGAATTCCCATAGCTTTGATAGGATTATCATAGGGGCAGATTTCCTACACCAAACCGATTGTGGCCCGATGTCATAACCAACGGATCCATGTGAGAACGATGTCATTCCCATGTAGGCCTATAGGCAAACCAGAGGTCAGTCCAACACGTTGGGTTGCCGTAGGGCTGCTGGCTGGGTTGGTCGTTTCACGCCATAATAAGTATGTAGAAGTCGTAGTAAAACCAGTAAAACTTTCTACTTCTAGAACTATTCCCACTTAGACAACCTAGCGAATGGTATAACACGGAAAGGCTTACCAGCCTGCGTTTGAGTCCCAGAATCAGCCCCCATGCTGAATGACTATTTATACACATGGCCTGAACTCTTCGGCGGGTTCACTACCAATGACACAATTTGGTAGCAAAATTTCAGTTTCAGCAGAGAGTGACATGTGGCCCCAGCACCCCAGTGGATAGGTACAAACTTGAGCCATCAATCTGACGACCAGTAGCCAAAAACTGAAATGACACATCTCTGCGCAGGCACGAGGCTGCAGTGAGTACTTGAAGAACAACGTTCCACATTTCAGGGAGTCCTTCTGACTGTTCACGAACATAACCCTCCACCTGCCTTGCCCGAACATGCTGGCTGAAGCAGGTTTGAATAGATCCATCACTGAAATGTACCAGGCTCCAATTAATGATGGCAACGCAGCTGTCTCTCAACAATCTATTAAATCTCACTGTAAGTCGTTGATGTGCCTCGCAATTATACATAATGCAGGTGAATTTAAATAGGGCATCTCTCGCCCCCGTCACCTAAAATAATAGGCCTACATATACCGGATTTCCATTGCCATGACAAAGAATGCTAACATGAGATGATTCATACCGGTGCTCAATACCTTCTGTACGAATAAACTGAGCAATATCTTGGAAAGTTTCCGATTGTATCCTCACTCTTAATTGTGTCCTATCTTCATCCTCCTTTGTTTCTCCGATGCCCCAAACACACTGAAATCACAATGGATGTAAAACTACGCGATATAGTGGCCCATATATATGTCTCCTGTCATTACATTTTAATGGCCTTGTGTACTTAACTTGTCGGGAATGACATTTATGTAAATAAATGGGTGTAAATTATGGGTGGCGTAATGCAAGTATAGGTCGTGAATTACTGTGCCAAATTATAGATCTAGCCATGTGTAATGGTAGATTTATTTGTACCTCCACAGGCTACTTGCACAGAGTCGTACACAGAAGGACACTCTCGTACAAAAGCAGGAGGTCCAGCGAAATAAGAGAAGAAGAGACACCGAATTTTGCGCAGCATTTCCTCAATTTGGCCTGGGTTACGGGGCATTGAAAAGGGAAAAAATGAACTGCTGCTACATGTAATTTCCTTGTTTGTAAAAGTTCTCCCAGGCAGTACAGTACCGAGGTTATAAAGGACACAGTCTGTGCATGCCTAACTTAACCCAGCTAGCAAACCCCACGGAAATCCGACACGTAGGACTGATGTCAAGTTTGCACCTAGGAATGACGTCGTTCCCACGTAGATCCGTTGGTTACGACACCGCGCCGACATCAGTTTGGTGTAGTGAACTCGCAATGGAAATCTACGTCGGACTGATATAGTGTTGTAAAGGGAGTCAGAACAACCGGAGAAGGCCTGAGCGTTTGTAGGAATCCTTTCAGTTTAAATAGAAAAAAAAAGGTTGTTTTCCATATTCATTAGGTCACCAGGAACTCACAATCAGAATACCAAAGTACACTCAGGAAAAACAACAAGAAAAAAAAATAAATAAAAGCAACAACAACAATAACAACCGAAGTTCAAATAAATAATGTATTTTTTTTTTCATGATTATGTGCATGAATCATAACATTTTTTTAACAGCGTGCAATGTTGAAGCGCAAGCAAAAAGTATCAATGAAATTCTCGTCTCCCTATTAATTTGTCGACGAGCACCGGCTCTTACATCATATTTTATATTAAAGTAAAACGGCTGTGTTGACTTCAACTCAAGCGTGGCAACGCCTGTCTTGACTTCAACTCAAGCGTGGCAACGCCTGTCTTGACTTCAACTCAAGCGTGGCAACGCCTGTCTTGACTTCAACTCAAGCGTGGCAACGCCTGTCTTGACTTCAACTCAAGCGTGGCAACGCCTGTCTGGTCTTCAACTCAAGCGTGGCAACGCCTGTCTTGACTTTGATTTCCCGTCCCATCTCTTATTCCAATTCTTGAACCCCAAACGGATGAGTTGATCTCGATTATCAGACCAATGAAATTGAGTCGGCATCTCAACTATCCGACACCGACACCCCCGCATTGGCGAAGCAATGTGTTTTATATTACAGCATGCTGATAGGCTGGGCTAGTCTAGTCTTCTCAATTGGGTTTCCTAGCTCCAACTGTCCAAGGTCTCTGGTTTTCACGCAGTCACGCAGGTAGCGAGTCCACGTGAGTGCACACGACTACACAAGGTGTAGTCCCCTTTCTCTCAGCCCTGGATGAGATCCATTTGTTTCTCGGGGGCCTCAGCACAATGCTCTCTCAGCCCTTCTCCCATGCATACTTCAAAATACTACCACCCAACCCCAAATGCAAGGGAACGCCGATAGGCTATAGTCCCTAAGCCCAGAGCAGGTTTAGAAGCCTGTGGTCAAGACAGCGATGTGCGGGTGTTTTGAGTGGCAGGCCACACCAGTGAACCACTGGTCGGAATCGCAAAGACTTGGCTTTCAAATGCTATCAAAAGGTGCAGCATCGGCATACGAATTGTTGCTCAACACATTTGCAATAATTATTACCTCATTTTCTCCTATCATCTAGAGTTGTCTGTGTCAAGAACCAATCAGAAACAAGCTCTGAAATGACCTTCGCCCCAAATGCCCATGTTGGTTCATTATAATAATTATGTGCAAATCTGGATGAAAACATTGTTTAGCGCTTTGGGGGAGGGAGGGGGGGGGGTAGTTATCATGCTTCATTCTGGTAGAACATCCGAATAGCGAGCGATTTTACTTCTAGCGAGCGTATTACACAAGCTCGCTATTCCGATGCGTAGCCTTCGTTCTCAAGAAACTTATAAACAGCTGTCAGAATAAGTCAGATCATCGGTTGCAAACATTAAAAGGGGGGGGGGGGAGGGGGGAGGTGTGAAATATCCGGGCGATTTTTAAATAAATTTAAGTAGGCCCTGAAACTGGCATTAAATGCATTTTACTTTAATTTCGTAACATCGGTTTAGAATACAAAAAATTATGCTGGGTGGGGAAAGGGCACACAATGCTGGTCAGGTGAAAGGGATTCAAGGAGTGCTAACAGTCCACGGGTTAAGGGGGCACAATACTTCCTTGACCCGGGCGCTGGCAACCTAGGTTACGCCACTGCAGGGAGACACTCACATTGCGTTAGCAGTGCTTTCTCGCATTTCCCGTTGACTCTTTGTGGATCAAGGCAAGATTTTGCTTTAGGAAACGGAAAAAAAATTACCCCTCCCCACCTCTTTTGTCACCGGTTTAAACCAAAGGATGCGTCAGTTTTGTGCGAGATGTTTGTGAAATTGTTTTAGCTGTAGAGAAAACGCAATCGAACACTTGTGTTTTGTTGAGAGATTTCTGACACTGCAATAGAAACCACGGGCAAATAGAGATGTCTCCACTGTATAGAGTTCAAGAAAATATCACAAATTACTTAAGTTACTATAATAAAGACTCACATTTATTTAGAGTGAAATCGTGTGTCATTCTAGGTTGATTGCTTGACTCTTACAATTTCACTACATAAACTCGTGGGGAAAAAAAATCACCACTCAGTTTAACGGATGCTTGGCGCACTTGACTTTGAACCACCATACTCTGACGTACGTGCTGCCTCTGAAAATCCAAGTTGGGACTCGCAGCTAAGTACTCACACTGGTTTGATATTCTGCAAGTGTTTTATTTGTTCTTACTTTTTTTTCTTATTTGTTCAATTTATTAATTTGGTCAGTTTTTTTTTTATTGGGTCAATTTTCTATCCTGTTCTATTTTTGTCCTAACAGAGATTAATCGATAGAAAAACTTGATCCGTTTTCCTTTTCCCGGCCTTTCTGTTTTATTGTATCGTTTCTGTATTATTTCTTACGCGAAGCCTTGTCATATTTTGACAGTTTTTGGCTGCTCGACCGACACAATAACAGAATTGTTTCGTTATTTTTTCACATGTTCTTAGCGTTGGCATTACTTTGCATTTTACTAATTTAATGAAACTGCAGCTCAAATTTGATTCTGAAACGAAAGTGACACTGTGGATCTCGGCAAAACTTAAATATCGATCAGCGCCAGTTAATTCTAAGAATGTGAAGTTGCTCGGAACGACAGTTTTGACAGCAACCTAGATTTGATATTTGCATTCGATTGTGAGATAAAGTAGGAGAAAAGTGGAAAACCAACATGATTCCTATGTAGGATTTAAGTTGGAACAAAGTAGTATTCTGATTGGATTACCAACAACAGAATGATGCCATTCCTTGTGCAGACTTGATGTCATTATTGCCTGGGATTCCTTTATCGGATTTATGAAGAAAAAAAATTATATCATATATTCTTATGTAAGATTTAAGTGGGATCAGAGTTGTATTCTGATCGGATTGCCAACATGGGGATGTTGTCATTCCTATGTATAAACGTGCTGTTAGTCACATACAGGATTCCCATGCCAGACTGATGTAGTACAAGTGACATAATACCTATGTAGGATTTAAGTCGGAACAAACTAGTATTCTGACTGGATCGCCAACCATGGAATGATGTCATTGCTACGTGCAAACTTGATGCCAATCCTTTGTGGAATTCCTATATGTATTGATGTTGTAAGACTGACATCAATCCTCTGTAGGATTTATGTAGAAAAAAGTGATATTATTCCTATGTAAGATTTAAGTTGGAACAAAGTTGTTTTCTGATTGGATTACCAACATGGGGATGTTGTCATTTCTACGTGTAAATTTGCTGTCAGTCACATGTAGGATTCCTATGTCAGATTGATGTAGGAAGAGTGACATCATACCTATGTAGGATTTAAGTTGGAACAAAGTAGTATTCTGATGGGATTGCCAACATGGCAACAATGCCATTCGTATGTGCATACTTGATATCAATTCTATGTAGGATTCCTCCAAAGAATTGATGTAAGAAAAATGACAAAAATTCCTATATAGGATTTAAGTTGGAACAAAGTAGTATTCTGATTGGATTGCCAACTTTAAAATGATGTCTGTGCTATGTGGAAACTTGATGTTAATTTTGTATAGGATTTCTGTGTTGGATTGATGTAGGAAACTGACATCGTTATTCCTATGTGGGATTTAAGTTGGAACAAAGTAGTAGTCTGAGGGGATTGCCAATGCCATCATTGCCATAATGATGTCATTCGTGTGCATGCTTCATGTCAGTTAAATGTAGGATTCCTCCATATAATTGATGTAAGAAAAATGATGTGATTCCTATGTAGGAGTTAATTCAGAACAAAGTAGTATTCTGATTGGATTGCCAACATCAGAATGATGACAATGCTCTATGCAAACTTGATGTCAATTTTATGTAGGATTTCTGTGTCGGATTGATGTAGGAAACTCATATCATTCCTATGTGGGATTTAAGTTGGAACAAAGTAATAGACTGATAGGATTGCCAACATGGTAATGATGTCATTAGAAGTGCATTCTTGATATCAATCCTCCATAGAATTGATGTAAGAAAAATTATGTGATTCCTATGTAGGATTTAAGTTGGAACAAATTAGTATTCTGATTGGATTACCAACATTAGAATGATGACATTGCTATATATACAAACTTGATGCCAATTTTATGTAGGATTTCTGTGTCGGATTGATGTAGGAACTGACATCATTCCTCTGTAGGATTTATGTCAGGACAATGTAGTATTCTGATTGGATTGCCAACATGAAAATAATGTGACTCCTATGTGCAAACTTCATGTCAATCCTTTGTGGAATTCCTATATTGATGTTTAAAGGTTGACATCATTCCTATGTAGCATTTAAGTTGGAACAAAGTAGTATTCTGATGGGATTGCCAACATGGCAATGATGCCATTCGTATGTACATACTTAATGTCAATCCTATGTAGGATTCCTCTATAGACTTAATGTAAGAAAAGTGAAAAAATTCCTATATTATAATAATATAGGATTTAAGTTTGGACAAAGTTGTATTCTTATTGGATTGCCAACATTGGAATGGTGTCTTTTCTACGTACAAACTTGATGTCAATTTTATGTAGGACTTCCGTGTCGGATCGATGTAGGAAACTCCTGTCATTCCTATGTGGGATTTATGTTGAACAAAGTAGTATTCTGATGTTATTGCCAACATGGCAATGATGTCATTCGTATGTACATATTTGATATCAATCCTATATAGGATTCCTCCATATAATTGATAAAGAAAAATGACAAAATTCCTATGTAGGATTTAAGTTGAAACAAATTAGTATTCTGATTGGATTGCCATCATCAGAATGATGACATTGCTATATGCAAACTTGATGTCAATTTTATGTATGATTCCTGTGTCGGATTGATGTAGGAACTGACATCATTCCTCTGTAGAATTTGTATTAGGACAGTGTAGTATTCTGATCAGATTGCCAACAGTGGTATGAAATCACTCCTATATGCAAACTTGAGGTCAATCTTATGTAGGATTCCTGTGTCAGATTGATGTAGGAAAACTGACATCATTCCCATGTAGGATTTAAGTTGGAAAAAGAAATATTCAGATTAGATGCCAACATTGGATCAATGTCATTTGTATGTACATACTTTATGTCAATGTTGCATGGGATTGATGTAAGAAATATGACATAATACCTATGTGGGTTTTAACTTAATTTATGTCGAGTATTAGTAGTATTCTGATCGGATGGCTAACATCGAAACAGTGTCATTCCTACATTCAAACTTGATGTCATCCTATTTGTTCAATTCTTATGTCAGATTGATGTAGAAAAAGTCACATCATTCTTGTACAGGATTTAAGTCGGGATAAAGTAGTATTCTGATCAGATTTCCAAAATGGGGATGTTGTCATTCCTACGTGCAAACTTGATGTCAATTCTATGTAAGATTCATATCTATGGTGTTGTACTCTGACTGTGTAACTGGTTTTGGGATTGTTTTCCAGGAGACGAAAAAAACATCTTTTTTGCGAGTTTTTATATTCAGGACTATATCTTTTTGGTCATATTAATCAAACAAAACGGCTCTTTCTGTCCTAATAAATTTTTTTTTTTTAAATGCAGGTGTTTAAGCCGGTTAATCCTGTTACCTGGTTATCACACAAAGTATGCACTAACGCAGTTAGAGATGTGCACGACTAGAGCACGACAAAATTCCGCCACAGAAATCAGTTACACGATTAGAACAGCCACATACATGGTTAAAATTGTAACTATTGAAGGTTTCAAAGTCTTTTTTGCTATTTAGAGTGTGTGTAGACTTCCCATTTGAATAGGGAACCCCCGGAAAGGCATGGTGACTATTTTTAGCTAAAAAAAATGAGTTGGTCAATTTTTTCCAGTTACACGGTTAGAGCACAACACCATCGATATGTCAGATTGATGTAGAAAAAAATGGCATCATTCCTGTCTAGGATTTAAGTTGGAACAAAGTAGTATTCTGATTGGATTGCCAACATCAGAACGATGTCATTCCTGCATGCAAACTTGATGTCAGTCCTATTCAGGATTCCTACAAGAGATTGATGCAGGTAAAAGACATCCTTCCTACGTAGGATTTAGATGGAACTAAAGTTGTATTTTGATTGGCGTCCCTTCGTCAAGACCATGCCATTCCTACATAGGATTTTAGTGCGAAGAAGATAGTTCTTTTATCGTATTTCCTATCTCGCATTTCTTACATTGTAAGGATGTCATTCCTGTGAGGAAACTTGAGGTCAGTCTAATGTAGGAATCTTAAGTCGGATTGATGTAAGGTCAGGTAGACAATCTGCTCAAATTTCAGCAGTAGGGGTTGCTCTTAACAACATACGCAATCTGTTCTTAAATATGGCAAACATTTACGCGTACTGCATACACACGGAGAAGCTCCGTTAACAGAGCATTCATCATGGTGAGAAAGGGAAGAGGGGCAGGATTCAAGAAACACAAAATTGATTTGTACCGCACTTTATCGGCTAATCAAGGGCTGAGATCAGTATGATTGTCTTACTGCATTACATGTATTGATGTTGAGGTTTGGAAAATACCCGGAAAAAGGAATGAGTCTGCATAAATCACTTGGATATTTTATTCTCCATTTATTGTACCTGTTTCCATGATTGTGTTTTTGTGATGAATGCCGAAACGCTGTGGCTATGGAGGCTTCTCATTTATAATTTCTTTCTGTGCCGTTTGAAAATTGTCCTTCTTTGTGCTCCTTTTTTTTTTGATCCAGCCTTGCTATTAATTGAATTTTTCATCGTTTATTTGTTCAGTGAATGTTTCGTCCGTATATAATAAGTTGCAGCAGGTTTTAAAATATAATGAAGTGTTGGCCTAGTTCATGTGTTCGCAGAATTGAAGTGATGCCATTTTCTTAATTGATATTATTATTTTTTGGAAATGTTCCTTGGCAAAACAGTTCAGTTTTCTGAATAGGCGAACATTAAATTGTATAATCTGTCTCGAATGTAGACGTTATAGGAGTTAAGTGCTAAGGATGCTCACACCTTCTCTTTTGTAATGGATGTATCTGATTTGGTATCGAACTAAGTATTTTCGGTTATGACTTTTTTTGCAATAATCAAGCTGACATAAAATTATTCTAATGTCTGGTAGACATTTTCAAAATTCATTCTAAACTTTAAAAAAAAAAAAGCCTGATGTAGGCATTCAGGAAAATGTGAAAGTAAGAGAGATTTGACATGAACGAAAGTAATACAGTAGGAGTATTGGATTTGTGGTCATTTTCAAAAAAAAAAAAAAACGGTATCGATCCCAACTTCCGGTTTGTAGAAGAAACCAAAGGGGTGTCATGGGGGCAAGGAAGGTAATCACGTGTATTGATAATGTATTTCTATTAGATGATTAGTATGAAATTATTTCTACTAGGAGACTTATATCTTTAATATATGATGGTCATTACATTTGTGTGAATGAATTAAAACCATTTTCAGTTTTGTGGATTTACAAATAAATTTAATACAGGAGTTTATGCATGGTTGGCCAAACCATTAGCGGCAGACAATGTGGAGTTTTTGCACCATATAAGAAAAACCCGCCATATTTATAGTACAGAACAGCCACTTTGGGGAAACCCGGGTGGTTACTGGCTCCTGCTTCCATGTAGCATCGAGGTCGACGGTCGACCAAGGTACTCGCACGGTTAGTCACGCCCAACTGACCTGTAATATAGCCTGGGATCTGGCGAGTTTCCTCCCCTAAGACGCTGCTGAGGGACTGAGTGCTGGGGTGGAGTTTGGTCGGATTAGAACCTACTTCCTTTGATCTTAAGGGGCAACTGGTACTTAGTATTAGACTTGGGATCGTCCATGTCATGGGAAAAGTGCTCTCGCAACCACATAGTCACACGGCACATCTGTGCTAGGTAGGGTAGTGTGTGCTGGAGTCCCCGTGCCACTTTTTTTCTTTTTGTTTTTGTTATTTGACTAGTAATCATAATTACGAAAAAAAATTGCACATTGTATGTGGTTCTTTAGGGCATATTTGTTCATTGGAGATTTTTTTCAAGTGAGTTTTGTTGTTGTTTTTAGTTATGAGAAGTTAATTTTTTAGCGTGTGAAAGTCTGAGGGCCTGTTGAAAATACTGGATAGCTTCACATAGTATTTTTCATATGATTTTCATAGGAAGGATTTAGTATTAGTGTTTTGTATTAGTAATAGACAATGATAAGAAGGGAGAATTTTTATATCTAGTTGAGGGGTGGGTTGTTGACAGGGTTGCAGTTTAGGGACGAAAGGGTTGAAAGCGTTTAGGACTGGGGATAGAGTTAGTAGAATAATGTAATTTCCTTCCAGTTTAATCATTTTAAATATCTCTCTACTCACTTTGAAGGACAAAACGGGATGCTTTCATCGAGTGAGATATTCTTGAAGATGGTCATCACAGTAAATCATTTACACATCAGTGCATTGTTTCCTCTTTACCTACTGTATATACAGCTACAGAATGATGTTCTTTATACACATGGTCTCCACTGCTCTACAAATTGGGCAACTTAGTTTGAGCCAGTGGGCGTGGCTGGCTGACAGATTTATTGCAGTTGAACGGTAGTCAGGGTCCAGGCAAGCCCGTAATTTGATCCGTTCTGCCTGAGCGCACTTGCCAGCTGCCCGATTTGGATTAAAAAATTGTCATATTCCCTCCTGTGACTTTAATCCATTGCTGTGTTTTTGTTTGACAAGATGTGAAGCAGAAAAATTGTTAAAGAGACAGAGGAATAATTCTTCTTCACGCTGATATAAATTTTGCATAGAGGACTTTAGGATAAGTGTTTTAATAAATCATTTTGTCTTGTGAATCACATTAAAAAAAGCATGAAAATTTATAGGTACACACCATTTAATCTTAATTATTTACAAAACGCAAGTTTTGTCAGCAATCTGCCTACCACCCAATTGTAGATGAACCTGTGCCCTTTGTACAGGTGCAAACAGAATTTTCTTCTACTTTTTTCTTTTGCTTTTATTTGACTGCATGTAAGTCTAGGGTTGGTTCCGTTCCACTAAGATCAAGTCAACACAATGGGTTTAGAGTTGCTAAGAGTGTAGTGCATGCTGATTGAGATATCTGTAGACTAAATTTGGCACATATTTCCGCAATAGCATTAGTTTCATTTTATGATAGCTACATGTACAAAGATTTACATTGAAATCCAAAAATATCTGCAAACTGTTCCCACCAGGTTTCTGTCTGTCTCAGTCTCTGTCTGTCTGCTGTCTGTCCAATTACAGGTCCAAGGTTTACCCAAAGTTTTATTTTTTAGAAGAGCACTGTTTCCCTTGGATAAGATTTTATGGCATGGGTTTGGGCTTCCATAGTGAACAAGTTGGAGAACATCTTCATCAAACTATACATGCAATAGAACATCAGACATTAGGTATGGTACACACAAAAAATAAACTCCGTACCATCATGACAAAGCACCTTACATTAACATGCCCTGACCTATTCTATGGTGACCCATTTGTTACAGCGCGTGCCAGAAAAAAGCCATGATCAACAACATTATGTGTCTCCTCAATAATGCAGTTTAGATCATGGCTTTTTGTAGATGCACATGTAATTTTTGCTGTTATTTATAATAATGTCTGGGCTAGTAAGCTGTCTGTCAACTTCCTTCCTCACTGTAGCCTACATGCATGTACTGTTTAGGGAGTTTCACTTTGCATACTGTTGTTTAGAAACGAGTTATCAATGTGTCTGTATATTTTATTTGTAGTCCACATACTGATTATAGTGTATCACTTTGCATTCTGTTGTTGAGAAATTAGCTGTCATTGATTTTATTTTATTTGTCGTAGTAAAGAAGAGAGAGAGAGAGAGAGTAATAACTGGGTTGCCTTTTGGTAGTGCTTGAGCTGTTACAAAAGGCCTCATATCTCACTTACCATAAAGTAGAAGAGTCAGGAGACCTGACATGATGATCATGCACTGATAGCTTGTAACCACAGCATAAAAGGTATAGCTGGGAAAACTTGCGTTTTGTAATGATAATTAATTAGATAATAAATTTGATGTTTTTTAGAAAAAAATAAGTGCTCTTGTTTGATTCAATGTGATCGAGGTATCCTCTCATTGTTCTGTAGAAGTTTCATGTTTATGTCATAGAGCACATTTTGAACTTTGTTTGGATATGTCACATGTTGTTGTGAATTGCTTGGTAGCTGAGATATCACACTTCAAAGTTTGCCAAAAATGGCAAATTTATCAAAAATCTGAACTGGTGTGCGCTCAGGCGGATCGAGTGAAGACGGTCTACCGGTGTACTGAAACCCGATAGGCCAAGATCCGCCCACCGCTCCCAAACTAAGTTGGCCCCTGGAGTTGCCGTGTATAACAAAGGAAACATCACAGCAGTAGTTAAGCTGTAAGACAGTGGGAATGAATTGGTGATTACTGTTGCTATCATTAATTTATTTTTTGCCTATCAACTTGAATAATTCATTAACAAAGATAAAAAAACAAACGAGATTATAAACAACGTACTTTAGTTTCAGGAAGATTGACCAAACCATTTTTGCATGAAAAATGTATAATTCATTTTGTTTCCCACGTCTGCAGGTAATATTTACGTTCTTGGAGGTAACATTTTTCTCTACAGATTTGGCATGTTCATTTTCTGGTAAGAAGGAGTGTTTGTACCTTTTCAACAATGAAACGATATGGAGAAAACATGAAAGACTACAGTGTTTCTATACATATTCCTCATGAAGTAATAATCAGATTTGGTAACCCATATAGTATGTACATATATTTAATTACAATACTGTAAGCGGTTGAACTGTCCCAGCCACCAGCCTTACATAAATCCGATGTTAGGCTTGAATGTGAAGTTTGCATATAGGATTGACACCGTTCCTATGTAGGCTAGATCGGCTAGTTCTGACATTGCGCTAATGTCGGTTTCATTGTAAGGCATCCGCCCCAATGATAGTTCTACCAATACTATAGAAAAGTACGTCGGCTTCACATAGGGTTTCTAGCTAGGGTTTTTCTACATTCAACATCTAGAACTAGTTCAGGCGGAATTCCATTTGAGTTACACTAGAACAGACCTTGATTGTGAGTACAGATAAAGCAAGGGAGCACATTTACCTACGAATGTGACCTTTTATTTGTGTTAGCTTTATTGACACTCGAAGAGACACTGACCGTGAGTACAGATAGAGCAGGGGAGCGAACTGTCAAGACCACCAAGCTTCCATCAGGCCAGACACCAGACCGCAGAACTCAAGGGGGCCCCGCCTCAAAATTTAAGTTTAGATAGTAAACCTGTAACGTTTTCTCCACGGCTTAGTTTTACCTAATGCCTATGTTAACCTAACCTTTTCAACATCCTGGTATCTTTGTAGTACCGTACTATATTTTCTTGTATTGTTCGATCCTATGTAAACCCTGATAGTGGTCTGGGACCACCGTTGCAGGTCTGAGACCTGTTATTTTGTCCATAATTATGATATAACCTACTACAGCCAGAGCTGAGACCGTTGTATACATCCTCAGGATGCCAGTAGTAACTTAGCTGGTTCACGCCATCTGTTAGTAGTCATAAAGAGATGGGCCATTGTGATTAGGTTCATTGTGTATACATGTACTTGCAACTGTTCTTCTATAGGTGATGGTATCATAACCTCCTGGAGTTTGATTTTACATATCGGTTGTCCTTTGTGAGCCTTTGAACTGATGTATGTGTCACGTATGGGACTACGAGACTGAGCAGGGAAGAATGGGAAAATTGGAGAGGATAAACGATGTTTTATTTTCATATAACGTGTTTGCAGTGTAGCGCCAGTTTGTGTGACGAAGGCACGGCTACTCATAGAGGTTTATTGGCACTTGTTTGGTTGCCATTATTTGAATTACTTCCCTTGTGTACGGTAGCGCGGGTCCCGTTATTAACATTGCTGTGAGGAATCGCGTGTTTTGACGGGTCAGTTAGAAATTGTGACCACCGGGTATCCAGCTCCTGTATCATGTCTAAAACTTAGGTGTTTTTTTTTCCCTTTAACTGTCAGAAAGACAGAGACCTGGGTTCATTTTCAAGTGTATGCAATACCCTTCCCGCATAATATAGGTGCTCATGATAACTTTTGTTACTAACGGAGATACGACATGCTGATGGGCTAAGATATCCCACACGAGTTTGTCCATTTTTACTTATTTCGTCACCTTTGAAAAATTATATTGAAACTACTACAGAGTTTCTGGACCGAGTAGCCGGTTAAAATTTTAGTAGGAAGTTCCTTCTTTGTTTTGATACCAATTTTATTATACTTCAATGCACTTATCCTAGTGAGATCGTCAATAATAAAGTCTCGGATTTTGTGATTGCTGATGGTCTGGGTGCTAGCCGTATAATGTACGCGATGTGTGTAGAGATGCGCGGTACAGTGTATTATGATTAATGCAATATATTATGTTAGCATTCGGACAATACTATATTGTTTAAGTTCGCTAATGCACAACGGTCTTTAGGTGTCCTTTGTGCTAGATGTTAACGGTCGATGGCTCGCTAACCTCAAGATATTACGATTTGCTTGTGTGCGTGTGTAACATTCCCTTGTTGTAGTAGGCCGTGGGGATTTCTTGACATCGTGGGTGATTCATCATAGTTGTAGCTATGTAGCCGACTTCATCATAGTGAGCGGCACTACGCACTTGATTATATTACGGGTGCTTGTGTCAGGCCGCTATACTACTATGCTATAGAGTTCAGTGTATTTTATATTACATGCTTAGTGCTTGAGATGTGTTAGTGCAATCTCACACAGGTGAGCACCAGAGTTGTTATTTTGTATCCAATTATTTTGCCACAGTATTAACACGTCCTAGTGACTTCTATGTGTGGCGATGAATTAACATGTTTCAACGAGTTCCACATGTTACAATGAGTCCCACATATAAATTTTATATATATTTTATTATGTTTCAGTGAGTTCCGTAGGATGTGTGAAGGACAGGATCAAGGAAGATTCTCCCTGCCATGCGCGCGTTATTACGATTTCAAGGCTTCAATATCGACTGTACGAGCGAGGCCCTCCAGTATCGGATGGAAAGGGGAACAACCCCAGCACAATAGTCACTCAGTGTGTCAGTGATCATTTGAGTAGGAGGACCTGCAGCAGTATGCAGTGTCTGTGTTATTAGCTGTCAAGTGGTCATTGATGATCGCCGCTTTATGAAGTGGCAGCTCTAGATTTGTTGTGCTCGGCTCAGTGTAGTATTCAGTGTAGTATTGTCATCCTACTCCTTCGTTGATTATATCCATTCATACTTTAGCACATTGCGTGCACAGTTACCAGAGACTCCTTGTATTTTAGTTCTTACTTGTACTTCATATTATCCTTAGCACTTGTACCCCCCGCCCCCATGTAATTATTAGTCTTGTATCATGTTGATGTTTTGAAAATTACTCGATTTCTATAATGCTCACCATTGATTACTTGATCGATGTTGTAATTATTCTATTCACATTTTGTGTTTTTCTTTTGTTCCAGCCCATGGCTGGTTGGTTTTGTTGTTTTTCTTTACTGGTTCTCTCTTTTTTTTCTTTGGTTCTTATGTTAATAAATAAGAGCATCAACAGAGACCTCGTGTTTCTTTTTGGTTGTATATCCCTAAGAAATACTAAAAAGAAACACCCAATACACATAAGCCCACATAGCCACTCGTCCGTCTTACAGCTAGTTTGCGTGACTAAGGTACGGCTACTCATAGACGAGGTTTATCGGCGCTTGTCTGGTTGCCTTTACTTGAATTACTTCCCTTGTGTTGGATAGCACGGGTGTGATGAAGTGTTTGGTCCCCCACAGTAGACGTTGCCCCGGAACAAGTACCGTATGTATGTACTTCGTCAGTCACGGTTTGTGGCAGCTGTGAAGAATTTGTTCCCCCATTGCAAATGGTCCCCCCGGAAAAATGCTACGAAGTAGTTGGTAACCCCGAAACAAGTAGTATATTTTAGATGGTCCCTCGGAACAAATACTTCGTAGTAAAAGGTCCCCCCCCCCCACCTTATTTTACCAAAAATGAAAATTTTCGACAAATAGCGTAATCAGTAAAGATTGGAGAGGGGGGGGGGGACAGACGAAGGCACCAAGTGCCGAATCAACAAAGCAAGATACGCCTTCAATACCCTGCGACCAATCTGGAGAGCAACAGCCCTCTCACTCCACAATAAGATCCAGATATTCAACACCAATGTGAAGTCTGTCCTACTAAATGGTTCCGAAACATGGCGAGTGACAAAAACCAACACCAAAAAGCTGCAGACATTCACTACTCGATGTCTGAGAAACATCCTCTACACCAGGCGGCTAGAAGTCGTCTCCAACGAACAACTGTGGGACAGGATGAGACAAGCCCCAGTTGAAACTGAGACAAAGAAACGGAAATTATGGGGATGGATCGGCCATACGTTACGAAAGCCTGAATCCAACATCACCAGGGAGGTTCTGGTCTGGAATCCACAAGGAAAGCGGAAAGTGGGTCGACTAAAACAGACTTGGCGCAGCAGTTTCGCCGGACTGGCGTGGACCGAGCTAAGGAGGACATGCCAGAACCGACTGCCTTGGAGGAACGTTGCTGCGGTCCTATATTCCCCAAGGCATCAAGAGGCTTAACGAAGAAGAACAAAGACTAAGAAAAAAGTTCTGGCCCAATCAATACTTCTCCTTTAAAATCTGTAAATTAACCATTACCACTGCATATAGTTGGGTTTGATACTTTTATGCTTGTCAGTTATTAGGACCACCACTGCACCAGTCTCGACAGTGTTGGCGCTGTTGCTAATTTCGTCGTTTCCGAACAGAAAAACAAAAAAAAAGTTAAAATAAAACAGAACTTAACAATCGAACATCAGAATCTGCCCATTCCTAGACATAATTTCTTACTGTCCTTCTCTCCTCTGACAGCAATGACAAAACAACAACAACAACAACAACAACAACAACAACAACAACAACAATAACAGCAACACCTACCGCATACTACTTCTGCAACAGTTCCTTTCGGATGTCTGTCTCTCATTCTCTCTCTCTCTCTTTCTCTGTCTCTCTTTCTTACATAAATTTTACTGTTTCATTCAATTATTCACAATAAAAAGAAATAACGAAGGTTAATGACATTTACTTCAATGCACATGTATTTTTTCTAGAGGGAACGTTAATTGCTATGAAGCAAAAGTTCCGGAGGTAACGTTTACTTCATAGTATGTGGTGGTGGTGGTGGTGGGGGGGGGGGGGAATAAAGTGCGATGAAGTATTTGTTCCCCCGGATCTTTTAGTTCATAGAAAACGTTCCCCCGGACGAAGTACAACGCCGCATCCCCCTCCAAAAAAAAAAACAAAAAACAAGTGCTATTGACATCGGTCAAAAATCGTTCTTGATACAGAATTAGGATTCGAGGGTTTTCATGGTGACATTTAATCGAGTTTTCAAGGCTTCATGTGAAAATTATCAAACCTCTTCATTTTGTCGCGAAGTGCAAGGGGGAACTAGTATTATGAAGTATTTGTTCCAGGTGACCGTTTACTACGAAGCACTTGTTCCGGGGGAACGTCCACTACGGGGGACGAAATACTTTCTCACAGCAAAACACGGGGAATAGATCTCTAGGTGAACAGAAGGTGGAAAAGGTTAGTTCTAGTGAGAAATATGGAGAGAGGAAAAAAGAAAGGGACGAGGCAAAGGTGACTACATTAACCTACTATACTACGGATAACGTGACTGGGTGCTCGGAGGTACTTAAAACTCTGCTTGTGTGCCAGGTGAATGGACAAACGTGAAAGTTTTAGTGCTATACGTGTGTTATTTGTAACAGTTGGCCCTTTAAATCAGAAACTACACAGATGTGATATTTAAAGGTGATTTTACCAGCTGTGTGTAAAGAGAGATGAAAATCGAAATTTTCTGTCACAATTGTCGATTCTACCCATGAATTGAAAATAAATCATACTGTAATGGTGCTAGAGGGTGAACATATAGACATCCAGGCCTGGATTTAGATGAAGAGAAGCCCTAGGCTATTCTGTGATAAGTGTCGGCTTTAGGCATACGCCAAAGAGTTTATAATAAACCTAGAGGTAAGACTCGGTCACGTCACATATCCGCAAATAGAAAGCCCGGCAGCCATCTTTGCTTACGGCAAGCGATTGCAAACATGGTGTCAAGGCCAGTGCTAACGAAAGTAGTTTTTGTCGAAAGGCCTCAGTATTTTATTCTTGTTCGTTCCTCTTTAGAGATGGAGGTTCAAATTCATCCGTACATTTTGTATTTTGTCATAATTCATAATGTTTGTTTTTTTTCTTTTGGTGAGATTACATATTTTACATTTTCGTGGTTCACCCAATCCATAAATTAAGTCTGCTCATTATTACTGTAATCCCCGTTCAAACAATCTGAAAGACCGTATTATTTTAGGCTTGGATTTCTTTACTTTAGCCGTACTGTCTAGGTCGAAGCAGGCTTGCCGTAAGTTGGCTTTACTTTAGCCATACTGTCTAGGTCGAGGCAGGCTTGCCGTAAGTTGGCCGCCATCTTTACTTCACCTACCGTCGACGCCACGCGGAGACTTGCGTAGCGCTAGTCTGACCTCTAGCTATACATAACCTCTTTGGCATACGCTAAAAAAAGCTGCAGCTTAGGGCCTCACGACCGTGGACGTCACAAAATTTCAGAATTCTTTTTATTTGGCTTTTATAATCGTATTCACGCTTTGTATGTAAGTAATTTCAATATTATTTCAAGTCCCTTGAATAATGCTATTAAATAATTAAAAGGCGTTTTCAATGTGTGTGTGTGTGTGTGTGTGTGTGTGGGTGTGGGTGTGGGTGTGTGTGTGTGTGTGTGTGTGTGTGTGTGCGCGCGCGCGTGCTTGCGTGCCCAAGTCCCTGTTTAGTTGCACACCTTTATGGGACCCTCTGAAGGGGCCTCCCAGCTTTATACAGCCCAGCCGGGACCTCACCCAGTCTAAATCTGACACTGGATAAATCTTACCATACACACACAAAAAGGAAGTAGGAGGGGGGGGGGGCATTGTTGTACCGACTGGGTGATCCATTAATTGGTGTGTTGCCCACCTAAACACCTGTACTGATGAGTTTATTCACAGCATAATATGGACTGTACATTCTAACAGCTGTTTGATATAATTACCTATAATAGTAAGCCTTTTCCTCGCTTCAAGTGTTTTGAATCCATTTCTATAAACATTGAATGTGGGTCAAACAGCCAAGTCACACACGCACGCGCGCGCCACACACACACACACGCACTCACGCACACACACACACACACACAAACACACACATTTACACACCCACATGCGCGCGGGACAGTTCTTCAGACCTCTTGAACAAAAACACATAACAATTCTAAAGTATCATAATAATAAAGTAGCATTTACGCATCAGCCGGTGATTCTCTCTCTTAGTCTCTCTCTCTCTCTCTCTCTCTCTCTCTCTCTCTTTTTTTCTCTCTCTCTTTCTCTCTCTCTCTCTCTCTCTCTCTCTCTCTCTCTCTCTCTTAGGTCGTGTAAGATTTCCTGCTGTTTCTTGTCCTTTTACAGTTTAATTTTCAAGTGGCATGCCACCTGCCACATATCACTCTGGTGTGAACTCTCTCTAACTGCCCAGTTAGTGCTTGAATATTTATCCACCCAGTCCAATAAGCACAGGATGCAAAAGGCAAACGTCCAGCTTCTTGTTATATTCTGCGAGTGATGTACGACTGTAGTTAGACACCAGGTCTTGTAGTGTAGGATAAACTGCATGTTGCTCTGTGAATCCGTAACCGCCCTCTCCGTGGATGATTTTACAATGATGGACTCTGCCCTGACACACGACGGACAGGACATAGACATTTGGTTCTTGTTTGGGCCGGATAAGGAACGTGCCATTAGGTTTGTCTTCCAGAAGGGACTCGGTGACTTCCCTGTCGCAGCTGAAAAACCACAGACATTCGTCGATGCTTCCTTTTTCCTTTTCTTCATTCGAATCTGCCAGGTTGTTGTTCTGTTCATCATCACCATGAACATCGTTGCTGTTGGCGTCTTGGATCCTATTACATGTAGATAACCAAGTTTTCCATTGCTGTCGTTGGAGATTCAATTTCGTCATAATTTGTTGCACGTCATTCATTTCCACAGTAAGCGAATGTTCTTGAGTTACAAACCGTCGTATATCCGACTCTATTGCATTTTTGCGCTCAATAAAGCGCTGCTGGCGTAAGCTGAGTGCTTCCAGATTATCCCTCAGTAGGTTCATTTGCTGACCACTTGTAGATGCCATTGCTGCGTGTGTCGACGCCACGTGCTCGTGGATCATAATTAGCCCTTTGGCGCCTAGTCTGGAGTGCCTCAAAAAGCCGTGAGTACCGATCATCCAAGGCTTTGAACTGAAGTTGTTGATGTTGATACTGAACGTTCAATTTTGATAAGTTTTCTTCGCCTTTGTCAATATCATCTTGTACTTTCGGACTATTCAAATCGTTGGACTGTTTTCTCAGCGGGTGGAGAAGTTTGGTGTCCAAAGTTCTGTAGTTCATAACTAATGAATGGGATTCGAACCATCGGATCAGACTTCCCACAGAGTCAAAGTCCACTGCCTCCGCTGCCACCCCATACCGTCCATCACGATGCAGAATTTTCACCATCTTGTTTCGGCCATCGTGTCTGACGGTGAGTGTGTAATCCCCTGGGGTAGAGGCGTCACGCACTAGGAAAGTTCCGTCCGGCTGATCATGTATAGCCTCGTTGACTTCCTCTCTAGAAACTTGGCCCCAGTACCAAACCTCGTTCTCAAGTTCGGTCTGTTGTGACGGAGAGATGTCTAACATACTCAGATAATCAGACATTTCTGACCTGGGAAAACAAAGTGAAAATTGCGATTAGCGTGAGCACTGTCCCAATGTTTAAAGACCCAAATGGTCGCCCCAAATTCTACGAAAATATGGGCAGAAATGAAGCATTTCTTTTATAAGTGTTCATATTACACCTTCGTGAAAGAACACTTGTAGAACTTAAACGCTGTGGGACAAATCCGAGTGAAATTAAATAAAAGAAAAAAGACACCATTACTTTGGACCTCTATCATCATTATATATCATCATCATCCTGGTTATCACAGCTTCACCCGGGATACAAAAGGACAACGCACTGGCTATGGGTATAAATGTTTCAAGCCAGGATTAATGAAACCAACCTAAGTACAAACGACTGATACACACGTATTCTGGACCACCACCTTCAACAATTACAACAACACTTAACGTCGCCTTGTCGACCACCACAATATGAAACAATTCATTTTATAACAGCTCCATGACGCGATCTTCTCGCGCTGTGAATGGCTTAGTTCTGAATGAAACTGCTGGTTGGCTGTGTAATCCTCCCCCGCCTTTTTGCCTCCGATTCGTCACGAACTAGCAAATCTTTAGATCCACGGATTCATTTTTTTATATGAAATTCATTGTTTAGCAGTTGTTCGGCTTTCTTCATAGATCGCAGATAGAAGTACTTGTGGAGTTTCCTACTCGTAGAAGAACAGGCCGCTGTTAACTTATTTTGTTGTGTGTGTTTTTTAAAAATATTATCTAAATTTCAAACTGGCCAGCTTCTGACACCAGCAATCCCTTAATTAACCCATTGTGAGTTTGAGACGCAACGTTTTGAAAATTGTTGGACCGTTACTGTTGGTGATAGTAAAAACCTTCTCCAGTATGACTTGAAACATATGAACGTATTTTCCCGGATCTCTGTGTTTATTGCTTTCCACAGGTGAGACGGGCTTTTGAAAGGAAGATTTTGTCTGTCACGGTATATATTAAATGTGCTCTGAATGAAGAATTTAATATTTATTATTTTTTAAAAATCATTTCTGCAGTATAACGCCATTTCTCACACCACACGCACTGAAATTACCCTCCTGGGAAATTACCCTCCGTTCACAGCTAACATTCGTGTCTAGAAGACGGCCTCAGGTCTAAACCACAGTCCCTGCAAAAATAAAGTTTGATCATTTAAAGGATAGAACTTTCAAAAAAACATTGTCACATCTTTTCATTTTGTAATCTGCTGTCACGTGAGCTCCATAATATATGTCACGACACATCCCAAAATGTGGCTTAAATACAGACCGCCGGCACCCGTGAATTTTTTCCGTACGAGCTTTAGCAAATTCAGGAGCGGGGAAGCAACACACTCCCAAAAACAGGACGGCTCCAACACATCCCAGGGATTTTCGGTGACGTTCAGAGTCATATCAGGCACAGTCCAGAGATTGCACCATCCATGGCAGTGTTCGATAGGACAAGAAAACCCTTAGCCGATGACCTGTGTTTGGGGGTGTGTTTCTGCCCCGCTCCTGAATTTGCTCAAGCTCGTACAGAAAAAAAAATCAGGCGACCGGCACAGCAGAGACTGCGAGCAGAGCAGAACAGTATGAAACCAACCGGACTTAATTTCTACTCGGCCTGCTCTACAAAGTAGAGATACTACCAGAAGTGACACATCAATTTTGAGCACACTGCGCCATTTTGAATCAGGCCGATTGTTCATAACTAGGCACGCGCGCAACAATGTTTACTGTAACGTCAGAGAGTATGTATTTAGAGAGAGATCTCACCTCCGCCAAATCGCGAAACTGGGTTACGGCGCTAACAAGAATTGAAAGAGAACGTCTTGACCAAAAACAGGGTGCGTATGTGTTACTGTGGCTTGTTCATATTTTGGGCTTGATCAAAACTATTTAGAACCGTTTGCTAGCTCTTACTCCTCGTGGAAATGTACAAACAGGAGTTATTTACCGCCGATCAAGTCAAGTGAAGTTGCATTTCATCCAAAATAACGGTGCACATACCTCTTATAGTCACGAAAGGTGGGCTTCTTTCGCTTGTGGTAGATCCCTATTCTTTGGTCTGCTCCGCATTGAAAGGCCGCAAAGGCTGCTAGTCAAAGTGTTAACAGTTCAGTCACATCACTGTGCTTTGGCGCCGGCCTACTTGAGTACCCTGTTCTGTTCTACTGTGTTCACAGTCTGAACAAACTCAACCACCTACTCTGCTCTGTTCGTAGTCTGAACATCCAACTGTCTACTTAGCTCTGCTCTGCTCTTCTCATGGTCTGTTACAAAGGCCCACAGTACGTTCAAATGAATTTAACTATAATGACGGAAAAAGAAATGTACCGGTATCCCTTTTCTCGTTCATATTAATATTAGGCCTATTCATTTCCCCGAGTGTCCCCGACAAATAACAACTTTTAAACACTCATGTCATACTTATCGCAAAGTGACTAATGGTAGAACAACACTTGATACCTACAGAATACGCACGTGAGGAAAGGCATCCGATGTTAAAGATTTTTCAGTGTGACTAATGTGCCCAAAACAGACTTTTATCTTGGATGCTGAACTGGCGATTTCTCACCAACAAAGAAAACACTCAATCACTAAGCCACCACCCAACCTATTGAGGACTTTCTTCAAAGACACAACTGTATTACCACAGGTGAACCACCGAACACCCTCTCCCTTCCCCTGTCCCTCCATTGAACTTATTTAGAATGAAGTAGGTCTCTGCAACACTGTGTGCCCGGCCAGCTAGTCATCCATCTTAACCTGCTTGTGAAGCTTCATACTTTGATCTCTCTCTCTCTCATTCTCTCGCCAAACAGTTTTTCACTCAACGAAAAACACTATTCGTTACTTCCATCCTGGTGTACATAATATGTATTATATTTTCACCTTCATTCTCCCAAGCTCAGTATCCAACACTGCTCTTTTTAAATCATCTTTATGGAAATAGGATGTTAATTAGCATCCGTGTGACTGGGGTGGTATTGCCTGCCTTGACGTTTGAAGTGAAAACACTTGACAGCCTTGTCTGTGTTCTGAACAGATAACACGTTTGTCCAGTAATGAAGTAAAAAAGTCGATCACTACACGTTTCACGGATTCACCTGAAATGAATCTTTTTTTTCATCGGTACATCCTGGAGTAGTGTCTCTCAAGGTGGGGCTCCCGGCCCACCGGTGCGGTGTGGCAATATTTTTGTGGGGCTTGGGACTTCAGGATGCGTGGGGCTTTTTCATAGAAGTCTTAATTTCATAGTGTATGTTAACTTAACTGTATAGATAAACTGTTGTTTGTTTATGTTTTGTCGGTAGTTTCCTTGTTCAGCTCGGATTAAAACGTGCAGAACTAGTAAAAAAGAAGTGAATAAAATTTGAAAGAAAGTTTAAATAAACCTTCTTCTGAATGTATATCTTATACTGAATATGTAAATATTTTTAAAATCTTTTTGTATGTTTTGAATACTAGGCCTAACTATGTCCGATCATGTTGGGGGCGCGCGTTTTTTGGGAAGACTGAAGTGGGGCTTGGGACAAAGAAAGGGTGAGAACCACTGCCCTAGAGGCTTTATCACTTCACTCCTCGATTAGTCAAACTGTTATCTTTCATTAGGTGCTATCAAAACATTTGATCAAGCTAATTTGGGAAATGGCAAGAAAATTATGACTCTGTATATTATTTCCATAAAACTGACTCATTCGAGGCCTTACTGTATTTCCCACCCCCATCCCAGCCCCGTTTACCCATGCCTAGCCCCCTATACCCACCCCCGCAACATAAAATTAAAACAAAGAAAGCTACCCTTTTGATGAAAAATTTGGAATGGCAATCCCCTGATTATCCAGCTAATCTCACGGTAACAGAAATTTACGGCCAATAACAACTATTATCTTGGTGTAAGATATTATTCTACAGCAAAATGAAATGTGGACAAAACCCCTGATTATTATGACAAACTCAAAATAACAGAGATTTATAACGAAAGTAACTATTACCTTTGTGGAAAATTGAAAAATAATGCACAGAAAAATGAAAAGTTGACAAAACCGCAAGCCTTACCCTCCAGGTTGCCTGATCACTGGGTTTATCCTATGTTCAGAAAATATTCCACTTCAGTGTACAACTTGAACTAATTTACACCTGAATTCCCAGACTGAAAATTGATGTAAAAGAGGGTACTGAACCACGACAGATCTAAACATTGAATACTATCAGGATATCGCCTACTCGCCCACACGGAAGTAGATTGCTTTTCTCGTTGCAGATGAGATAGCATTGAATGAAATATTCATATCAGGACACACTAGTCAGAATACGGGCGAAGCACGCCAGAAATGCCAGTGTAAATCTATTGAAACAGCTGTGCAAGAGTCACAAGCATAGAGTAACACAGAAGTAATTTTCTCCCTTGAGCGAAATAGTGTCATTCGTTAAATGCTACCTGCAGCATAGCTGTAACACGTTGATATAACTAACTATAATATTATTCTATGAGGAGAGATTTGTGAACGGATCTGGTGAAATTCCTTATACATTTCTTTAAAAAAATCAAAATAAAATATTTCTAAGACAATTTCAAGGCAAAATATTTTAACCGAATGCAGAAAATGGCTAATCTTTTGTAAGCGATTCCCAATTTTCATTTAAAAAAAAAAAAAAATCCCCCTTGGAGGGGTTTTCTCAAGAATATGGTCTTTTACCTTAAGCCCGATTTCGCCAGATCCACTCACATTTTTCTTTCTTTCTCTCTTTTATTGACTAGTTTTTAATCATTGGGAATACGTACGTTATCTCCTTACGTGAAATGAGAGAGAAGTGGGAAGAAGGGACGGGTATATTGCGAAAATTTATGTCGGGTCAGTGACAGTGTACAGTGAGGAAGGATCTTTGCAACAGTTACTTGGTCCACATTAGACTCCAAGTGAACAAACATTGACAGTGGGGAACCTGTATTATACTATAGCACGCTCTCACCAAAAAACTGTGCTTAAAATGAGTGTGGTTAGGGGCACTGATTACAAAGCCAAAAAGAGAAAATACTGATCGAGTTATGTCCACTATTCAGCAATGGCTTATACTACGCGCCCCTAGCAACAGCCTTTATTTAGGGACATTCTACGGTAACCGACAGGACGTTCAGATGGTACATTTTAAGAAAGAAAAGGCCTATACATAAATATTTCAAAATGGATTGATCATTCCTCCAGAAAAATGATAGAGAAGTAATAAAAATATGATTTAGATAATAAAAATTAAGATGAGCCCATTCAACTGCCTTCACTTTAGTTGATGGGACAGAAAAAATACCATGTTTTTTACATAGCAAATTGAAAGAGCAAAATTTGTGATACAAAACCAACAGGATTGGTGAACAGTGTTTTTCTACAGTAAAAAAAAAATGCACTTGAGCATACAGAAAAAGCATAAATAATCGAGTTTTACTGCTAAGCACAAGGGGGGCAATTAGTTTGAGTAACTGATGGGACATAATCTTGGTAACTGATGGGAGGTTGTAAACATGACTGTGTGCTCTTTTTCAAGATGGTAGCTAGGTCACATGATCACGCTAGGAAGATAATGCTGACCAAAAATGTCAACTTAATTACTACCCTTTACAACACAACCATTAATTTTTTTTTCTCAGGCATGCTTTGAAAAATAGCTCTTAGGTAACACATTATCGTGGAATGTCCCTGTACACAGATATATATATATATAGATACGCACTACTATCTCAGAGTTTAGCACTGTTCACCAAGATTGAACGTGTCATTTTTTTTTTCAGTGACAAAACCTGAAATGAAATGAAATTCCCAGATAAGACACTATCTAGTTACATAAACAGCTCCTGATAATGATATTGATCTCAGCGAAGGTGTTTAGACAATATTCAATATCAAATGTAACGGAAAGCGGAGGAGGTCTGTCTGTTTGAAGAACAAGTTTGATAAGCCAATATGCCATGTCCTAACCTAATACACTAGTTAGTTGTCCGTAGGCTGAACGTATGGCAAAAGCAGGGTTTGAAATATAAAAATTACTGCCTTGTACAAATCACTGTGATAAAGGCAGTCAGCGAAACCAATGCTACTCTGAAATAGGAGACCATAAAATACTGGCTTTGAAATTATAATGATTTGATAATTTGACAAACTATTGAAGAAACCAATATATTCCTGGCGTTTGTGACAGCTGTTCATAATAAGGACAGTTATTCGCGTAAGGACATCACAGCCACACCCCGACCAGCACCCTTAAGTCAATTCGACGTAAATTTGTATACGATTTCCGTATGATTGATAGGATTACCATAGGGGTGGGCTCCCAACATCAAACCGACGTCGGAAGATGTCGTAACCAGCAGATCTACGCAGGAACGATATCATTCCTATTACGCAAACATGACGTTGACCCTACGTGTAATGGATAATATAAAATCTACTTACCACTGCTCTCAACGATGTGTCTCCACGATGACCCTTTTCAATGCCGTGTGTAGACTATGCACACCCTCTGTGTGACCTGATGCTTTAGTCATGTCAGAAGGACGAACAGCAAGGCTGCTAATGCAACCCGGAAGGTCGAACTGCGACATGTACCAGGGGTTGTAAACGTCGAAAATCCAGACTGGTGTGTCGCTGTGCCTGTCCAAGTTTTTACGCTTCGCTAACCCTGCACCTCCCACAGGGAAAACAGCGAATTTATCTAGGAACAAAATTAATCTGGGTGATTCAATTTAAGTGGCTGAGACGAGAGATGTTCATTTAAAGTGTGTGTGTATGTGGAGCATAACCTCCGCCAATAAGGCTTGTATAACCGTCAAGGTTCACTGGGTAACTGGGGTGGAAAATAATTCAATTTCGCCCTGTTTTCTGTTTATTATGTCTATAATCTATGGTCTATAATCTATAGTGTACAGTCTTTAATCTATAATCTTTAGGCCTAAACATAGTCTATAATGGGATGGGAAGCACTGCGGTCAAGCAAATGAAAAGAGTACAGGAAAGGATTGAAAATGAAAGAAATAACATAATTCGTTTGGAATTTAGAGCACTTTGGATTGTTTTCTAATGAGTTCAAGTTTATTGTAGGCCTGACGGCCAGTTCAAAATACACAGAAGAATCATGAAAACAATCTTTGAAAAACATTTAATAAAAAACAAAAAACGCAGGGTCATTCACTCTCTCTGCTCCTTGCTGCCTGCATTCATACCACGCAAAGTAATATACAATAAAATATAACTTATAATTGCCAGCAACAGCCATCATTTTTCAACCCCCCACTTTGCGATATAGCTCCCCCCCCCCCCCATCCCCCCCCCCCAGATTTATGGGGACAAATCGGTGATTGCGTGGACTCTTCAGTATACAATTATGATTCAGTTGAGTAACCAACACAAGCTGATTATAGCCACGAATTCCTGAATTACCAGTATAATATTATATTACAGAATAAATAATTACCATAATAATGATAACATACTAGGGCAGTTTAATTAATAATAGTACATGTGTGTGTGTGTGTGCGTGCGTGGTTGTGTATGTGTGTGTGTGTTCCAACATGTTGCACAGAGTACGGTCTGTGCACTGTAACAGTTATCTCTCCTATACTCCTTGCCTAGAATACTGCCATGTTACGACAAAAGACCTTATGAACAAAACTATAAAATTTTAAAGGTGATGCAAAAAAAAAAAAAAGTTTGACATTGCTTTCCAGGTTATTCTTTGTTCAGTTTCCAGTTTGGGTGGGGGGGGGGGGGGTCAGAAGGAACTATTGGTCGTGCAAAATTTTTAACCCTGATAGAGCACAGTTCATGGATGTTAAAAAATAATTTGACTTAGATCTGCATTTGCGGTGCTTTTGCGTAAAACTACAGAATAGTCGGAAACATCAAGGAACTTCAACGTGAGGTGTTTATTAAGAAAGCTTAGGAAATCTCATTCCACCACCAGGGTTCACACAGGTCCTTAAAAGTCATTAAAGTCCTTAATTTTCATAAAAGAAAAAAAGGTACTCAAAAAGTCCTTAAATTCTGAAAATGATGCCAAAGTCCCTAAAAAGTCCTTAAAATTTGTGTTTCAGTTGAAACATTTGAGATTCAAATCTTCCAATTGCACACTGGATAATTGGGACTTTGAAATAACTGAACTTTTCAGAGTGAATTTACTGTTTGAACTCTGGATACAGAAACATCCCGGGCCGTTTCGATGAATGCTGCACACCACTTATATAGTTGTAATATTTCTTGGTCGCAGGCACACAGGTCCTTCATTTTTGTACTATGAGTCCTTAGGAAGTCCTTAAAAAGTCCTTAAAATTAGTTTTCAAGACTTTGTATGAACCCTGTGTAACCACACATGTAATGGGGTTACTTAAGCTGCATGTTGCTAGGGTGACTTTACTGCATTAAGGGGTGACTTAAGCTGCATGTTATAAGGGTGACTTATGCTACATTTAGGGGTGATTCAAGCTGCATGTTATAAGGGTGTCTCAAGCTGCATTTAGGAGTGACTCAAGCTGCATGTTGTAAGGGTGACTTAAGCTGCATTTAGGGGTGACTCAAGCTGCATGTTGTAAGGATGATTTAAGCTGCATTTAGGGGTGACTCAGGCTGCATGTTGTAAGGGTGACTTAAGCTGCATTTTGGGGTGACTCAAGCTGCATCATATTGTAAGGGTGACTTAAGCTGCATTTAGGAGTGACTCAAGCTGCATTTAAGGGTGACTTAAGCTGCATTTAGGAGTGACTCAAGCTGCATGTTGTAAGGCTGACTTAAGCTGCATTTAGGAGTGACTCAAGCTGCATGTTGTAAGGGCGACTTAAGCTGCATTTAGGAGTGACTCAAGCTGTATTTAGGGGGGACTTAAGCTGCATTTAGGAGTGACGTAAGCTGCATTTAAGGGTGACTTAAGCTGCATTTAGGGGTTACCCAAGCTGCATGTTGTAAGGGTGACTTAAGCTGCATTTTGGAGTGACTCGAGCTGCATGTTGTAAGGGTGACTTAAGCTGCATTTAGGAGTGACTTAAGCGGCATGCTGTGAGGGTGACGAGCTGCATTTAGGGGTGACTTAAGCTGCTGTTCAATTGCATTCGTCAAAGGTAGTGTTCCCAGCATAATTAGCCTGTTTGACTCAAGCTTTACGCGAGGTTGAATTATAAAGCCCATTCCCAAAGTTGTTCTTATTCCAAACTCTTAATTTTCAACACCGCCCCTGTTTATCATCTCACATTTTTTTTCACTGAAAAATGAATGTTGTTACAAGTACGTACGTCCCCAAAGTTTTTGGGGGCTAAGGGTCCATATTTTAAAAGCCTTTTGTGACTCCAGAGCTAAAAAGCTCCTCCCGAAATACTCCCAACAACAGCCTTAATTAATTATGATTAATTGATCTTTCAGATTTTCCTTTTTCTTTTAGTTGAAAGGGTAGGGGGCAGTGTTAGGGATTCGATAAGATACAGGGTTGAGAATAAGGACAGGGTTAGGGATAGGTACGTATGCGTTCGCGCCCCTATGCAAAACGCTTGGGGAGTGTAATTAGACTCCTCTTTATCAATGGACGTAATGTGGGTATTAGATCTAATGTTTCCCCAACTAAACTTCAAAACAGGTGGGAACTAGAAGCCTCTCGTCAAGGTGTCACAGCCACGACGCTAACTAGACAAAGTTCTCACGCCCAATTGGCTCTTTGTGACTTCGTCTCCGCGCCACATGGTTGTGGGACGAGTTTAATTAGCTCCCTGGGATTACGCCGGGGGTCTATCCACGGGCTTTGTCTTATCATCTACCCACGTGGCCAGTATACACACTTCACAGCGATCACACTTGAAGAATCTCCTATCTCGTATTCTATTATTTACATATTATGACGATGATACTTTTCTTCTTCTCCTTCTCCACCTCCCCCCACCTTCAGTCTCCCGGGGCCCCACCTCATCTTTTTCCATCTCATTTTTTTCCTCTGAGAAAAAACCAAAACCAAAAAACGCTAGGTGTTATGCTTTTCTCTACACATCATTAATTTTTTTCTTAAACCCCCCCCCCCCACACACACACAATTTCAAAAAGAACGTTAAAACAAACAAACAAAGAAAAATGTACTTAGTCTATTCCAAACCGGTGTCATGCATGGAGATCTCAAGTCTGCAGCGATTCATTTGAATTTTTCAACACAGTTTACTGCCAAACCGAGGTTGAGTCTTTGAAGACCAAGCAGCCTGACGTACTGGTGATTAGATAAAGCATTTTTCAGAAAATTTTGTTTTCTGGTCTTTGCCATATCACAGGAGTGGCCAAACCGCGGCCCCCGAGCCACATGCGGCTCTTCGGCCGTCAATATGCAACTCGTGGAAATATTATGTTGGCTGAGCTCTCATTGTCATCACAGTTCATTTAAAACGTAAATGCAAAAAGGTTCAAACTTTATAATTCATCGCTGGTTATAAACTGAGGCCCTACTGGTTTAAAAAAACTGTATATTAGAAAATATTGTTGCATGCATGCATTTCTTAGTGTTTGTATAACATTTTTGTAACCAATTGTGCGTGTAACAATAAATATGAATGTGAAAATTCTGTTAAATCTTGTGGCCCTCGAGCATCTGAAGTTTATCGGATGTGGTTCTTACATTAAGCAAATTTGGCCACCCCGTCGCATAATATCTTTTAAACGGACGGAAAAGACTGTCTTAACAGTACGCTCTCTGTGAGCACCAGCAGATCGGCAAACTTCCATCACAACCCGGAGTGATACATTATCCATCTGACACACATTTTGCCTTGCCAAAAAAACGAAATGATATGCATTGCTCTACTATCAAGCATTCCACGTGAAGACTACAGGGGAAGACGTTAGTTGTCAAAAAGGGAAGGTTTAGAGAAATTTCGCATTTTAACGTTGGAAAGTCCATAGGATGAAAAGAGGACGTCTTACCTAAATTTGCTTCTATTGCTGGACAACCGTTGTTTTTCCACTGGATAGGTATGAGAGGAACAAAGCTAAAGATATTAGCCAAGAGCTGAGGGAGATAACCATAAAACTCGCATGTAGTGACAACTGGCGTTCTTCCCCTGTAAGACTTCACATTGTAATCATCATCATTATTGCAGTGGAGCCAGAGCGTGGACATGTCAGAACCTACAACTTAATGACTATGTGTCTAAAAATTATGACATTTTGTGTACCGCCACAATTGTTTACCATAAATTATGTGGCCCAGTCCATTTTGGGGCAAATGTCAGTCTTTAATATATAAATTTAAGATTTTTTTTTAAATGTCAGCGGCCGAAAAAGATATGCTTTTTTTTCCCTTCCAACTGAGTTTTTCTTTTTCTCACTGAAACTCATTGTTATGATGTCACCGCACAACTAATCGACAAATCAAAATCAGCTGATGCGCACCCAGGCTAATTGAAAAGCGTTTATATACCAAGAGCCTTCTCCCCCTCCACCCACCCCTTGCACGCTTTTCATACGCCGATGGCAACCCCCACCCACCATCACCACCCCAAAATCTTTCTAAGCATACATGCCCCTTGTGCAGCAATTTCATGCTGACTTATTACAGACAAACCACCCAGTTTCAGCCCTCGACACTCGCAGGACAGAAATCTGCATCAGGTATAATTACAGTCTTTCGTCTGCAAAGGCGCCAACAATCATTTTCCACCACTAACATTTTCATGACCCACATAAACTGCAGTCGCTATTTTCTTCAAGAGGCCGGTCATGTCCATGTCCTGTATTTATCATTCACGGGTTTCTCTGTCTTCATCCATTGGTTTCTCTGTCTTCATCCACTGGTTTCTCTGTCTTCATCCACTGGTTTGTCTGTCTTCATCCACTGGTTTTTCTGTCTTCATCCACTGGTTTCTCTGTCTTCATCCATTGGTTTCTCCGTCTTCACTGGTTTCTCTACCTTCATTCACTGGTTTCTCTACCTTCATTCACTGGTTTCTCTGTCTTCATCCATTCGTTTCTCTACCTTCATTCACTGGTTTCTCTGTCTTCATCCATTCGTTTCTCTACCTTCATTCACTGGTTTCTCTGTCTTCATCCATTCGTTTCTCTACCTTCATTCACTGGTTTCTCTGTCTTCATCCATTCGTTTCTCTACCTTAATTCACTGGTTTCTCTACCTTCTTCCATTCGTTTCTCTGTCTTCATCCATTCGTTTCTCTACCTTCATTCACTGGTTTCTCTACCTTCATTCACTGGTTTCTCTGTCTTCATCCATTCGTTTCTCTACCTTCATTCACTGGTTTCTCTACCTTCATTCACGGGTTTCTCTGTCTTCATCCATTCGTTTCTCTACCTTCATTCACTGGTTTCTCTACCTTCATTCACTGGTTTCTCTGTCTTCATCCATTCGTTTCTCTACCTTCATTCACTGGTTTCTCTACCTTCATCCATTCGTTTCTCTACCTTCATTCACTGGTTTCTCTACCTTCATCCATTCGTTTCTCTACCTTCATTCACTGGTTTCTCTACCTTCATCCACGGGTTTCTCTGTCTTCATCCATTCGTTTCTCTACCTTCATTCACTTGTTTCTCTACCTTCATCCATTCGTTTCTCTACCTTCATTCACTGCTTTCTCTAACTTCATTCACTGGTTTCTCTACCTTCATTCACTGGTTTCTCTACCTTCATTCACTGGTTTCTCTGTCTTCATCCATTCGTTTCTCTACCTTCATTCACTGGTTTCTCTGTCTTCATCCATCCGTTTCTCTACCTTCATTCACTGGTTTCTCTATCTTCATCCATTCGTTTCTCTACCTTCATTCACTGGTTTCTCTGTCTTCATCCATTCGTTTCTCTACCTTCATTCACTGGTTTCTCTGTCTTCATCCATTCGTTTCTCTACCTTCATTCACTGGTTTCTCTACCTTCATCCACGGGTTTCTCTGTCTTCATCCATTCGTTTCTCTACCTTCATTCACTGGTTTCTCTACCTTCATCCATTCGTTTCTCTACCTTCATTCACTGGTTTCTCTACCTTCATTCACTGGTTTCTCTACCTTCATTCACTGGTTTCTCTACCTTCATTCACTGGTTTCTCTACCTTCATTCACTGGTTTCTCTACCTTCATTCACTGGTTTCTCTACCTTCATCCATTCGTTTCTCTACCTTCATTCACTGGTTTCTCTACCTTCATTCACTGGTTTCTCTGTCTTCATCCATTCGTTTCTCTACCTTCATTCACTGGTTTCTCTACCTTCATCCATTCGTTTCTCTACCTTCATTCACTGGTTTCTCTGTCTTCATCCATTCGTTTCTCTACCTTCATTCAATGGTTTCTCTACCTTCATCCATTCGTTTCTCTACCTTCATTCACTGGTTTCACTACCTTCATCCATTCGTTTCTCTACCTTCATTCACTGGTTTCTCTGTCTTTATCCATTCGTTTCTCTACCTTCATTCACTGGTTTCTCTGTCTTCATCCATTCGTTTCTCTACCTTCATTCACTGGTTTCTCTGTCTTCATCCATTCGTTTCTCTACCTTCATTCACTGGTTTCTCTACCTTCATCCATTCGTTTCTCTACCTTCATCCACTGGTTTCTCTGTCTTCATCCATTCGTTTCTCTACCTTCATTCACTGGTGTCTCTACCTTCATCCACGGTTTCTCTGTCTTCATCCATTCGTTTCTCTACCTTCATTCACTGGTTTCTCTACCTTCATCCATTCGTTTCTCTACCGTCATTCACTGGTTTCTCTACCTTCATTCACTGGTTTCTCTACCTTCATTCACTGGTTTCTCTACCTTCATTCACTGGTTTCTCTGTCTTCATCCATTCTTTTCTCTACCTTCATTCACTGGTTTCTCTACCTTCATCCACAGGTTTCTCTGTCTTCATCCATTCGTTTCTCTACCTTCATTCACTGGTTTCTCTACCTTCATCCATTCGTTTCTCTACCTTCATTCACTGGTTTCTCTACCTTCATTCACTGGTTTCTCTACCTTCATTCACTGGTTTCTCTACATTCATTCACTGGTTTCTCTGTCTTCATCCATTCGTTTCTCTACCTTCATTCACTGGTTTCTCTGTCTTCATCCATCCGTTTCTCTACCTTCATTCACTGGTTGCTCTACCTTCATCCATTCGTTTCTCTACCTTCATTCACTGGTTTCTCTACCTTCATCCATTCGTTTCTCTACCTTCATTCCCTGGTTTCTCTATCTTCATCCATTCGTTTCTCTACCTTCATTCACTTGTTTCTCTACCTTCATTCACTGGTTTCTCTACTTTCATCCATTCGTTTCTCTACCTTCATTCACTGGTTTCTCTACCTTCATTCACTGGTTTCTCTGTCTTCATCCATTCGTTTCTCTACCTTCATTCACTGGTTTCTCTATCTTCATCCATTCGTTTCTCTACCTTCATTCACTGGTTTCTCTACCTTCATTCACTGGCTTCTCTACCTTCATTCACTGGTTTCTCTACCTTCATTCACTGGTTTCTCTACCTTCATTCACTGGTTTCTCTACCTTCATCCATTCGTTTCTCTACCTTCATTCACTGGTTTCTCTACCTTCATTCACTGGTTTCTCTGTCTTCATCCATTCGTTTCTCTACCTTCATTCACTGGTTTCTCTGTCTTCATCCATTCGTTTCTATACCTTCATTCACTGGTTTCTCTGTCTTCATCCATTCGTTTCTCTACCTTCATTCACTGGTTTCTCTACCTTCATCCACGGGTTTCTCTGTCTTCATCCATTCGTTTCTCTACCTTCATTCACTGGTTTCTCTACCTTCATCCATTCGTTTCTCTACCTTCATTCACTGGTTTCTCTGTCTTCATCCATTCGTTTCTCTACCTTCATTCACTGGTTTCTCTGTCTTCATCCATTCGTTTCTATACCTTCATTCACTGGTTTCTCTGTCTTCATCCATTCGTTTCTCTACCTTCATTCACTGGTTTCTCTACCTTCATCCACGGGTTTCTCTGTCTTCATCCATTCGTTTCTCTACCTTCATTCACTGGTTTCTCTACCTTCATCCATTCGTTTCTCTACCTTCATTCACTGGTTTCTCTGTCTTCATCCATTCGTTTCTCTACCTTCATTCACTGGTTTCTCTGTCTTCATCCATTCGTTTCTCTACCTTCATTCACTGGTTTCTCTGTCTACATCCATTCGTTTCTCTACCTTCATTCACTGGTTTCTCTACCTTCATCCATTCGTTTCTCTACCTTCATCCACTGGTTTCTCTGTCTTCATCCATTCGTTTCTCTACCTTCATTCACTGGTTTCTCTACCTTCATCCATTCGTTTCTCTACCTTCATTCAGTGGTTTCTCTACCTTCATTCACTGGTTTCTCTACCTTCATTCACTGGTTTCTCTGTCTTCATCCGTTCGTTTCTCTACCTTCATTCACTGGTTTCTCTGTCTTCATCCATCCGTTTCTCTACCTTCATTCACTGGTTTCTCTGTCTTCATCCATTCATTTCTCTACCTTCATTCACTGGTTTCTCTGTCTTCATCCATTCGTTTCTCTACCTTAATTCACTGGTTTCTCTACCTTCTTCCATTCGTTTCTCTGTCTTCATCCATTCGTTTCTCTACCTTCATTCACTGGTTTCTCTACCTTCATTCACTGGTTTCTCTGTCTTCATCCATTCGTTTCTCTACCTTCATTCACTGGTTTCTCTACCTTCATTCACGGGTTTCTCTGTCTTCATCCATTCGTTTCTCTACCTTCATTCACTGGTTTCTCTACCTTAATTCACTGGTTTCTCTGTCTTCATCCATTCGTTTCTCTACCTTCATTCACTGGTTTCTCTACCTTCATCCATTCGTTTCTCTACCTTCATTCACTGGTTTCTCTACCTTCATCCATTCGTTTCTCTACCTTCATTCACTGGTTTCTCTACCTTCATCCACGGGTTTCTCTGTCTTCATCCATTCGTTTCTCTACCTTCATTCACTTGTTTCTCTACCTTCATCCATTCGTTTCTCTACCTTCATTCACTGGTTTCTCTACCTTCATTCACTGGTTTCTCTACCTTCATTCACTGGTTTCTCTACATTCATTCACTGGTTTCTCTGTCTTCATCCATTCGTTTCTCTACCTTCATTCACTGGTTTCTCTGTCTTCATCCATCCGTTTCTCTACCTTCATTCACTGGTTGCTCTACCTTCATCCATTCGTTTCTCTACCTTCATTCACTGGTTTCTCTACCTTCATCCATTCGTTTCTCTACCTTCATTCCCTGGTTTCTCTATCTTCATCCATTCGTTTCTCTACCTTCATTCACTTGTTTCTCTACCTTCATTCACTGGTTTCTCTACTTTCATCCATTCGTTTCTCTACCTTCATTCACTGGTTTCTCTACCTTCATTCACTGGTTTCTCTGTCTTCATCCATTCGTTTCTCTACCTTCATTCACTGGTTTCTCTATCTTCATCCATTCGTTTCTCTACCTTCATTCACTGGTTTCTCTACCTTCATTCACTGGTTTCTCTACCTTCATTCACTGGTTTCTCTGTCTTCATCCATTCGTTTCTCTACCTTCATTCACTGGTTTCTCTGTCTTCATCCATCCGTTTCTCTACCTTCATTCACTGGTTTCTCTATCTTCATCCATTCGTTTCTCTACCTTCATTCACTGGTTTCTCTGTCTTCATCCATTCGTTTCTCTACCTTCATTCACTGGTTTCTCTACCTTCATTCACGGGTTTCTCTGTCTTCATCCATTCGTTTCTCTACCTTCATTCACTGGTTTCTCTACCTTAATTCACTGGTTTCTCTGTCTTCATCCATTCGTTTCTCTACCTTCATTCACTGGTTTCTCTACCTTCATCCATTCGTTTCTCTACCTTCATTCACTGGTTTCTCTACCTTCATCCATTCGTTTCTCTACCTTCATTCACTGGTTTCTCTACCTTCATCCACGGGTTTCTCTGTCTTCATCCATTCGTTTCTCTACCTTCATTCACTTGTTTCTCTACCTTCATCCATTCGTTTCTCCACCTTCATTCACTGGTTTCTCTACCTTCATTCACTAGTTTCTCTACCTTCATTCACTGGTTTCTCTACATTCATTCACTGGTTTCTCTGTCTTCATCCATTCGTTTCTCTACCTTCATTCACTGGTTTCTCTGTCTTCATCCATCCGTTTCTCTACCTTCATTCACTGGTTGCTCTACCTTCATCCATTCGTTTCTCTACCTTCATTCACTGGTTTCTCTACCTTCATCCATTCGTTTCTCTACCTTCATTCCCTGGTTTCTCTATCTTCATCCATTCGTTTCTCTACCTTCATTCACTTGTTTCTCTACCTTCATTCACTGGTTTCTCTACTTTCATCCATTCGTTTCTCTACCTTCATTCACTGGTTTCTCTACCTTCATTCACTGGTTTCTCTGTCTTCATCCATTCGTTTCTCTACCTTCATTCACTGGTTTCTCTATCTTCATCCATTCGTTTCTCTACCTTCATTCACTGGTTTCTCTACCTTCATTCACTGGTTTCTCTACCTTCATTCACTGGTTTCTCTGTCTTCATCCATTCGTTTCTCTACCTTCATTCACTGGTTTCTCTGTCTTCATCCATCCGTTTCTCTACCTTCATTCACTGGTTTCTCTATCTTCATCCATTCGTTTCTCTACCTTCATTCACTGGTTTCTCTGTCTTCATCCATTCGTTTCTCTACCTTCATTCAGTGGTTTCTCTACCTTCATTCACTGGTTTCTCTACCTTCATTCACTGGTTTCTCTACCTTCATTCACTGGTTTCTCTGTCTTCATCCGTTCGTTTCTCTACCTTCATTCACTGGTTTCTCTGTCTTCATCCATCCGTTTCTCTACCTTCATTCACTGGTTTCTCTACCTTCATCCATTCGTTTCTCTACCTTCATTCACTGGTTTCTCTATCTTCATCCATTCGTTTCTCTACCTCCATTCACTTGTTTCTCTACCTTCATTCACTGGTTTCTCTACCTTCATCCATTCGTTTCTCTACCTTCATTCACTGGTTTCTCTACCTTCATCCATTCGTTTCTCTACCTTCATTCACTGGTTTCTCTGTCTTCATCCATTCGTTTCTCTACCTTCATTCACTGGTTTCTCTATCTTCATCCATTCGTTTCTCTACCTTCATTCACTTGTTTCTCTACCTTCATTCACTGGTTTCTCTACCTTCATCCATTCGTTTCTCTACCTTCATTCACTGGTTTCTCTACCTTCATCCATTCGTTTCTCTACCTTCATCCGTTGGTTTCTCTACCTTCATTCATTGGTTTCTCTACCTTCATTCACTGGTTTCTCTACCTTCATCCATTCGTTTCTCTACCTTCATTCACTGGTTTCTCTACCTTCATCCATTGGTTTCTTTACCTTCATCCATTGGTTTCTCTACCTTCATCCATTGGTTTCTCTACCTTCATTCATTGGTTTCACTACCTTCATCCATTGGTTTCTCTACCTTCATCCATTGGTTTCACTACCTTCATCCATTGGTTTCTCTACCTTCATCCATTGGTTTCACTACCTCATCCATTGGGTTCTCTACCTTTCTGTTTGTTTGTTTTCTTTACGACCATTTCCAGCTAAGGAGCCAAGCAAGAAACGTGACCTGCGTACTCCCCCCCCCCCCCCCCACCCCCCCCCCCCAGGCCAACCACGTGCCAGACCGCCGACTAGTAAGAGCTTTAACAACAGAGCGAGATATTTGCTAATTTACTTATCACCTTGGAGCTGTAAATGTAATGTAAACATTCGCATGATGATGTACAGCCTTGAATTAAAACAGAAATATTGCTACATTTCCATTCAAAAGAATTTCATTGCTTAATTGCCGTAGTCATCCATAGTCATCGTCCGCTGCTCAATAATTCCCCATTTGACAATGCTATTGTTACTTGCGCGTACGCACCCCACACGTTTTATCGCTAGGGGCGCGTGCGTATATGTACCTATCCCTAACCCCGTCCTTATCCTCAACCCTAAATCTTATCGAACCCCTAATAGTGCCCCCTACCCTTTCAACCAGAAAACAAGGGGAAAACAAAAAGAAACCCTGAAAGAATAAGTAATTAAAGCTGTTGTTAGGAGTATTTCAGGAGGGACTCTCTAGCTCTGGAGTCATAAAAGGCTTTAAAATACGTACCTTTAGCGCAAAAAACTTGAGGGACGTACGTAATTGTAACAACAGCCTTCCCCATTTAACAATCTACTTTTCTATTCCGAACTGTGTAAAATGCTAGGGAGAAGTCTAAGGAGTAATGTGAGATACCATTTCTGTGGTCTAACAGTGGAGGAGTATGTGAGATAAGATAATGTGGACTGCAACAGAAGCTTCTTCAAGGATCCTCAAGGGATCCCCCGCACCTTCGAAACACACATACATAGAGTACTGACAACTTGAGCCTATGGACAAGGACAGCTGCCGGGATCCAGTCAACTCCTACTTTGTCGAGTGTGTTCACTATTAAAAACTTAAACTTGACATACGCTCTTAAGGAACTCTGATAGTTAAAATACATGACTCTATAATACATGTACCGATCTCCTACCCTTAGTTTCTTAAGGGACCTTCACTCGAACTCGGTGAGGCAAAAGGCGTACTTTTTTGTGTGACACTGTTATTCTTAATGTTTAGACGATTTGAAATTAAGATGGATTCCTCTCTATGAAATTGAATGGGGACAACAAGTTATGAGTTAATGTGAAAAGGGCGCGGGTAGATTCTGATGCAAGGGGAGTTGAAACATCCTGTGATATTTTACAGTATGACTTTGCCATCTCCAATCAGTGGACTTTTTTTTTTTTTTTAATGTTCTTAGGAGACAGGAGTTTGTCAATGGGGAGTTTTTTTGTTTTTTTTTAATTTGGGGGGGGGGGTGGGGGGGGGGGAGTACGCAGGTCACGTTTCTTGCTTGGCTCCTTAGCTGGAAATGGTCGTAAAGAAAACAAACAAACAGAAAGGTAGAGAACCCAATGGATGAGGTAGTGAAACCAATGGATGAAGGTAGAGAAACCAATGGATGAAGGTGGGGTGGGCATTGTGAGGACATGATGTAGAAGCCATCTTCTCGACACTTGCAATTGCTGGAAATCTCTTGTATGAGTTTTACATCAGAAGGACAGTCTCTTGAAACCATTCAGCCGACGTAATGGTCAGCTTATTCGTTCCTTTCCCCTCCGTATTTCTCTCTATCATCATTCTTTCCTCAACCCTCTTCCCGTGCAACTGTTTCATCTTGTGCCGGGATCAGATTTACCTCATTTCCATAGACCACGTAGTCTTCTTTCTGCAAAAAAAACCAACCAACCAACCAACCAAACAACCAACCAACCAACCAAATAATCAACCAACCAACCAACCAAACAACCAACCAACCAAATAAACCACCAACCAAACAACCAACCAACCAACCAACCAACCAAACAACCAACCAATCAACCAACCAACAACCAACCAACCAAACAAACAACCAACCAACCAAACAAACAACCAACCAAATAAACAACCAACCAAACAACCAACCAACCAACCAACCAACCAACCAACCAAATAAACAACCAACCAAACAACCAACCAACCAACCAAATAAACAACCAACCAAACAACCAACCAAACAACCAACAACCAACCAACCAACCAAATAAACAACCAACCAATCAACCAACCAAACAACCAACCAAACAACCAAACAATCAACCAACCAACCAACCAAATAAACAACCAACCAACCAACCAAATAAACAACCAACCAACCAACCAACCAAACAACCAACCAAACAACCAAACAATCAACCAACCAACCAACCAAATAAACAACCAACCAACCAAACAATCAACCAACTAACCAACCAAATAAACAACCAACCATCCAACCAAACAATCAACCAACCAAATAAACAACCAACCAAACAATCAAACAATCAACCAACCAACCAACCAAATAAACAACCAACCAACCAAATGAACAACCAACCAACCAACCAAACAAACAACCAACCAAACCACCAAACAATCAACCAACCAACCAACCAAATAAACAACCAACCAACCAAACAATCAACCAACCAACCAACCAAATAAACAACCAACCAACCAACCAAACAATCAACAAACCAACCAACCAAACAATCAACCAACCAACCAAACAACCAACCAAACAACCAAACAATCAACCAACCAAACTGCCAAACAATCAACCAACCAACCAACCAAATAAACAACCAAACAACCAAACAATCAACCAACCAACCAACCAAATAAACAACCAACCAACCACCCAATCAACCAACCACCAATCAACCAACCAACCAACCTATCAATCAACCAACCAACCAACCTATCAATCAACCAACCAACCAACCTACCAACCAACCAACCAACAACCAACCAATCAACCAATCAATCAACCAACCAATAACCAGCCAACTTACCAACCAACCAACCAACCAACCAACCAGCCAACTTACCAACCAACCAACCAACCAAAAAACCAACCAATCAACCAACCAACCAGCCAACTTACCAACCAACCAACCAACCACCAATCAACCAACCAACCAACCTATCAATCAACCGACCAACCAACCTACCAACCAACCACCAACCAACCAATCAACCAATCAATCAACCAACCAATAACCAGCCAACTTACCAACCAACCAACCAACCAACCAACCAGCCAACTTACCAACCAACCAACCAACCAAAAAACCAACCAACCAACCTACCAACCAACCAATCTACCACCCAACTAATCAACCAACCAACAGTATGCACCACTGAGAATTAAGCTAGCCAAATTTAGACCTACTACACTTCAATAACTATCTAACACGAGTTTGGAAATGAAGGATGAGACCCCGCCAGTATGATAATATGATTATCTCTGTTCAAGCTGCAGGAACCCACGAAGAAGTACTATTGAGAGAAAGAAACCAGGCCTTTTTTTTAAAAAATGAGATCGTGTTTCTTTGTGAGAGATTCGAGAAACAAAAAGACCAAAACTTCGACTCTAGTTTCGAATCTGCTCCAATCAGAGGGATAGAGCGATCTCCTGACACTACTTTCCGGCTGTGACACGCGGAGGCAACAGGTGCTGTATCTCCCAGCCACGTTCGCCATAAAACATAGTGCGCGCTTTTGGCCTGGGACATTACCCATGCCAACCGTTGGTAGAGCCACAACGGGTGACAGCCGGCAGCTTCAGCAAGGGACATCTTGAACAAGTTTGTCACCACGTGGTCGCCGACATCATCCCCCACCACGTTGTCACAGGATAGCGGCTCATCCTCCACACAATTTGAGCTTTAGCGTCGCCAGGGTCTCCAACATCTTCAACCAATTCAACATCTTTCACAGCGACGTCTTTAAATGGTAAGTGAATTTAGCTTTGATTTTTAACCCAATTCGAACACCCGGGGCATAAAAACCCCGAGCAATAATGCTTTTTTCCCTCCATGTTTTATTGCTGAGGAAATTTCCTAGAAAGTTGATGTATTTTCCATGAATTCCCCCCCCCCCCCCCAGGTCACGATTCCCTTAATTTGCAGGATAATACTAATGCACAGACATGGTTACAAAAGCCTACGACATATTAGTTTAAACTACTGAAGTCACCACGGCCAAAATGACCAGCAAAGTATGCAAATTGGGTAATAAATACTTTTAAAGTTTGTGCACAATACATGGATAGAATACGGATGCCAAAGAACTCTGCTCTCTTAATATTAATTTAATTATCCTACTTTGGTTTGGAGATACAATAGTATTGACCTGGAGATCAGAGTCTATGTTAAAAGGGATGACTGTGATGAATATCAAAAGCACAACCACAATGATTCCATGCAGATATTGCGTATTTTATTCATCTCATATTGTTGAATTTTTCCCCTCCCCAAACTGAAAGTCTTTCGTTTCTCGAGAGCCTCTCGAGAGCTGCTGACTATCGTTTCCTCCCATTTGATCTTCGTTCATAGAGCATTGCTACATTTCAGCAGTCTGTCTGTTCCTTTTCAATGAAATTCAATTTTTTGTTCTCCCCCCACCCCCCTCCTCAAATCACTTTTCCACCACATCATCCGAGTTCATCATCCTCTGACAGCATATCCGTTTCGATTTCGAAGTCAGACTAATTTTAAGAATAAATGAATAAAAATATAAATGAATGAACCAAACTTCAGTCCAAATTGTACGTGTCAGAAAGACCGATCTCTCTTGTGATCGTTTAGACACTCAGAAAATATTGGGAATAAACTTGCTTGTATGTTAAGATAAATTCAATTTAACGTCTCTGATATGCTATCGTTTGTCCTCTTAAAGTCGAATGCAGATTAAAGGAAAATAAAAGCGTTATAAAGATTATTTTCCCTCACTAAAATTCATGACTAAAGCACAAGAAATATGAACCAAAATTGTATTGTATATTTGCTGTATGGTTACTGAAAGTTATAGGCTAATATGAAGTACTTGTGAACACAATCTGAGATGAGGAGGGGGAAGGGAAGGAAGGACATGGGTACGAGATAACGGTCTCAGTGAACAAATTTCCTCCTTGAGCCCTTAACCCGCCCTTACTACCTACTATTCTCCCATTTTTTTCTTATGTCCCCTCCTTTTCATCTGTTATTGGTTATCTTTTTCTCATTCATCGTTTTCACTGTCTGTCTCTCATTTAATTACATCCATCTAATGCATTCACCCAGCCCCAAATACTTGAGGTAAGAAGTAGCGGTCAAAGTGCAGTTTCCTTCATTCTCTTTGTTTAAAGGTCATCTTTGTAATAGTTTGAAATTTTTTCCTTTCAAAGCAATAGGGTTAGATCTAATGGTAATGGGCCATGCCCATGAGACTGCTAACCCATGCTATTCTCATAACACTTAACAGAATTTGCAGTTTTACTTGGTGCAGCAACACTCTCCCTCTTTTTGTTTTTTTTGGTATACCGAGAGTTGTTGTTAGGGCACCGTGGCACTTTACATAGTTTTATTATAGCTGAACAGCGAACACAACTCAGTATTTTCTCTATTGGGCTTTATAATTCTACTACGGTCCCTTAATAAGAGTTGTTTTTGGTACGTGGCCCATTGTTTTCTAGTTGACATCCGCGATAAAAAAAAAAGCGCAGTGGGCAAACCAACAGAGTCATGGCTTAGCTGGTTTTCACCCTGAACTTATTGGGCTTGTCCCGTTCACCGGTTTGCTTGAAAGAAAAAGGAACAAAAAAAAGGAAAGAGAATGTGTCAGTAGTGAAGAAAATAGAAGCCATACAGTAAAACAGAATCCAATGAGTGATTCCTGTACGCTATGTGTTTGGGTCATAGTTTAACACTGTACATTTCGCTTTGTTTTACCTGTCCTCGCTACAATGGGAGCCATTGTCCTGTTTATCATCATCATCATCATTATTATTACTTTTGTCATTATCGTCGTCATTATCACATCAGCACCATCACCATTGTCATCATCGTCATCAGCATCAGTATCGTTATCACCGTCATTACTTGCCCTGCCCATCACGATAGTCATTATCCTTTTTCTCATCATCCTCCTCATCATTATCATCAACACCAACATTAACATCATCAATTATATTCGCCATCACCTTAAACCCCATCTTTCGCCATCTAAGTTTTGCCCTTCTTATGGTTTCATTGTTCCCCTTCTTTATCTCATCGTTATTATCGATCCTCATCACACATCAGCGACAGAAGTAGGCTTAGAATGTTCAACAAACAAGAATAAAAGAGAAAAAACGCCGTACAGTATGGCAGATACATCAAGCTGCACTCGCTTTTTGGTAAGTCATACGACAGAATAGACAAGAGTCTGTCTGATTGTGAAACATACTTGCAATCAGGCAAACCCAGATGCTTTATTTATGGATGTACTCTCTAAGTCTGTCCGTGTTTGCAGGTAACACATCAAGTAAAAGTGCGTTTTCAAGCATTTATATTACACAGTTTACAAAACAGCCTAGGCAACAACGTGATATGATTAACGCGGAGTTCCCTTACGCTCCCTGTGGTATATTGCCCAATAACCCCCAAGCTCTGTTTTTGAGGTCACCACAGTTTCTCGAAACAAGGCAGGCAGCGCACGAGTCAAGTCTGGTTTGCGTCTGTTTTGACCCAGTGCGCGAGGTTTCTCTTTCCCCCAACTGACTCAAAACAATTTTGACGCTCCCAGAACTAATGAGACAGACTCGTTCGGGTCTCGCCAGTATGAGAAATCTCGTCTCGTTTAACTCCCCAGTCCACATCCTCGCACTAACACGGAGACAGAACAGCCTTGACTCAGTGCTCCACCAACCTCCATCAGATGTGAGAAATTAATTAATTATAACAAATAACAATATAGGGCAATACAAGGACAAAAATAACAACTTGGAACATGGAAAAATATAACATAAAAATAAGAGAAAAAAAAAGCAATGGTGAGTTGTCTACCGGGTTTATCTGAAATTTGGTTCAGATTACGGAATAACCCCCCCCCCCCCCCCAAGTTGTTGAATTCTGTACAGCTGTCTTCATTAGAAGTGTTGGACAGGATCTTGAACAATAGACGTTCTGGTAAAATCCACTTATAATTTTTATGTTTATCATTTTTTTAACGTTCAAAACCCCTTCGTAGTAGCTCGAAACTAGCAAATGCAAATTCGACCCGCATCTAGTCAATTATGCATTGGTTTAGCATTTAACTGAGTTTGTATGATCCCCCCCCCCCTTCCCTTCCCCAATTTCACCCAGTAGTAATCGTGCTGTTTTCATCTATTATATATGTCAATGGGTCTATACACCTAGTTAGTCAGATCTAGACTCTGGAATGCGTATCTTTGAATGCTGCCCTACACACACTGCATACCCTGAAGGCAATTACCTCCGAGATAAAACCTTGCAAGATAACTTTCTCGAAAAAGGAGACTTTACATGTGATTCGAATGCTATTTCTGTAGTTCACATCAGTCATGTCTATCTAAAGTTAAGATGTCTAGTTCAGAGAACGAGTGAATCTTGAAGATACCGGTCAAAGCTAAAGCAACCACATGTAATCCAAACGTCTTCTTAGTTGAAGAGAACAAAAAACAAATACAAAAAACTACCACTGTAAGAAATTGCGCGGAAAAGGACACTTTATTCGTACATCTTCAAGAGTAACTCAAATTTCTTCTGAACTGATCGCCTTTTCATAATAATGTCATAATTGAAATGCCCAAATAGAAGGGCTGATGTTAGCTGGTTATTCATGAACCTTCAAAAATGTTTTATCCAAAAAAAATCAAAAAAATCCTGTCTTCCTTTCAATACCAAAAGATACAATCTTAGTTGGACAACGCACTTTTTCAAGAGAAACTCAGTTGTTTTTTTTTGGATTGATCGCTTTTTAATCCTTTTAATGATTATGTCATAACCAAAATACACAAAATGGACTAGAAGGGCTGATTTTAGGCCTTCCTTGAGAACGATAAAAACGTTTTTATAGACAAATCTGACTACAATTCAATACAAAATAATATAGTCTTATTTACACATTGCACATCTTCAAGAGGAACCCAAGTTTCTGTTTCTTTTAATTCTTTAAATAGGTCATAATCTCAGTTATCATAAACGATAAAAACATTTTATGGAACGAAAGAAAAAAATCTATTTCCCGTTCAGTAGCAAAAGATACAGTCTGATATAGACAACTGCCAAATTTTCGAGCAGCCAAAACAGTAATAAAACACAGGCAACATATTGTGTTGGCAAACTCTTTGTCACAGCGCGTGCAACAGATGGTCAGTTTCTCGCCACCGACAGCCCAATTTAGGAGAGTGAGAGAGAGAGAGAGAAAGAGAGAGCTCGAGCTCAACAGAGCAACCACTCTACCGACCGACAACCAACTCTATTACGGCCTGATATTGATAGCAATTAATAGATCCGGACTTAAAAAGAACCCCCGTGTGGACCAGGTTGGTGGATGGGTAACATAGATATTAGTTACGATATGGAAAGGAAGGTGGTTCTCCTGCTATGAATTCACGAAGTCAAAGGGATTTCGATTATTGGTTTCCACTCATTGGGCCGCATGAATGTGTATTTATTGCTTTACAACTGCTCTGGGGAGTAAATGTCATCCTGCACGTGTGTTTGTGTGAAGATTAACACTTGGGACCAATACATGACTGCCGCGAGGAGGTTTACTCGTGGGGTGGAGCACACATAATGGTCGGGGCATTGTTCCTAGTCAGGGATATGGATCAGTTAACCGTAAAAACGCTGTCACCAATACAGTAAACCAATAACATACTGGGGGCCGTCCCAGGTTATCTGTCATTAGGGAACATCTTTTGCTCCGGAACTGTCACTATTGGAAAGTGATCCAAACCACTCACACCAAAAACTTCAGCAGGTGAAATATTCATGAATATTATGTTAATAACTCAAAGTCAAAAGATTTTCACCATTTGTTTCAGTTCTGTAAGTTGCGTCTTCTGATAATGATTGATAATGATTTGGCCTAACCATATTTACAATTTTCTATTCTATAACAATTCAGACATGTCAGTTTCTTTTTTCTTTTTTTAAATATTGCAATTAAAACAAAACATTTGAGACGGAACGGAAAGGGGGGGGGGGGGCATAACATTGCAGGCCGTGGAGCTTTTTATTTGGCGTTCTTGACAGCAGAGCCGAGGCAAAGCTATGAACAGCTTCACAATTAAATGTATTTAAATTTCAGAACTGGAAAAAATCAAAATCACTCAGGAGCAGATGGAAGAAACGAAACGTAAATCCAGTTTATTACGGTACATTGTTCAGATTACAAAATAAATTTGTCTTCTGGGCTTATAGACTTAAAATTAGAGTTTTCATCGTTATATCTCTCTTGTCCAGGTTTAACACTGTGTAAGGTTATCGTCACTTGTTAAGAGCAGATCGAACCAAATTTCTCATGCCTTACCGGTGGATTTTTCTAATTATTTCTAGCCTGAAAATTTGATAGACATGCAGTTGTGTTTCTTTTTGTGTTGCATGTCAATGTTCCCTGGCTTATGCATCTACTTTATCTGTTCAGCAAATTGTCGATATCGCTCAATGTTTTTTTTAGCAACTCATATACACAAGGTTTTCGTTGTTTTGGAGATTACAAAATGTCATTCTGTTGAAATCTGGCCTTCTTTGAGTGTTGCGTTACACACAGTTTGGAGAAGGTCGTGAAAACGTTCGGATTTAGCGCACGTACATGTTGCCGAAAGAAAGATTAGGTTGAGGGAAAGATTTAGTTCATAAGAGAGAGCGTGAATGAGTAAACCTTTGGGTGAGTAAATGACGAATGACTGAGTCGAACGAGTGAGTGGGTAAATAAGCGTGCAAAAATCGTGTTTTCTGTTCAAAGGAATGACCTGTCACTCGCTAGATCTGAATTTACAGCTCATACAATTCAAATGAAAACCAACTGAAGGGCTCGTAAGAAATCATCATGCAGCCCACGTGTGGCCTTTGCAGCGAGCGGTTCGCGACGGGGAAGAGGTGCGAAAAATCAATGCGAAAAGGCAATAACTTGTCATATATTTGCATAGACATAGATCTGCAATACTGTGCAGCCTTCTGGTCATGCATTTATTTATATGGCACATGGCTGCATTTGGAATGAAAACTATAAAACAAAGAAACACAGCTACGTCCAGAATCTTTGACTTAAAAGGCCGTGGAAAGTCTGTGAAACTTCTGACATGCTGACATGATTTTTTCGAAACCTAGGTGTCATTTTGGACAGCACATTGCAAATGGAACGCCACATTAATCATGTCCCCCAAACTGCCTGTTTACATTGAGAAGGATTGCCCAAATAAGTTGTTTATACCTAACCTAAATGCTACCAAAATCCTAGTGTCAAGGCGGGATCTTAACGGTTGCTCTGTAATAGTCTGTTGTTGACCGGATCTGATTCACTCTGACAGCAGATACTGGTCTGAGGCGCATGAGACAAAGTTCTCTGGAAGTTAGTTTGCGTGGCCAAACGAAATGACCCCCCAACCAGCATCCATACGTCAGTCCGATGTAGATTTGTACAGGATTCCCAACGGATATTTTAGGATGACCGCGGGGGCGGGTTAACCACATCAAACCGATGTCGACGTGATGTCGTAACCAGCGGATCCACGGAGGAATGATGTCATCACTGTGTGCAAACTTGATGTCAATCTTACGCAGGGGATTTCCATCGGCTTGCCGGCTGGACTATTGGTTAAGCGCCTCCTGTATTCTAAGGCACAGTTAAGTTAAATTTTGGCCAGCCGCCAATGACTCGCCAACGACATAAAAAGTCATTTTGTACACTCAGTTATCAGCAAGGCCGATTTTAAGCCAGTTGGACCAAACTGCTCCCACTTGGGGCCCGCGTTCAAGGGCGGCTCGCGCTAGGGCAATCTAGTCTTATCAACTACACACAACACATTGCAACAAACACCACATTGGTGGTTTTACAAAGAACAGGTAGGATTGTAATTATTGGGCCCTGCAGCTCATAAGGTCGGGTCTCCTGCTCTACTTCTGAGGGATGGCAGAAAAAATAAATGAACTAATGAAGATCAAGTTCGCGCAACGCCGACGGTAGGAAATAATTATCAGTAACTTTCATCCTACGCAAATACATTCGCACTTTTTGTTTACATCAATTTTCACGAGCCACACCCGTTGATATTCACATTTACAATCACTGGAACAGGAGCCCTATTTTAAACAATACTGCAAAATGTAATTATCTGCATCTAAGAGCACTTTATATTTTGTGTTGAGTACTAAAAGTTGCTTGAAATAAATAAATACGTTTGAAAAAATCTGGATTTTAAAACTATTTTGGACTATCATGATGTAAGAAACAGGCCATTTACAATTTCCATACCCTTAATGTTAAAAGGAAAAGAAAAAAAAAGTCGTAATTCACCATTTCGCCGTTTGGTTGTCCACCCAGCTTTGAGTTTCATGTACTAACACCAGGGATGAAACCGTAATTTTTGTTTAGCCACTTTTTACCTTTTTCATCGCTTTCTCTAAGTTTGAGGAGGATTTAAGAATTGTTGCTTTAAATCGTAGCCACATTGCACTTTCCTTCTTTCTTTCCCCTTTTGTGTGTGTGTGTGTGTGTGTGTGTGTGTGTGTGTGTGTGGGTGGGTGTGTGTGTGTGTCTTTTGTTCCAAGTCAAGAAAATAAAACGCTTTTTGGGCGACCGACCTGCTAGCGGATAAAGGTAGTGGTGTAAGTGTACCGGTACAGCTTAAAGTGAGCCGCGGGCCCGTGCAGAATGGCCCGCGGACAGCAGCTGGTTCGATATCCCGCACCTAAACCATACACAAACTGAACAGTCTATCACGCCAGGCAGTGTTCAGCCTTTGACAAGCACCGTAATGGACACAGATGAGCAAGGGGGTGCAAACCTTACGGAATCAATAATTAATCTCCCTTTGAATGAGTTATTGTTCGTTGTGTCCCGACGTCACCCCTCGCCCTCTTTTCTAGGTTCATGCACCTCAAACAGTCACTGCGTTCTGGAGTAAGGGGCTTTGCCGTGGGGCCATTGGTGAAGTTACCTGTGTATTTATTATTGTTGTTATTATTTTGTCACTAGGCAGTCTCTGCTCTATCCACCCATCGTCTTCCCCCGCCTGTGATCAACACTACTACATTCTCTATCCAATAGTTGATGCCGAGAATCCATCAGCCTCAAAGCTTAATTCGCCTTGGGGGGGGGGGTAGAGTTAGTTACATGTATCTGCTCCACCGACCGACAAACACACTCACGGACGTATATGGGGGAAACTATCTTTGCCTACACATTACAGTAATCTACATGTTTTTAATTAAGTTGCACGTCTGCGTGTCTAACAGTAACACCCCAAATAAGTCAGTGTCACATAGGTCCTTTCCATTAATTAAACAAAGTAATTAAATTTTGAGTTCACGGCGACCCACAGAACCATCACATTGTATGGATTTCCCTTTTTCCGAAAATTGACAAGTCATTTTATTTTATTTTAGATCCAGTCTCACCCCTCTGAAATTACGTTGAGGAACCTACAAATAGGGTGGACACGTTGATAAGGTCGTATTTAGCGGGATTCATGCGACAATCCAAACAGCACTGAGTTATAGGGAATGATTGGAGATCGCTTTTATGTTATTGTTGATAGCTCGCCGAGCTGTTCATGGAGTGCATGGTAACAGCTTGGCTTACATCTATCCATCTATCTATCTATCTATCGAAGCTCCTCAATGCTAAGGTGTTGCCACTGACAGGGTCAATAGACCCCCAGCCCCCCCCCCCCCCAAAAAAACAACAAAAAAAACTGTTGTTGATGAGGTAAACTTTAGGGTTGACAGTTCAGAGGAAAGCTTGTTATAGAGAAAAGAGAGAATAGATCAGTCTGACAGAATACATTGGGGAGAAATAAAAAAGAAACTTGATTTTCCACACCGCTAACTTAGCCGTGAGTTCCGAAGCCCGCATTATCACCACCACGATGAGTCATAGCCTACATGTACTTCTCTACTTCATTGTTTTTATCACATCATTGATGTTATCATCTGGCCCGTTCTCACGGGTACTGAAGAGTACCCAGAGGATGGATAGATGTGTTCACAGACCAGAGAACTACAGTAACATAGGGACCCTGATGAGTGTGTACATTTAAGTGACTAAATAAACACCTGCACGCAATTCAAGCCTTTTCTTATAAGTGTGCAAACACTCGAGCTGGTCATCTTCTCCGGCGTTTGCTGTCGATCACGCCTCTAAAACATTTCAGTCATCTGTTCAAAATCCCGCTGGTGCAGACGACAGTCCAAATAATATACAAGTGTATGTAAATGTATTTTCCAGCCAATTTAATCCCTCATGATGAAATCATTCATCGCCCACCGAATCGAAAATGTCCAAACTGGCCTGTTGGCTTAAGTTATGTCACAATTATTCTGCTTGGTGTCAAAGCAAAGCAAACAGATCTTCACAGCGCCCGGTTACAAGCCTGGAAGAATAATGATGGGGGGGGGGGGGGAGGGGGATCCATCCCGACAATTCTCACCTATGACCACCAATAACCTTAGAATAGGTTAAGACAACGCCAGGACCTCTCAGCCACTTTGACATCTCCACTGCAGTAGTTGTACAAACAACGGGTTGCGATGAAGCACCTCCAACAACGTGTATTGTGAGACCAAAAAAAAAAAAAATTGGTGATAAAGACACGGTTATCAGCTGGCTTGGTGTGAAGGGCTTTGGACAGCTTTGAGAAGAGGGGTGGGGTGGGGGGGGGGGGCAACATATCTCTGGACTGAGGAGTTTCTCTCTAATGTAACATGTAACAGAACATTCTAGTCATGATACTGAGCTCCAGTTGTCTTTCTTGTGCTTTTCTGTTTCCAACTACAGGTGAGTTTAACAACTTACTGCTATTATACATGTATCATTATCACCATCATCATCTTCCTCGACATCATAATCACGAGAGATTTGTAACGATTTGTAATGATTATATCTTTGTTACCGTTATCACCATCAGACTTCGTCGTCATCATCTCAGTTACGGCTGATTTGTAACGATTTATTGCATTTATATCATTGTGACAATCATCATCATCATCGTCGTAATCACGGGTGAATTGTAACGATTTGCAGCTGTTACATTACTGTCATCATCACCACCAGTATCATCACCATCGTCACCACAACCAATCAGACACAGCCACTGACTGATGGAGACAAGGACACAGTGCTGTTTTTGTGCAGAATGAGATGAGCGTGGGATGTGAGCACGCCTACACGTGCAGCTTTGCCCAGTAACACGAGCAGTCCGTAACAAGACCTCAGCAAGTGTTTTGTTCGTTCGGCTCGCGTTATCATGGCGAAAAAGTCAGCCAATAAGCCTCCGCTTCATCTCCACCACCATCCACAAGAGGTTTGGAAATGACAGCTACATGTACATGTATACTGTACCACATTTCTGTAACCTGAAGGATAAACGCCGCCTGTTGGGATCACCACCATCAAAATAAGTGTGGAAGTTCTAATATATTTTTTTTCCATTTCTAAATATTGTAGACGTATACGTATTACCTAGGCCCGTATTACTGAACAAAGCATCGATCAACGATAACTTGCGAGGACTAACCCACCTGTGACAGTGTGCCAGCAAAATATGATTCAGTTTCTGTCAGACAAAAATGTACCGCTAATTACATTCTCGTAGACGACATAATAATATGTAGTCAAGTTTTCACCTCAGCAAAGATCTAACCTCTCTCCTGCCTACAATGCGAAGATAACATTATGTCTGCGGATTCATGGAAGAACTCGTTTCTAACGTGGAGCTGCAGCTTATCTTGTTCTTTCTGAAGGAGGTTGAAATCTGCAAAAGTTCGTGTTATTGTTAAAGACTTTTTAAAAAATGGATTTACAAAATTCTTACTAGATTTAAATTTGCACAAAACGTATTTGAGAACTTCGCCATTATAACACTTTTATAATGAACTTTCAAATTTCATTTGTGAAATTTCAATTGATGAATCTCTGAGTATCAAGCTCATCATAAAGTACCAAAACAACAACAACAAAACAACCTTGAAAGGCACGGGGTGGCTTTTCGTGCCGACGCGCTAATTAAGTCAAACTCAAATATCGATCCCTACCCATGTAAATTTATTGATTTATTTTGATCTGAGTCAAAATCAAGCGTACACACCTTTCAGATGGGCCCTGGTTAGATATACATGTACATGGCGTCTATTCCAGATTAGGCCTACTGTTCTGAGTGATGTCAGAAGATTATAGAGGGTAGCTACAATGTTGTAATCTTCAGAAGAATGTGCAGTTCTGGGGTAACAGTACCACATGCATTATACATGTAGGCTACAGTGTCTTTACCTGCGATCTGGTCATCTTCGAAGCCTTTGCCTAAACTAAGAATTTCATGGGTGGCTGTAGGCCACTGGAAATCGATACAGCCAACAAACAGTCGTGTGCATAAAAAGTTCCCAAGACTTCCCCCTCAAAGGAAGGTGAGGGCGCCACACAAAGAAAACTTTACCGAGCTCAGATCAAAATACAATGTAAATCAAAACTGTGCATGGGTGGCAGCAGGCATATAACTCTGCATTCATTCACGCTCCTTTTCTCGCAATCGCCAAAATTACGCAAGATTGTGCCTGCGTCTCTTGTGCAGTCAGTATAGATTGTACAGGTTTCAGTTGACTCTTTTTCCTGTCAAAATATCGCGGATCAACACTCATGATGAATATTTGCCACATGAGCACAACGCAATACGTTCCGTTTAATGAATCAAAATTTCCGGCACAGAATTTTTTTTTCGCTCATTCCAAGGCCCATCAAATTGTATGAAATACATGTATCCTATTTTTGCATCAGTCTTAGCTCTAGAATTTGTTATACTGAAAGTAGAAGGTATATATTTCTATTTTTGTGCTTTCCTATGGACTGGCAGGCTCCACACTTTGGCATTGAAGATGCGCCAATTCCAAATAGCCAGAGCCATTTACGACCCATTTCGGCATACCACAACTTTGAGGTTAGCGAGGAGGAGACAATAGACTGCTTCAGTGCAGGTGCAAGACGATTTCTTTAATATTCGTGCATTTTCTCTCTCATATATTTCAATGTAATTGTTATTCATATGATGGATTAAAAAGGTGCCATTTTGTCTCGATTGAAAAGGAACGATAAAACAAACAAACAAACAAAAACTGACATCTTGTCAACGGCTGCTTGGCCTTATTCTCTCTTAGCATGCGTTTCTAGAGGCTATGCTATGCTATGTTAGCCTGCCAACGCATATTTCTACTACGTTTGCCTTTGGATTCCAAATGAAAAGGAAACCTGCATGAATGACATACTGAATTTGAAGCGTTTTGTGTACTTCCTTGTGAAAGGGTGCAAACATTAATTACTAAATATCAAATTTTTTCATTACAATCACCAAGGATTAAACCATGACAAACAATCAACAGAAGCACAACAGGTCGATGATTGTACAGTGTAATTAAATGAGAACAGAACAGAAACATGAAACAAAACATAATTAAAATGAAACAGTGACACGTGGGGTATAAAATACAAAAACAAACTTGTCTTGGGCTACTGACATTTTATCTATGGCAACAGAATTTCCTTCTCGTAGAAGGCCTTTGATAGCATCGATAGAGAAACACTGTGGAGAATATTGAGACATTATGGAATCCCAGAGAAGATGGTGAACCTTATCAAGAGCATGTACGAGGGGACAAGTTGCAGAGTCGTACACGATGGCGAGCTTACTGACAGCTTTGATATCAAGACTGGTGTTAGGCAGGGTTGTTTGCTGTCCCCATTTCTGTTTGTCCTGGTGATTGATTGGCTTATGAAAGAAACCACCAGTGGAGGAAGAAATGGCATACAATGGACCCCATGGACACAGCTGGACGATCTAGATTTTGCAGATGACTTGGCACTATTGTCGCACACACACGACCAGATGCAAGCAAAGACTACAGCTCTAAAGAAAATTTCAGAATCTATTGGATTGAGGATACATCCTGCGAAGTCGAAGGTCCTAAAAATTGTTGCACCCCCAAGCGCACAAGCCAGAGTAGGAGATCAACCACTGGAAGATGTAGAATCCTTCGGCTATCTTGGTAGTATCATTGACAATAAGGGAGGAACAGAGGCAGAAGTCAAAGCACGAATTGGAAAGGCACAGGCAGCTTTCACGTCCTTAAGCAAGATTTGGAGAACCAAGGATATATCTCTAAAAACAAAGCTGAGGATATTCAACTCGAACGTGAAGTCAGTCCTGTTGTATGGATGTGAGACTTGGAATGCGTCTCAGGCCTGCATAAAGAGAATCCAAGTTTTCATCAACAGATGTTTGAGGAAGCTACTTAAGATCAGATGGACAGACAAGGTCAGCAATGAAATTGTATGGAAAAGAACAAGACAGAGCCCAGTCAGAGAGGAAATTGGTAGGAGGCGATGGAGATGGATCGGCCACACTCTCAGGAGGCCAGGAAACAGCATCACGAAGAAGGTATTGGATTGGAAGAGGGCAAGAGATCAAGAGGAAGGCCGCGCGGAACGTGGAGAAGAGCCAGAGAAAATGATGTGCAACGAAGCGGAAAGACTTGGAATAATGTAAAGAGGCTGGCCCATGATAGAGAGGGATGGAAAGTGTTTGTTGGTGGCCTATACCCTGATCCAGGGTGAGAAAGGCAATGATGATGATGATGGACAGAATTTCCGTTTGTTGAAACATGCAGTAGAACAACCCTCAATAAATAAAACTACAAAAAAAAAAAAAAAGAAATAAATAAAGTGAAGTCAACGCAGACATGAACACACAAATCCTGAAAATATGACAGCTGATCTTTCTCGTGATTATGTTGCAATATTCCACAACATGCTTTCCATAGATAATTTGAAACTGTTTTTTTTAGTTTTGTTTCGAAAATAACTATCGCGGTAGTTCGAAAATCACGAAAGCCGTCCAGATAAGCCGTGGGAACGGACGGCATGCATCCGGGTTAGGGAGCCACATCCCAGGGCTGACCTCGAGCGGCGTGGACGACAGATAACACAGTTAGTGTCCAGATAAAAACGCGTGGTGCTTCAAGCTGCCGCCTTACTGTCATTGGCTGTCTCTTTATCTCCAGCTGCTGACTGGTTCTCATTAATGATTACCCCTCCTCCTCCACCCTTCTGCTTTGTGTGATTCTGTCTGATGTTGGCGGTCCGTCATTTTATAAACTTTCTGATGTGCACCTTTGAATGGAGAGTCAAGCAGATATTGCGGGTTGTAATGGTCATTACTCTGTCCTTTACTTTTATCACAATGTGTTTTAGGTCTTTACTTTAGGAAGTTCGCTGCCCTCGGCATTTAGGCTACGCCTCACTTTTCTTGTTTTTACTTTTCTTCCTCTTGTTTTTGTATGCTTTTGTGGTAGGGATTAGTTTTTTTGTTTTTTTTAAATTTTGCACAGGCGCAGCCTTGTTCGGTTTGCCCTCCTCGACTTTCAACTGCCAAGGTATCTAACGTGCGCAACGTGTATTACTATAAGGGAGATCCGAGTTTTTCATCCTTTTCCGAAAAGACTAGGTGCTTGATCCTACCTACCGTAGGATCAGGGATAGGAATTTCTCCATCCCCAAAAATTCCAACATGTCTGCACCGACCGGGGACTGAACCCCCATACCTTCGGCATGAGAGGCGAGCACTTTGCCTCTAGACCAACGTGTCCCCCCATCACAAACGATGTAATACGCAGAGACTGTTTAAAGGTTAAGCCAACAGTCATTAGCCCGTCAAATTTCTTGTAATAATTTTATATGGATACGTTATCGTTCCCTTGCAAGATGGATATACATACAATGTACACTATTCTTATTATTCATTATTTGTATTCCATAGTAAAAGAGGGTTCTACTTTCTTCTCAATCAATTTTTCAATGCTTTGTAGTCAGACAACATCACTAGGTCATTCTGACGTAGACTTTCGAAGGATAGGTAGGATTACTGTAGGAGCAGGTGCACTACATCAAACTGATGTAGGCACAATGTCGTAACCAGTGGATTTACATTGGAATGGTGTCATTCCTTTGTGGAATCTTGACTCCGGTCCCTACACATCAGATTTCTGGCTGGGTACCCTCCTGGCTTCACTTCTCAGAATTTGAGTATCTTGAAATGGCTGTTGTTACTTGTACATATGCCCTCCCCCCCCCCAGCGTTTTGTGCCAGGGGCGTGCACTATACGTACCTATCCCTAACCACATCCTTATCTTCAACCCTAAATCTTATCGAATCCCTAACCTTGCCCTTTACCCTTTCAACCCCCCCAAAAAACAGGAGGAAAACAGAAGAAAATCTGAAAGAATAATTAACTAAGGCTGTTGTTAGGAGTATTTTGCGAGGAGCTCTCTAGCTCTGGAGTCGCAAAAGGCTTTAAACTACATACACTTAGCGCAAAAAAAACAAAACAAACAAACTTGGGGGACATAAGAACTTGTAACAACAGTGTACTAAAATATTCCTAAACAGATAGACAAGTCCATATAATTTTGCTACTGTACTCTATACATTACATAAGACATAACAACAGAACAGAAAACTGTCAAACCAGAAGCAGATATGGATTCATTTTCATTCCTTTATTCGCAGTGGTCAACAACAGGTAACAACATATCAGGGGTGGCCAACTTGCTTAATATAAGAGCCATATGTTCGAGAGCCACAAGGTATCAACAAACTCTTCACACATACATGTATTTTTATTACAATTTGTTACGTTTCTAGCAAAAATGTTATATATAAATATTAAGAAATACATACAGAATGCAACAATATTTACTGTGTGCATTTTAAAAAATAAACTGTTCATTTGTATTAGTTTCAGTAATCACAAAGTACACACACATATATACACATATATACAGTACCAAATGTTTTTTTAAAAAAAGGTAGGCCAACATATTTCCATGAGCTGCATACTGAAGGTCAAAGAGCCACATGTGGCTTGCGAGTCACGATTTGGCCACCACTGATATATATTAAAAAGTTCAATACTGGAACTCAACATCATGTCACAGTCCAGCTTAAGTGCAAATTTACAAATGACAGAGCAAATCTTTTCACATTATATAACTCCCTAACATTCACTCAATGAATGAATGTATCCACCATAAAAACAAGAAGTAAATATACATGTATGTACAACACAATTCTACAATTCATGATCATTTTTCACACCATCCTGCACATTTAGAGAAAAAAACAACTGAAAAAAAAACACAAAACACCAACAAAAAAACTACATGCTACATTATGTGTTATGTGATCAGGTCTCGCAGGAAGCCACCGCAGATGGTGCACAGAGATTGCACTTTGATCATGGTCACATCTGGGTTGGAGGTCAGAGAGAGAACATACAAATTGTTAAATTCATATTTTTTTCATTCAAACAAGCAATGACTATATATACTGCATGTCTGACATTTGAGCATTTTCCTCTTGGTATCTTGCAAACATTGAAATAATTATGGCAAAAAACAAACAAAAAAAAACAGGATAAAAAAGTATGGGGCAAAGCCCCCACGATAGCAACAAACATCAAACAACAACAATAAAAATTCCAAGATATTTATGGGGTTTTGTGATATAAAACTTTTTTTTTTTGTTTTTGCCACATTTTAACTTTCTTCTGAGTCCTGCTGGAACCCTCCTGTAATCCTGTGTTTTTAAAAATATTTTGTCAACGTACAAACTTTGACAAGACACTGCATTCTGATACTAACACCAATTATATCAGTGATTTTTAAATTATACACAACAATGAAACAATGACTGACTGCTTGTACAGGAGAGTGATGTACTGCTGGTGAGAATTCAACACATTTGGCCCATCACTAATTTTCTCTTCTTGTTAACTTTTAAGGGGCCACACTGGGCACGAGGCTGTTTTTTCACCTATTTTGTACAAATCTCATACTCCAATGTCATTTTAATTCATTTGTTGTCTTGTGTTCTATTCTGATCTTTACAAAAAAAAATGTGCCGCTATTATGCAATTTTTGACGGCCATATATATTGAATTCGTACCAAACCCGGGTCACAAATAAATTATTTCAGTGTTTTTTTTGTTGAAATTTGGCATGTGTGTATAATAGATATACCTCCAAAGTGATCAAAGGGAATTTTGATATCTCTCATAGATGTAAAGTTATTGTCCTGACTTTTTGCCTCTTATTTTGCTTCACATAATTAACCGATTCATAACCTTAGTAGCTGATGTATCAAAATATCCTTTGGTCACTTTATATGTATACATTTACACTATATTTCTTCATAGATGGAACAAATTTATGACAGTCAAACATTTCTCCAGTATATATGGTGAATCTGTTGTTTTAGGTGTCAATGTGAAGATAGACATCTGGTTTAAAACAATAAATACAGTGCACTCTCCCGATTACGACATCTCCGAATAACGACATTCTCCCGATAACGACATTGACCCCCAGTCCCGATTTTTTTACTATATGTTATTAGTAATAAAACTCTCTAAATAGCGACATACTTTTTAGACCACTCTCCGGATAACGACATTGAGTTAGCAATAATCGGATGTGACTTTGCTAGATACAAAAATAAAAATAGCTAAAATATTGTTTCCGGTCAGTTTCATTTCATTCTCTGAGCCAATAAAAACACTTCTTTTCCGACCAATGAAATGTCCTACCAGAGGCACCTCATAGCCAATGAGATCGCTTTGTTATCGGCCAATGAGATCGCTTTGTTATCGGCCAATGAAAACACACCTGTGTCTATTGTCGTCGGAACAAAAAGGGTGACGCGCATTAAATGAGTCAGTCATCACATCGCTGACCGCTGAATCGGTTGTATTCACCCGAGAACAATAACACACCCCAAGATAAACAACAGAGGGAAAATGACACACAAAAAACAACAACAACAAAAAAAACAAACAAACAAAAAAAACAAAACAACACACACACACACTTCGTGTATTTTACATGTTTGGAAAGTCCGATCACTGATCACCCACTATGGTTGGTACGTTACATTCTAAGGGTCTAACCACACCCCTTTTTCCGCCATCTTGAAAATCTCCGAATAACGACATGTTCCCGATAACGACATGCACCTCTGGTCCCGAGCCATGTCGTTATCGGGAGAGTGCACTGTACAAAAAAGCATTTGTATGATGCTGAGACCTACCTGATAAAAATGAAAGACTGACGGCCTGATGCTGACAAGATTCACACTTTCTCACGGACTTCTCCTGACATGGCAACAGGGTCAGACTGCATAATTCTGAAGAGATCAAAGTCATTTGTGATTGTCTACAGTATTGCGGTGCCTTACAGTCAGACTGTCAGCTAGTGTGTTATGCAACAGCATTTCTTTTAATAATAATAGTTCGTCCATCAGGTATGATGATGACCTTAACAACACCAGAGGAATAAAGAACAGAAATTGTTGAGAATTTCAACACATGGACAATAAAGAGAACTAAAGGAGACAGAGGACAGAATGGAAAGACTGTTCTTTCATGACTTATGGCTTCTCATGTGACTGATAAGTCCTATTTTTGCCCTGAAGACCCTTCCGCATAAGTGACAAGAGTGCTCCGTTGGTTCAGTACCACTGGGCCTTTTCTTGCGCCGTTCTCTTTTTTTGATAGCCTGCTGGACTCTGTCAGCTTCCCATGCTTTGCTGCCTCTGGTAAGGGCCGCCCTCCAATTTGCACGGTCAAGCGAGAGCTTTTCCCACTCACTCACATCAATGGCAAAGGCCTTCAGTGATTGCTTGAGAGTGTCTTTGTAACGTCTCTTTGGGGCCCCAACATTCCTCGTTCCATTGGAGAGCTCAGAGAAGAAGATTTGCTTAGGGACATGTCCTGCCCAACGTAGCTGAATTTTTTTCAGGTGGCAGAAGATGCTCAATTCCTTGGCACGATTGAGGACCTCAGTGTCTGGAATTTTATCCTGCCATTTGATCCTTAGGATCTTTCTAAGGCAGGCCAGATGAAAGTGATTTAGTTTTCTGGCATGCGATTGGTACACTGTCCAGGTTTCAGCCCCATAGAGTAGGGTGGGAAGGACCACAGCATTGTACACTTTCAGCTTAGTGTCTGTGCGAATGCCGGCAACATCCCACACTCTCTTTCGAAGCCTGCCAAATGCAGAGCTGGCTTTGCTGATTCTTGAGGGAATTTCAGTATCAACACGAGCCGTGGAAGACAGTGTACTGCCAAGATAGGTGAAGTTCTCCGACACCTTCAGAAGACTGTCATGGACTTTGATATTTGGGGTCACAGGATACTTGTCGTCTGGAGTAGGCTGATGGAGCACTTCCGTCTTCTTTGTGCTTATTGTGAGGCCAAAGTTGTCACAGGCACTAGAGAACTTATCAACACAGTTTTGCATGCTATCCTCATCGTGTGCCAGAAGTGCACAATCATCAGCAAATAGTAGGTCACAGACTTGAGTACTTTTGGTTTTGGTTTTTGCCTGAAGTCTCCTGAGGTTGAATAGACTGCCATCAGTTCGGTACTTGATGCTTACCCCTTGAGGAGGAGAGCTAAAGGCTTCTTGTAGCATTGCAGAGAACATGATGCTGAACAGAGTTGGGGCTAAGACGCAACCCTGTTTTACCCCATTTGTGACAGCAAAGGGCTCTGAAACACTGCCGTTGCTTTTGACTGCAGCTTGCATGCCATCATGAAACTGGCGCACTATTGTGATGAATTCGGGTGCACTTTCTTTTACGATACAAACAACTGCCGTATTTCTTGTCCAATTCCTTCCAATTGTCCATTTTTCAAAATACACATTTTCTGTCTTGTATGCTAAAACATGCATACATTTCTAAACTTCAAAAACAAAGGACAAATGTGAGGCGAGGATATGGTACTGAATAAGTATGTATGTCGCAAGCGCAGCATCCCCTTAAAGAAAATCAAGCAAAATGATGGTTGAAATAAAAAGTTATTGTTCCGTCAGCAGACTCAACAATCTGTTCAAATTGGCAGAAATCAAGAACTTGATAATTTGAGCCATCTTTCAGCTCAGTTTTCTCAACTTGGGCGGCTGTAACATGTGCAGACCTGCCACTGCCCCCCCCAAAAAACCAGTATAACTTTGTGCAAAACCCAGGATCTAAGAAAAAAAAACCAGGATGATATGTAGCATAATTTCTTATATTTCTATAACACCTATCTGCACTTTTATGAATGCACAACACATCCAAGGAAAGCAAATATCTCAATGCTAGATCTAGATTAGATCTAAATGATCGACAAAAGCTTGTTTTCGTATAATGAAATCTTAAAGTCATTGACCTAGTATCGAAATCACGCAGTATTGAAAGTGAAGCAATTTATTTACTATTTACATCCGGGGCACTCCGATCGACAAACGTTCCCGGGAAAAAAAAGAACGACGAAACTTCCGGTTCAAGGAAGATAACTATGAAAAAAAAAAAACCTAGGAAAATCGGTATCCTTTAAGACGAAATCGGTAAATCGGGATCTTACAAAAATTCATGAAAAAAATCGGTATCATCCCGATTTATCGGGATCAACGGCAGGTCTGCATGTGACAGATTTTGTACCATTTGCTGCACAAATCTGATATGTTATCCGGTCATAAAAATACACAAGTATAGGTCATGACATTTGATGTCAAGTCTTCCTAGATTTTGCAGTTACCAAGGGCCTTCACTTTAGAACCTCACAACCTCAGGGATAATTACATTTCTGTGCCTCAGCACAGCTGAAGAACCAAGCTCAGAATACTATTTATGTTTATGGTTCCTACTTGACTGACAGATGAATAATATGAACTAAAATAATAAAGGCACAAGACCTCTCCTATATAAATGCACAGTGCAAAGTGAGAAATTCTTTGAGGTAGCTAAGATGAATTTCTGTGGAAAAATGACTACATCATAAATTAATCTGTGATGCTGCATTTTACATAACAGGTGATAGATGGTACAAGTGCTATTATTGTAATGAATCAATGTTATTATATGTATGTTGAAGGGAATGACTACAGGCTGCCTCAGTGTCAACCTCTAAATTGTAAACTCGCCACCTTTTCAATATAGAATGATGTCAACCCATATACTGCCTTCCTATGTAAATCCATGGAACTTGAATACTTACTGATTTGATGTTTCTTCACACACTGGGCAAGCAACAAACCAACCACATGAAGATGTTCACTAGTGTTAAGGAAAAGCAAAGACAAAAATACCAACCCAGTTTCCCCAAGAAATAAACAGATTCTATGGAAACAAAAAGGGATATAATTTGCCTTCCTAACAAAATCTGTTGAAATTTTGATAGTTTCAAAATTACATGCTGAAAACTGTGTTGCTAATCAAATCAAATCAATACAGCGGTGATGATTTTGCTGACAAAGGACATGATGAATGTGTTTGACAAATATTCCACACATGAAATCTCAATGTACATCTAATTTATGTTGATGCTTTTGTTGAACTTGATAATGCTTTAGGAAAATTCAAATCTGCACGAACAATAAGAAAATCCAGTCTAAGTGGCTTGTTTCAGTTACTCTCTGCCTATTTGATTCACCTTAATATGGGTTGTAGATTTTTATAGTACTTAACTACTACTTCCATTACTATCTCTTACTCAATTCATGTGTTTCAAATCAGGGCAACTATGAGATAAATCAAGCAACTTGTGAATTTTCCACATGTAGTCAAATTTTAATACTGCAAATCTGGAGAGTTGACATATATAGAGCATTATTACTTGTATAGAAATTGAGCACTTCCATCATCTTTTACCATACACTTTGCTACATACAAGAATTATTACACGAGAAAGTGGGTGCCCAATGTAAAAGCCAGACAACTATCTGACACACCCATCACAGTTGCCAAAGGATATCTGATCCACAGATTGCACAGGATGGCACCACAGCCTGCTGACAGGCTCTCTTCAAACTGTCCAGGTCAAGCTGGTTGGACAGTGAACTCTGGCACTGTTTGGCTGAGATCCAACTCAACATTGATTTCATTATGAGCAACTCTGAAAAAAAAACAACAACCCAAAAAACTGAGTATAAAGCATGCAATAATACAATTTACAGGGAACCATCTGTTTAGGAATTCAATCTAAAGGAGAAGTGTATCAAAAGCGCACATGGAGTGTGGTGGGGTCAAAAATTGACAAAATTGAGCATACATATTTTATGAACAACAGAAAGTCTTAGCAATGCAGAGCTGTGCAATGGTATTATCACAGTGATGTTGTATGAAACCTGGCCTTATGCGGATGTGCAAATCAGTGGAAGCAAAATCTCCATCTCTTTTGGCTTCCCCCTGAAGACTGACCAGAGCTCAGTCCTGCCTACCTTTGAACCTGGGGATATAACAAACCTGGAGGGAAAAAAAGCTTACATGGTAATTCTTTACCATCAGGTTGGCTTTGAAGTGAGCACCTTCTGCAAGGAGAGACCAGCTTCCTACCTCTTGATTTGTATTTGATATTTTTCAGTGATAGTTCACTGTGGTTGATCTGCCTGTTCACAATTCCACTAATATGAGAAATCATCAGTTACTTACCAGATGCTGAAGGGGAGGTAGAAATACTGGACAAGCTAGACTCAATGTGCTGCACTAGAAGTTTCTTTGACATCTCCTCAAACTTGTGGCTGATCCAGTCCAGTTCCTGCTCAAACAGAAGATTGTGAGAAACCAATCTAGTATCCGTATGAAAAAGAATGAATTGCAAAACTTACACTAAAACCTCAAAAACGACCACAAAAGTGCGGATTTCACAAAAATTCATCTTAAAAAATGTAGTTTTGGGATGGACAAAGGAAACAGTGAGTATACATTCATATTATGCTCAGCAAGGGTTGGTTTCAAAGTTGAACCCTAGCTTTTCCAAGTCATATTTTATGGTCTTAACATTCCAAGCTTTTCTGTTCATGTCTAGTACGATGGTGTCATCTTTTCATAGGTTAGATGCGCTTTGCAATGCAGCCTTACGGTCAAGGTGCCGAGGAAAGCCTGGGCTATACGGCTTGTATTTCACAAAATTTAAGATAAAGAAACTATAATGTCTGTAAGTCTTAGGCAGGCAAAATGTCTTTAAATAAAGCCACATTGTGTTCTACACAGTGACATAAAATCAGTGCGTTTTGTTGGACTAATGAAAGGTTACATCAACAGTGGATGGAGTACATTCTGTACCTGCTGGTATTGTGTCCTGATAGCTGTCCACTGTTGCAGATACAGCAAGATATCCCTGGACACACACAAAAAAACAAACAATCTATAGGACATGTGGGCATGTAATGTCAATATTAACCCTCGTCCTGCAGGAGGCCACTATATTTGCCTCCTCGCACAACACCTGAGGCCAATATCGTGGCCTACATTTTGCAAACTGAGTCCTGCGGAAGGCCAATTTATTGCATAGCAACGCTGCTCCTTGTGCTTTATTTATTCGGTTGCTGTGCCTATCGTATTTTTCACGTCTTGTTCACTCTAGTTTCCCGTATTTCGCTTGTTTATCTAACTGGTCACCCCTACACTATGTCTAACAAAGTGGTGTCATCCGATTACATTTATTACAAGGCAACTGTTTGTAACTATTTGTCATACTCATGTAATAGTACTGACAATCTGAAGCTCGAACTTGGGAAAATCTTAGGGAAACTTTTGACTTTGATGCTGGTTGTCGCCTACATGTGAAATGAGAAGAAAGGGGACACCTGCCTATTAGAGAAACCGTTCTACGTCTGTAATAATGAATTCCGATGTAATACTAGGGCATGCTGCATAAGGGAGTCTGTCGGTAGCTCTTTCATCAGGGGAAACTGGGAGAAAATGACCGACTTTGTTGTTGGTCGTTGTCTTTATTTGATGTGGTAATTAGAGTGATTATGTTGCTTTTCATTAAACTGCTTTTCAGTACATGTATGTACTGTACGGGCTGGAACTCAAATCTCTTGCTAAAGGTGTGCTAAGTAAACTAACATCATAATAATGTGGACCGTTTACATAGTGGAGGAGGGAGAAGGCAATGCCTTGATGTATGTGGTTCATACATTAAGTGCCTGGATTAAAAAATAATTTGTTCACTTGAGAAGCCTGACTTGGGAACAAAAAAAAAAAGGGCAAAGCTCCTGGGAAAAGATTAACACATGTATTAAACGGCACATAAATGCAGAAAATTCTTGATTACGGGCCTTTTGTTTAACAACAGAACTTATTGCATCCTATCACAAGTACTTTATCCAAATATCATAGGGGTCAATTACGATTTATCCACCATTATTGTTGTTATTGTGTCCTAAAGTAAACTCGATACACATGTTCACGGGGACCCAAATGACCTGACCGCCGATGTTATCGGCTGACTGGCCGCTGGCTATCCCCACAGAGGGAGTTACATGGATGAGTTCATTCAACGCGGGACGAGGGTTAATTGAAAATGTTTGTTATAATAATATACCTGTACATACAGCTAAAGAGTAAAGTAAAGACTCATATTTGTAACAAAAAAAATTTACAACTAAGCTGTAAACAACAACAAAAAAAACTTGAATATAAAAGAATGCAAAAACAAGAGCTTAAAAATGTTAACTATTCCAAACACTTTCACCATAGAAGTGTTCAGCACTCACAGTGTGTGGGGTTCTATGATCATTCTCCAAGTGACCACCTTTTCTCCAGTCTACTGACAATTTTATTTTTTAATATGATTTTTTCGTGCCATGTTGTCTTCTCTTACCTGGCAATCTGGATGGAATGAATGTTGCTCCTGGTGCTCATGTCCTGGAAGATTTGGAGTAAGTTCTGGAGGCTAGAGCCACTCAAACATAGTTGTTGTATGTGTAGTCTTAGGTTGAGCATTGCATGTTGTGGGGAAAAAGGCTGACCTGCAGAGGGCAGAGGAAATAGAATGGGTCGAGAAAAGGAAGGGGATGGTGGACGATGCATACCGGGGCATGAGAGAGAGAAATTGTCACCCTTGGCACATGAAAGCAGTGCTGAGCAGCGACTAATTTTTGAGTGATTCGAAATTTTTGACCACCCACTTCAAAATATCTGGATATAATATCCAAATAAAGATCCTGATTTAGAAAGATGGGTCTCGCCCCTTGATCCGGTTTGTGGAGAGAAGAGAGATGTAGCATGTAAGTTTGCTGACTTCAAATGGTTGGTAGGTAAATTCTACTTGCTTGAAACTTTTTATTTTTCGGAGGTTCCCTTTGAGGCTTAAGCAACCTTATGAGCAGCCATGCCTGGGAAGGATTTCAGATGAATTTTTTTTTTTTTTTTCGATGGCTAAGGAGGAGAAGGGGCAGACAAACGAACTACTTCATTACAAAATGAGCCTCTGATCTGGATTTCTAAAAGCAAGTCTCAAGCAGGTCACCCACTTGCATCCAGAAAACTAGATTGATCTGTTTAACTGGATATCCAAGACTAAATCTGACTCTCGCCCAGCACTACTTGAAAGTACCAACACTGAGACGCTGGAATGTATTTACATCTTTCTTTTCTGTGGTTCTCTCTGCCTTGGGCATTCACACCTTTTTTTTATGGTTGCTTGAAAAAAAAAAACACTGAAAAAGAACTTCAGGAACTCTCGTTTTAAAATAAGCCCTGCTGCTGCTATTACACTGCTGTTTGATGAGAGAGAAAAAAACCCAGACAGGTGAATATGTCAGTGGTCACACTGGAAGACTCCTGAAAGCAGGTAGATCCAAACCTACCTTGCTGAGCATTTGCTGTTAGAAGAGCTTGTGTTGCCAATTTGAATGGGCTGCTCAGGATGATCTGTTATTGGAAAATGGAGACAAAAGATTACCCTGTGACAGATGGTTGGCTGGGTATGATAAACCATATATTCCCAAAAACAATGGTTTAGAATTCATTATCTTGAAAAGCCATGTGAATTGAGCATCTGAACAAACTATTAAACTTGAAAATTAGCAGTAGCGGGGAAAAAGCCTGAGGTCTATTTTAAACACCTGTGTGTGTATGGCCACAATTAATCCATCAATACTCTACACTCCCAATCCAGTTTAACGAAAAATACCTTTCTGATTTGTCATTTCATAGATTTATAGTAAATCTCTTGCATGACTTCGCCCATCTTCTTTGTGACCTACATCAATCTGTATCATCAAATCCCAGTCCAGTTTAGCGAAAGAACTTTTTTTTTTTTTGAGTTCCAATTCATAGTTCTGTGGTAAATCTATTGAGTAGCACCTGAAACTTTCTCGTTTGATGGATGACACCCCCCCCCCCCCCCCCCCCAAATTCCACGTGGAGCTCCACTGACAGAGAGACAATGAAATCTTATCTACTCTAGGACATGTGTGTTTTTGCAGAACTTGACAAAACTCACCCGTTGTCGGCTCATGAATTTGCTTCTGATATCTGGAAGTTTGTAGTTGTTGTTGATTCTGCATGAGGGGACAAGTATCAAGAGAATGGATTTTAGATAAGGCTGTTGTTATAAGTACATACGCATCCCAAGTGTTTCGCACGCGGGGCGCATATGTATAGGCACCAATTCCTATCCTGAACTTATCCTCAACCCTCAATCTTATCCAATCCCTAGCCCTGCCTCCTACCCTTTTAATAAAAAAACATGAAAAAAAATAAATCTGAAAGAATAATTAGTTAAAGCTGTTATTGGGAGTATTTCGAATGAAGCTCTCTAGCTCTGGAGTCACTAAAATCACTAGTGCAAAAGAACTTGAAGGGCATATGTACTTGTAACAATATTTTTTAGATAAAACAGCTGAAATTTTCTAAAAATGAATGAAACTTTGACTGAGGAAAGAACTAATTACAGTGCTCCCCAGCTGGCTTGACAATGTAATGGGAGAAAAAAATTTGATCAAGCTAAGCAGGTGTCAAGGTAAGCTGAGTAGCAGGGAAGTAACACCATTCCTTTTTGGTCTCAGAGGCTTGAAGATGAGAGTAGATCAAGTGTTTGTTAATGTGTATGAGTGGAAGATGATGAATTAACTTTATGTTAATCCTGTCTTTAATTTTAGTTCAGCGCCTTAGAGCACATCATTTTTTTTTTAGGACCTCAGCGCTCTACACAAGTCAATTATTACATTACATTACATTCCACCAACTGATTACATCCCTGGAATTCCTTCCCCTCCCCCTGAGGTCTTCAGTCCTTATGTTTCATTTTTTTTTCCAAGTTTGCTTTCATTTATGCACAAAAGCTCAGTTTAACCCTCTTGCTGTCCAAACGCCCATCCTGCCTTTAAACTACCAGAATAATGGATTATCGGGTAGTAAGACGGCAGGAAGTAGTAAAATTAGGAGTGCAAAACATGCCGGAACAATGATGGCCAATATATTAGCTTCACACAAGTTTTAGCATGAAACAATGGGGCGGACATCGGCCGTACAGCAGTTTTCTGCAACATATGATGGGCCGATATATGTTTGTATTGTATCGTTTTGGGTGTTATTTCTTACGCAGGGTTTTGCTACATACAACTTTTTCTTTTTGCCCAATTTTGACAAGAGTTGCCTCACACACGTTTTAAAGTTTTTGTAACAAAATGTGTATGTAACAATAAAAACGTGTTTGTAATTTTGTTCACACCTTGTGACGTTCAGACATCTGAAGTTTATCATCTGTGGCTCTCACATGAAGCAAGTTTGGCCACCCATGTTAGATACATTACATTTTGCATCACTGCCAAGGACCGCTGCTTCGTTAACTGCTGTTACAGTACAATAATTATAAGGAGTCGTTGCTGTCAGTCGGGAAAACTCACTGTGTTATGCTGATGTTAATTTCTCTTACCATAGTGTATGCTATGATGTGTGTGTTCATGAACTTATGAGGAACATTTCTGTCATGTTTGTTCATGTGAACGTACGTGACTAAAAGCCTATGCTTCATGAAGTGTCATGTCCAAACATGGAAAAGAAAATCTACTACCTAGTATGAGTTTATACTTATTGGAAACAAACATGATAATTAATGGCTGCAGTTTTCAGTATAATTTGCCTGAACTTCTACTCAAAATGCTTCAAGATTTCACAACACAATACAGTACTAGACCTGTGAGCAGAGAGGCAGATTCCACTGGTGGGTGACACAGCCACACCTTGACACAACCACTGGCTTCCTGCACTATCAGTTGCATGCGACATGATTACCTTGGCTACTTCTAGGCTGACCTGATCTGTAATGACAATGATGAAGCAATAGATATGAGCTGTGTCACAGGTTAGTTAAAAATACAGCATTACTGAAGATCAGTACTGTATTGACAAACTTCATTACTGACTATCTGAGCTTCTCAGGTTGAGAAAAAGGAAGACATCCTTCCAGATGAATGCAGCCAGAGATTATCAGAACTTTGTATTTTTGTACTTAAATGAAATTAGGCCTATAAGGACTTCATAAAGCATATTTCATGGGATGGGTGATAGCAATATTTACAATGGAAATGAATAAAGTGAGGCCTTGCATTTATGACACCTACTTGTTGGTGAAATTGTAATGCTTAAAAAACAAACAGGAGTCATGAACTCAGACATTCAGTTTGCTGTAAAAGTCACAGGTTCAGCCAATATCCGAGGGATGCTGCAAAGACTGCAAACCTATGGTGATGATAGGGAGATAAGATGTTTTCCTGTCAAAATTTCAGGAATGATGGAGAGATCTGGTGTTTATTTATCAGGAACGATGGACAGATATGATGTTTCCCTCACTAGACTTCACAGATAATGGAAAGATATACATGTACACACTGTATTGTTTACCTGATTGGTTCTGACACTGGAAGCCAAAGATGGATCCCTCTGGTGAAGACACCACTCCACATGCACCAAATGTTGAAATGGCTGGAGGAAGAAAATCAAGAAAACTGTACCCTAAACCCTTGTCAGACATAACCATAGAGAGTCCATAACACTTGTAGGCTCCTAGATCTGATTCCTTTATTTCCTGATTTTAATCTTTTTCTTACTCTGCCCTCCTTCTCTGTTCTTTTAAACAAACTGATGTCAGTGAAACAAAAGCTGATAGTTTACTTGCACCATAACTAATAAGAGGAAGGAAGACAATATGTGGACTGATGTCACCCTTGACATTAAAAAGGGGGAGGGGTCGGGGTTACAGTATAGCGGCCAATGCTGAGGTTTCCTATATCATTATCCGTGAGGGATTTGCAATACTGATATCAACCTTTTTGTTGAAAAGGTGGGAGGTTAAAGTATAAGGTATAAAGGCTGATGCTGAAACAGCTTCTAAAATCACCTACTAAGATAAAATAAGACTCTGAGCCTGAATTTAACAAGGACGTTCGCACACTAACAATCATACTGGGGAATTCACAATAAAGAGGCTCACACTGAGTACATTGCAATCACTTCTTGGAAAAAACATGTCTCTCTGAGCTTGAATTTAGCTATGAAATTTGCACACTAACAATCTATTCTATGTATCTGGAAAAAGAAAAAAAACCCAACAAACAACCAACCAAAAACTACTCACATGACAATGGCAAATCTACATCTAGGAGTGTATGACCGATAAACTGAACTGAGTCTCCACACAGGGTATACAATGACAGATAATACTGTTTGCAGGCAACAAAGGCAACCATTCCCTGAAATACATGAAAGATCACAGAAGAATTAAAGACAGGCAAAAAAAAAAAAATGACTCAAAATGGTCTTAACTTTAACCAAACACTGACAACTAGGCCTTCCATGGAGCTTGATAGGCTGTATCTCTACTTCTCATGCTTTAACTCATGTAGCAGAGAACAATTTGAGTTAACTCATTCGCTACAGTAAGCGGAATGTTCAGCTCATGGATTTTCGCTTCACTACGGAAAGCTGAATATTCAACTCGAGTGGACACACATTTTCCAACATTAATATTTAAACCAACTTCTCGAAATACTGAATTCCATCCCGGTTCATTGATTTTCCTTTATTTTAATGTATTGGGGTGGGTGGGTGTATTGGTCAGAATGTGGTGGTCATTCAATATTGACCAGTGGAATTCACTGATTTTTTTGCGGGTTTTAGTAAACTGAATTTTAGGAATAAAGTTCAAGTCTGAGAAGCAATTTTTAGCAGAATTTCTGAATTACAATACTTTAAAATTATTATTGGGTCGTATAAGACTCAAACCACTGCAAGACGGTTAACCCTCACCCTGCGCAGGGCGGCAATAGTCGGTATTGACTTGCAAGCGCTCACGCCGCACGGGCGGCAAAAGTCGCCCAGGTCAAGCTGACCGCGCCATGCGCAAGCCGTATTTTCACGCGTCGGGTCACTGACCTTTTTGAGACGTAACCACCGTGTTATTGTTCACTGTATCTCTTCTAAATCAAACGCATTGTGACATGGACATGTTAACCAGTGAACCACTGGTCGGAATCACAAAGACTAAGCTTTCAAAGGCTCTCCCCACACTTTCAAAAGATGTAACATCGACATGCGAACTGTTGCTCAACAAATTTGCAATATTATCTCATTTTCTCACAAGCTGACCACCATCTGGAGTTGTCTGTATCTAAGAACCAATCAGAACCAAGCTCTGAAATAATCTTTGCCCCAAATGCCCACATTGGTTTATTAGTATGTGTCAATCAGGATGAAACCATTTGTGTAGGGCTTGGGAGGGCGTGGCTTGTTATCACGCTTCGTTCTCACGAAAACTACAGCTGTCAGCTTGGAATCATAAGTCAGATCATTGGTTAGAGACTGACAGACTAAGGTTTTGCTGGTTAATTCATTATCAAGCGTGATAAGGTATAGCAACGAATGTTTTCATACCGATCAATAAAAACCGAACCACGTGGACAGCGTATGTGGTCATCGTCTAGCGGCACGGGTCAGTGACCCCAGATAAGGTTCTCCGTGAGTAAGGTCACTGACGGGGCAGCGGGCTTTACGGGTAGCGCACAGGGTATGGGTTAAGATTACAGAAAAGTTTCATCTTCATTGCCAGTACCATGATGAAAGTTTCATCTCTTTATGAGTATTACCGCATTAACAACCTTAATTTTCATCCTTCAATTATGATTACAAAATTATCAAGCTGAAGTCTTCATCCTTCAATCACCTGATCACAAGACAGCCATGAAAGATCAGAAACTGCTAGGCTATCAGCCTCCTCAGTTCGGAAGACTTCTCTGGCTGCCACAGCAAATGCTGAACCAGCAGATACCATGTATTCCACAACCCTCACAGTTCCATCCTTGTATCCGACACTTAATAAACCTGAAATAAATAATAATAATGAAATATTTATATAATGCCTTACTCCAGTAAGTGGACCCAAAGGGCATTACAATGAAATTGTTACACTTCTCTCTCTTATGTACCTACACTACATACTTTCATCCTGTACAAAACATCAAATCTTGTCATCAGTCAGCCAGTAGATACTTCTGATACAGGACTAATTTTAGGTAAGTTTTGAATTTCTCAAATGAAGAAATAATATCTCTCAATATGAAGTAATAGGTCATCCATAAAAGACATACATTCAATTTAGGCAATTCCTATCCCCTCTCTCCATGTATACTATCAATATTCGTGGCTTCCCCCTCTGTACGAGTGAATGACAGCCATTAGAATGGTGAATGTCCTTGTCAAGGATGTAACATTTAAACAGAATTTTGCATGTCCTATTTGACTGCTTCATTAGAAAGAAATTGATTTCTAAATAAAAATAAATAAAATCAAACTTTTTACATTCATTATCTTAACTTTAAAATGTACAAATGCTCCCCGGACTCCCCGCCCATTTCATGTACATTTTTCAAACACTGGTGACCGCAGACCCACCCCATCCGAGACCACTTACTTTATGAATCATTCAGCTCCTAAACTGGCAGGCTGAAAAGGTTGGCACATTAAAAATTCAACTATTTGTACACACTGTGAAGACTCAAAAACCAAAAACTTGCAAATACTAATGCATGTTCATATGATACACAATGAACCAATAGTCACTGCAGCTATTGTATGCAGCATTGACAATGAATCATTTTTAGCCTTTTAGCCACAGTGCATTGAAGAAACCTCTATTTCCCATTATTAATCTTTTCAAAATTATTTTTGATGGCCAGCCAGTTCCCACACGTTTCAGCCCCCACACTAAATTTCACAGGTTTGTAGTTTCTGTACTCCTGATAATTCAGAGTTTCATAGTAGCAGTCAAAACTGAGAAAATCTGCATACAGTTACACAATAAACAAACCTTTGTTTTCTCCAGCTGACAGCCAGGAAATTGCCAGTACCTCTGAGGGATACTGATCTGTACACTGAATGGTCAGGTCCTCCCTTAGAAATGAAATTGAAAACACAATCACCACCCATGTCTGTGACAAAAAACTATTAAAAATACATCACAAATTGTGCAATGCAAACTGTTGTCCACCACACATACTGGCATATCGAGGATTTTGGTGGTTTTGAGTTCTGACTAAATTATTACTGCTTGTGCTAAGATTGGTATTCTTACAAAGTGATGTATCGATATTTTAAAGTTTTGAAATCATAAGCAAAAACGTTTCTGCCCCATTTAAGAAATCTCACTCCAACAAAACAAAGGAACGCTCACCCAAAAAAGGGGAAAATGGGAAAATCATTGATACTCCAATATGTCAGACGAACAATAAAATCATCTGAATACAAAACAACATACATACAACTGAACTGCCATTCTAGCCACAGTTATTTTCCTGGAACAAATTGCACCATTTTAATCAAGTTCATGCATTTGCTGAAGAATACCACCCTTTCAGGTTTAAGTGATAGCTGAAATCACCAATCTTTTAATAATAAACTTTTATAAAAAAAACAAAAACAATAGATAACAAAACTTAACAATGCTTGAAAGTGCGCGATCTGAAATACAGCAGGAAGAACACAACATTATGCTTCAGAATGTCAGAAATAGCAGAAATCACCAGTTTCTTCATAATAAACTTTAAAATAACTTTATGAAAAAAAATGCTTTTTAACAAAAAAGGATGCTAAAACTGGTGAAAGTGAGCAATCTAAACTAAAATGCAGCAGGAAGAATAGAACATTATCCTTCAGAGTGTCAAAACTTGGAGTTACTTTATTTTCCAAATATAAATAAATAAATAAAGTGTGAAACCAACTTTCCTCACCTGCTTTCAAATGGTAGACTGGCTTTCCAGGTATGGATCTGACCACCTCTGGTGCCAGTGAAAAGTAACTGACCAGATCTTTCTGTCTCTTTGTTACATGTGAACACAGCTGACCATTCCAATTCTGGAGAGCGAAGACAAAGGGACAAAGGATGTGTGATAAAATGTTCTCTGTGATTCTACACTGGCCAGCCCAAAAACTGACCTGTAACAGGGCTACAAACAGATGTTCTAATGGCTAAAGAAGTAAGAATGAAGAAAACCATGATCAAAAACAAGAAGAAACCACAAAAAAAAAAAAAAAGTGCCCAGAGTGTAAAAATGCCCAAAGCAGCGATCCTCCTCAAACCAAAGACCTACACACATGATCCTCTTCACTGCCACACTCACGATGAGGTTGTCCTAAGTCCTGAATTACGAGACTGACATCTCACCTCATTCTTTCTTGAGTGTGATGAAAGATTTGCTATCTGTATTAAATGAAGCAATTACTCAACAGCTGCTTAATATAAACTGACTGCGCAAAGACAGCATTCAAATTACATTTCAAGTGGCTATCTGTGGAGTAACTCTTTGCCTTTCGCAGATTTGTCTGAAGCCTTAATTTAAAAAAAAAAAAAAAGACAATATATTATTTGGATGTTGGATCTTCACTTTAACTCTTTCAAAACAACTTGCATTCTTGCAATGATATTTATCCCCCTTCCAATTTGTTTAATGGGCACCAAGACAATATTTATAACTATGGGTACATGCATCAGTAGTTTCAATGACTGCTCCACATCTGCAAACTGTAGACATACATAGATCAGCAATTGGACTTTGTGATCGCAGACTTTGATGGTCATGATACAGTCCCATCCAGTTTACCCTGTGATCTCACAGCCGGGAGTTTCATGTTCCGCATAGTCCAGAAATTAACCACTCACCTACGATGCACATGCTCAACACCAAATCCCTGTACGCGGAAAAACTCATGTCTTTCCCCAATACCAAAGGCCATTTTTGTCCTCTAATTGTATGTTCTCTGAGTGCAGTAGCACAGTCTGCAGCCTGGGCAATGTGAAGAAAAGAAACCCAATTTGAAACAAGCTTAGCATAATTTATATATACATGTACATAGTAATTAATGATACCAATGACCACTATAACAAGCACGCATCATCCAGAAGCCATTTGCTTCTTTAATTCTTATCCCTCTTGTTAAAAGATGAAAACAAGGTAACAATACTGTACATCTACATTAGTATGAAACACCTTCCTTCTTCATCTTCAGGTATTACCAATCACGTCATCCAATGGTACAATCCTTGTTTGCGTTCATATATTAACAGTCTGTGTTCTAGCTGCTTTCACCTGCTAATAATCTTAAAATGCTTACAACGTTCCTTAAATGTTATAGAAACCAAAATGAGACAGTCTTAATCAATGTTCAGTTCAATGGCTATGATGTCATGCTCATACAATAAAAATGGCTAGGTCATTTTTTGTGTAAATCTGAAAAGTAGTTTTATTTGGACATTTGAAACAGTGCTTTCAGTTTTCCTTTCTGAAATCTTTGCCTTGTTATTGATATATTAAAATATCTATGCACTAAATGCAGGTCATGCAAATACTTGGGCTGTAGTACAAGATAATGATATTAGCTCAAATTGCCCCCCAAAAATGACAAAGGCATTTATCATGTGAGCATCAATGTCAGTTCCACAGCTGGTTACAGAGACAAATGCTAGAACTTCACAGCAGAGCGTTTCATATCTCTGGCCGAGGTTCATTTTGGACAAGGCACAAGTTCAACACACTTCTTGTGGCTGCAAATCAGGATGATCTCGTCTGCTTCAACTCAACTGGTATACAATTGGTTTTTCTTCTTTAGATTCACCCTGGGTACAACAAGTGATTCAAAGCTAGATAGAGACTTGAAAGTTACAGCGATCAGTCCAGAGAAATTACACAATAATTAGTTATGTTGATAGCCTTCGACTTTTCAAATTTTATCTGAGGATTCTAAATTGAGAATTCTCGTTTTATTTAATATATCAGTTAGCCAATGGGTCTTCTCCCATTTTACAATATCTCTATGCTTGTTGACAGCCAATCCCAGCTGTTCCCTTATAACTACAGAGAAGCACAATTAAAACCCTACTATTTTCCAGTCTCCAGTTGAGTTGACAAAAACAAGAACTCTGTGGTCAAAGGTCACTGCAGCTATCAAAGTCTGGGGCCTGTGGGTAAGAATAATATTGTAATAACTTTTATTATTTTATTATTATTATTTCGTAATGCAGTAGTAATGTTATTGATAATAATAATGTAAGTTAATAACAAATTCATAATAAGTTTTGAAAATCAAATTAATAGAAAAACAAAACTGCTAGGACCCCAGAGACATGGCTTTATTTATATTCTGCATCCAGTGGGGTATGCTTTATAAATAACAACAACAACAAAAAACTGATCACAAACTTAAAGCGATGTGGATCAGAGTTGTTCTCTGAATGACTAACAAGATGGACTATTAAGTTATTCACTGTACTGATGGCATACAATTAAATGTCTTCTTTGATGCTAATACTGGTACTGGTAACTCATGGGATGTCAGTGAATTACATCTAGCTGTGACCAATGACTGGTGAAATTAAAAAACCCAAAAGATGTACCTTTCAAAATGATTTACTGGTGAGCAAACTGCTTGTTTGAAACAGCTTAGCATCTCATTGGGGAATATGAAATTTTCTGTGAGGGATGGATCTGTCAAAAGCATTTGTCGTTCCCCTGCAATAGCAGTGACAGAGCCCCGAGCATGAGGTTTAGAATTGCCACACATGTATGTATTAGTTATGCAAGATATACAAAGACATGTATGAATACTATTTTCGGTAATACATTCAGTCTGATGACTTGACTTCTTTATTTCTGGCTTAATTGTTCAAACTTTCAGTCTCCTACATCGAACGTAGATAGGCAAACTGGACTGCTTCAGAGTTTTTCTGGGGGGGGGGGGTTTGAAGAGGAGTGTGCAACAGATAAACTTAAATTTCATTATCTATAGAGCCAGAAAGCTTGTATTACTTGGAAATGACGGGGAATCGTACAATGTGAAGAAAAAATGATGTGAAAGTATATGACATTTGTTGGTTGCTATGGTTACGGTGGCCATATTTAATTTTCTTTACACATTATGTTTTAGTTGTAAATAAACAACTCTCCTAATTACTGACATTATATATTTGAATGAAATTTTATATAGGACTTCCTGAGTCCAACAAAAAGACCATTTTGGAAAAATTTTTTTAGGTGTAAGACACATTTTTAAAAATGAATGGCTTATTGAGGTCACCTCCCAACAAATTGTTAAAAATGCCAAATTTTGGATTTCAGTGGCCATTTAAAATCTAATAATACCCTTGTCAAGAAAAGGGGGCTCAAAACAGACATCTTCTACGGACTCAGAAAGTTCTTCACAAAATTATATCACTGATATAGTGCCAATTATTATTAACATTTAAGTAAGTTATTTACAATTAAAATGTGTAAACAAAATCCAACATGGCTGCAACAGCAACCAACAAATTTCATACTGTTTTTACACCATTCATGTTACTTCTAGATAATATTAGTTGCCCGGCTCCGTCAATAAAAAAAAAATCATTTTCCGTTTCTTGTCTTCTCGAATCTCCTGATGTCATCACTGAAATTTACTGCAATAAAAATGATGAGTTATGACAAAGTTTTCTCCAGACATATTGGAAGTAACAGTGGTGGGCAAAGGTAAAAGATTTTTATACTGGAACAGATGCTGGCATCTGAAGTTTTCCCTTTAGTTTGGAAACAACTAAAAGAAGACACCAGTAATTTGTAACACTGTTGGAAATCAAATAACAGAAAAATTAAGACAATTTTACAATGGTGTAGAACTGAAAATGAATAGAGTGTATGTGAGCTGGTGTGAAACAGAGACAACATGACTTTTTCAGCACAATGAATTGTTTTTTAGTAGCCCCACTAAGTGTTTTTCTTACTGGTGGTACTCTCGGTTGTATTTAACTCCATATAAAACCTCACAGGATACATCACCTTCATTTAAATATGTCAGTGTGTCTTTCAGGTTAATCAAATCTGTGGCAACTGAGAATCTGTCCAAAGTCGTCACATTTAGCGTCTCTTCTACAGTTGTCATGAATGCTTCTGATTTATGACTGGAATGTGAATTTGTGACCTATACACAGAGAAACAAAATGTGTGTCAACACTGACCCAACTTTATTAAACAATAATAACAATTCATGATAAAATATTTCTATTATTTAAATATGTTTAATATAAAAATAGGTTTAATTACAAAATACAACCCATTTGTGTTTGTGGCTGATAAAATGGAGTCTAGTGATGTAGCATATAATATGTTACTTGTTACAAAGAGTAGAACTAGAAGACCACCAAATACAGGATACCAAGATTCTTCCTCTCATGTGTCCACAAATTGGGTGCTCATATTTGCTCTATTATTACATATAAGTTACTACATGAGTTACACAAGTTAAGTCGGGCACATATTTCATATTCTGAGTGTTAATTGCCAAGCCGTGCACGAACAATAAACATTCATCAAGAAGACCAACTCGTCGGGGGTGTTCCTCCACCCCTGTGCAATCCCCAATAATGGACGCTTCAAATGTCATGTCCTTGTATTATTATGGGACTCAAATTAAATGGAAATCCTTCCTTTATTCGTATGAAAGGATGAGGTGTGTGACACAAATGTGTGATTTTATTCATCTCAGTATCCGTGTCTTGGGTAGACCTAGATGATTCAAAATAAATCAGGGGTCTAGCAAATTTCATCATCACTGTAGGCCTTGGCTAAAAATTTTAATGTCACCAAAAATATGCAGTTTGTCTCCATTCTTGTCACTGTTTAATTCTGATTGCTTCTCATGTCTTGAGGGAAGGCATTTTAGAAATTTGAAAAGATGGGATAGATCTACCTTTTCATTGTTTCAATGTGAAAAAAAGTCAAGATGTGTGACACCATGATCAGAAAAGGCTACGCTGTTTCGCAGATGTCTGCGGATCTTATTTCGCAGACCAATATAGAGCAAAATTGTTGTATCTACAGGTTTATGAATAATGGGAGCTTACTTGGAAACACCACAATATTGCTCTCAATGATCTCATTTTTAAGGGAGACACAACAATACTGCTTCTCTGAAAGATTAGAATCTTATTCGCAGATCAATGGATTTTTGGTTTTGTGATTTTTATTCAGGAAGAACTCCTTCAGCTCACACTTCTGGCTTGTTCTGTTGAATAATTAGGCTATTCACTCGGTAAGATCGCTCGATTTGGAGTAATTAACACGTTTCTTACTGTAATGATACATGAGGTTGTCTCTTTTTTAAGAAGCGATACTTATCGCTTATTGTATCCTTGGCAGCATAAGAGAGACCCTGCATAGTAACGCATTTACTCAGGTTCCCTGGTGGCATGCTAATAAGTAAGCTCGCCTGCCGAATTGTTAAGGAGGGTTCGAATCTCCGCAAGAGCTGACTTTTCTTTTCTGCTACATTTTTTTTCTGATTTTTCCCACACTGATCATTGTTGCTTTGCTCCAGAGTATAAACTTGTGAAAAGGAATTTTTTTTTGTTTACATGATATTACTTTAGGCTATAAAGCCAATTTTGCCAGGTGCGAAATCACAGAAAAAGTCAGACAGAGCAAATAAAAAATAAAAAATGAACTAAACTGCCATGCAAACAAAAAAGTAATGAAACAAAACATGACAAATAGACAGCAGAAGACCCCTAAAAATACATTTCCAGTAAATATAGGATAAGGACAGGTCTAAGTAGACAGAGATGAAATTTTCAGTACACGCTGACTGAAAGAAATCATTAAAAAAATTTTAAATGTTTAAAATTTTATTTACATTTTTATTTCTAATTAGCAATGGTCCCGTCCCATTCAATGAACAGGGATAAATAAAATGAACAGAATTCGGAATAAATAAAGTAGTCTGAAGCACACTAGTATAGTAATGATCAGTTTCAACACAGCATCGATTGTGCAAAATTTAAAGAAAAAAAACCATTGATAACTATAAGAGTTTTTAAGACCTCTAATATATTATTCGCAGATGGATTTTTGGTAATGTGATTTTTATTTAGGAAGAGCTCCTTAAAATGGCGTTCAGTCGAGCTATCGATGAAACTTTCACTAAAATATTTTTGATGGCGAGAGCTGTCAATGGGATACAAAATCGCCCAAGTACCATAACAAGCAGGCGAGAACCAAAGCCCTCTGAATTTTAGCGAGTGATAAAAGTCTAGAAAGATCAAATTAACTTCACATACATACACTGAAAAGCCGAAACGAACAATTCCTTCCCTCGATGAGTGAGAGGCCAGCAGCCGCCACCCGAGCATCCATCTCAATCACATGACCAATGCGCATCACTTCTCATTCAGAAAACTGACAAGTATAAAAAAACAGCGTGTCGAGGGGGAAATCGGAAGCCAGAAGAGTTCGTCCTCCACTGCCATTCCTTTTTTCTATTCCAAAAACCTACCAGAAGTAAACTTGCCTGCCGAGTTGGGTGGGTGGGTTCGGAGCTCTGCAAGATATGCATTTTTGTTTTTGGTCACTTTTTCTTCTGCATATTCCCCCACTGATCATCGTTGTTTTGCTCCAGAGTATAAAACTGTGACTAAGATTTTTTTTTTTTTTTTACAATGTTTTTAAATGAATTATTATTATTAGCCAATTTTGTCAGGTGTGAAATCGCAGAGAAAGTCAGACAAAGCAAATAAAAATGAATTAAACTTTCATGGAAACAAAAAAAGTAATAAAACAAGACATGACAAATAGATCCAGGTTACCGTGGAGAGAGATCAGTTGTTCAGTTCACACTGAGTATTAAAAGAAATCATTATACAATACATGTTTAAAATTTGATTTTACATTTTTATTTCTGTCTCATTCAGTGAACAGGAATAAATAAATTGAACAGGAATAAAGTAATCTGGAGCACACTAGTAACATCGATTATTTTCCCCACCACATCAATTTTGCAAAATCCTTTAAAAAAAAATTTTTTTTTCTAAAAATGAGCAATCCATCTAGTAGGTTAAAAAAAAAAAAATGCTCCGGCGGGGGATTGAACCCAAGGCGGACCGGACCCACTGTTTCCAACTGATAACTGCAGATCTGAGATCATGCTGGCCATTGCAGACTGTGGAAAGCGGGAGAACTTTTCCATAGCAGGCCTACTAAAATAGTCTTTAGTAGACATCACAAAACCAAGAAACCCCCCATCTGCGAATAAGATCAGGATCTTATTCACACACGTCTACGAATTTAACTACTTTTAAGCACTTCCTAGTAATTAATGAGTGTAGGCTACTAGTCTACTAGGTTAAAAAAAAAAAAAAGCTACGGCATGGAATCGAACCCATAGTCTATGACTACTGCAGATTCTAGTCATCCGGCTACCGCAGACCCATTGAGACCCCAATAGGTTGGAAGAACTCTTCCATAGTAGACAAAACCAAGAACCCCAACATCTGCGAATAAGCACTTCTAAAAATTGGGGTGGAAGGGGAAGGGGAAGAGAGAGGAGCCTCAAGAGGGGTGAACTTCAAAGGTTTGTCCCGAGCATCGCCGGTTATCTCTGTATATTAAGATATCAATTTAGAATCTAGTCAATCTAGCTCTAGCATCAAGATCTATGTCCCTACACCTTTTAGTGGGCCTCAGCTTATGAATGTTTCATTCTGGTGTGTACTCACCATACCGATGATCAGCAGTTTCTCTGCGCAGCAAAGAACAGCTTTATTGTCATGGGACCACGATACTGCTTTAGTTGAGTAGAATATATCGGATTTGTCATCTGGCAAAGCCAAAACATCCCTTTCTAGTACATTCATTTGTAGTAAACTCGTTTGGATTTATGTTATGGCTAGTGAAAACTAAAATCGAAAATAAAATTTAGAAGTTCTTCAAGCACAAAAGAGTTCCACGGAGTGTAAGAGGTCAGTTTGGACTTGGAAGTTATATCGTTTTCATATAAATTTATCATCCCATTGTGATTGTGCTCAAAGAGTTCTTGTGGGTTTTAGACTTTTGTTAGGGGATGATTTTATTTTGTATAAGCCATAGCCTAATGAAATAGCTTCTCTTTGCTTTCATGTATGAGATTAACAATGGCAGTGGTCCATAGAATTGTCAGGACTGCTCAGCACATTTCAGAAACGTGGCTTCTGAAAAAATCGGTGGCTTTCAAAATTTCATCTTTCGTGGCCCACTTGTCTCCGTCAGGAATAATCTTTTAAATTCAGTGTCTTTAAAACTAAATTTTTCACTTTTCCCAGGTTGCTCGAAATGAAATTTGCTGCATGTATTTTCCGTAGCCTAATGTATCATCTGTGTTCTGAGAATCCAAGTCTGGATCTCACAGACGATAGGTATCCGCATTTGTTAAACACTTTACGTTTTTTTTTTTTATTTTGTTTAATTTTCTATCCTATTAGATTTTTTTCCCTGATGATGGCCAGTGGACCGAAATCTCGAATAATCTTTCCTTTTCCCTTGCGTTTGACTGCACTCTTTTGTTTTAAATTCTTATTTCTTATGGAAGGCTTTGCTACAAACAGCTTTTTCTTTTTGTCACATTTTTTCTTTGCTCCAAGCCTTTGCTGCGACGCCGCCGATTTTCTGTTTTTACATCAAAGGTGGTTTAAGGATTAAGTTACAGTACTAACGAAAAAAAAAAAAAATTGGTCTCCAGCTGGGGTTATTTGGCCTCGAAAGGTGATCTGACTGGCCTCCCGTTCAGGCCACTCTCCATTGCTATGCGGATTATGTGCCCTTGAGTAGCAGAAGATGCATGTCGAAGGTTGATGCACCGCGATGTCATTTTTATTTAACTTTGAGGCACCAGATGATGCATCTGCCAGCCCCGAATCCGTTACAAGTGCAAAACAGGAGAAAGAATCAGGCATGGAAAAGCGTAAGTTCCCTCTCATGATCTGTCTAGATCTAGAATCTAGAATCTAGATCTAGATATCTAGTTATCAGAGCTATCAGATCTGGACCAAGAAACCGAATTCAAGCGTGGCCTTCGTAACTACATGGCCAAACACAGCGGGCGCGTGACGTCACAGCAAGCGGCGATGCTCGGCTTTCGGCAGAGGTGTTTTGATAACCTGATATATCAGTGTACCAACGTAATGTGTAACGTACCGGTACTTGTGTTGTCGTATTACTCAAAGCAAGATGTAGCATGCATGTGCCTTAAGACTAAGATGAAATAATGTTTACACTGTAGATCTGCAAGTCTTAAAATTCGACCACAAAAAAGGTGACTACTACTATTAATTATTCGCTGTGGCTATTCTTACGGCAGCCTACCAACTTACCTAGATCTAGGCTATATTAGTCCATTGTCAGATTGATATGTAACGACGTGAGGGTCTAGATCTAGTCTGTTTGTATCATCGAGGCCGTAGGCCGATGTTCTTCTGGGCAGTAGTCAGACTGACATATCAGGGTGAGCCGCCGGGGTAGCTATGTATTGTTTTCACTCGGACTATAGAATGCATTCGGAAGTCCTTCTTAGAGTTAACGAGTGAAAACAATACATAGCTACCCCGGCGGCTCACCCTGATATGTCAATCTGACTACTGCCCAGACGAACATCGGCCTACGGCCTCGATGATACAAACTGACTAGACCCTCACGTCGTTACATATCAATCTGACAATGGACTAACAGTTGGTAGGCTGCCGTAAGAATAGCCACAGCGTTAATTATTATTTAAAACCGAATAGATCAACGGGAAGCCAAGGCTTAGAGTTTGTCCGACGACTTACTTTACTTATCTACCATTATAGACACCAATATTGCTAGCCTGAGTAGGTTGATGATAATATTATTATCTTAAGCAGCATACCGATATATTTAATAAGGAAATATCGACATAATAATAGATTAGGCCACTGTTGTATTTTAATACATGTATAATGTGTTCACCACTCATATATCTTTCGTGTCTGTAAGGAAAGAAACGAGAAATTGGGAAAGGAGAGAGAGAGAGAGAGTGCACATGCACACTTGATAGACAGGAGAAAAGACAGATGGTGAGAGGAAACTTGCAAACATGAACAGTCTAAGATGCTTTACCTTAGCTGGACATAAGGAGCTGCTCAGACGGATAGAACTAAATCCTGTTGGTGAACGTCTTCACTTTTCTTGAAGTATTTGCAGATGACGCCTGGTCACAGAAGCTTTTAGAATAATTGTTCAGGAAAATATTTACCACTGGTTTGATACATTTGGCAGCCACCTCTTCATAAAGAACCCCGCATTCTTCACATTTTCCTTGACATAATTCCAGATCCATAACTCTTCGCAGGGACAATTGCAAAAGAATTATTCTGTGGTTTGTGGTCTGCAGAAATTTATTCTCACTGTCATCTTTTCCAACCAGAACTTGAAAAACTTTGAAGCTTCTGTAATAATTGACACGGCAAGATCAGACGGCCACACTAAACCTCCTCTGTCTAGAGCAGACAAATAGGTGTAACAATCATCAGTCCCCTCCACATGAAGCGTTTTGTCTAGTCTTAACTCGTTCTTGCAGTCGTCACAGTTGGTGCGCGGCAGTACTTTGGAGACTGCATAACCTGACACAAATACTAAAGCTTTTTGTTGTTCCTCTGTTAATTCAACGTTCTCACAGTCGGGGATCAATGGCAGAAACTCTATTATTTACTGTTGAACTGAAGAATCTTTCAGTTGGGTAACCGTTTCCTCCAGAGGTTCAGTGACATCTTTGAGTGTTAAAGTCCCTTTGGACGCTGAAACCAGTTTTAGGACGCTAATTAGCTTGAGCTTTTTTTCTACTTCAAGTAACTGTTGGACCGACACGTGGAAGTTACATCCACTCATTTGTCTGTACTGACTAAATCTAAATTCAAGGTTGTCAGTTTGGAACTTGCCAAGTAAAATATATTTGAACTTTTTTTCATCTAACAGGTAGGAAGAAATTTCTTGTAAGCCTCTCAGTGTATGATCCAGAGCAGTCATTGTCTCGTTCGATATAGTGCCTTCTCTTGGTTTCAGATTTAACTTCTGCCACTCCTGAAGCCATTCAACTGCTTTCTTCATAGGCTACTGCATGTTCATATCAGAGATGGAGGTTATAACTTTAAAGTCGTCATTCCTGAGTCTCTTAGCTTTGTATGGATGTTTAACATTAACTATGTTCCACAGTCGTAGAATTATGTCTAGAAATTCTCTAGTGCCTCGTGTATCTTCCTGCCAGTGCTTCTCAAAATGCTGTAAGGCAAAAATATTTCGTTGATCAAAAACTTTAAGCATCAATTTGACGTTCTGCTTTTCAGTAGCTGTTGGATACAAAGCCTTTTTGTTCAGTGCCGGTGCCAGTTTTAGTGCAGACGACTTTTCAGCAGAATGCAACTTTCTTAAATGAGAAAATGGTGCTTTCATAATTTCAGTACAGGCAGAACTTTCAAATGAAGGAAACTGGAATGTTTTCTCCACATCTTTCTGAGCAAGCCAGTTATTTCTGATACATTTAAATATATGCACAGTATCAAACAGAAAGAACAATTTCTCAGAACTGCTGAAGGGATTCTGTGTAGAAAGCTTCAGTTCTCCTCCACACATTTTGGTAAATGCATTACGATTTACTCTGTTGTTGTCTGAGATCACGCATACAACAGAATATCCTATACTGTGGAGCAATTTCAGAACCTCAAGAAGCATGTCGTACAACAAATCAGTAGTCAAATTTTTGACAGGAACAATTCCCACATCTTTACTTTTGCATAATAGGGATGATACCATGAAAACTTGAGCTGTGCTGGCTTCTTGAGACAGAGAATTTGAGGCTGTGCCTTCCAGTTTTCCCTCTTTGTAGGATACTTGGTGCGCGACATGAATTTCGTCTAACATTAAAATTACCATTCTCTCTCCCTCATTCAAACTTTGACACTTTTGCTTCAAATATTCCTCGTGAACGCTTCCATCTGTCAATCCGCTTCCAATAGTAAATACTGATGAAAGTCTCTTCAAATATGAAGTATCTGGTAGAGTTAAATGAGAGTTTCTTAACATAGAATAGGTTCTAGTGGCTGCTGCAAAAATTTGAAAAGCCCAAAGCAGTGTTTCAGATGAGTATCGTCTCACCGGAGAAGACAATAGCTTTAACTGTTCCACCAAAAAGGAAAGTTTGTCTTTCAGTGGTAAAACCTGGTCTTCGCTGTGCTCATCAGTTTCTTCTGCTGGTTCGTCTAAGCACAAATTCTGCAAGCCGTCAACAAAAACTTGAATTTGCTGTTTGACATCCATCTCTTTGGCGCTGGCACTGGCGAAGTGTGATAGCATTGTATCAAACTGTGACCAGGATGTGAGGATAAGGGGAGATTGCTGACCAAAGAGCCATTTCAAAGATGTGTTTGGAACTTGAACTATACCTGTATTCTCTTGTGTGAAAATCTCTACGTGCATGTCGGAATGTACTCTAATTGCCGAAACAAACTAAAGCTGGCTTGCTGCTAAGTAAATCTTGTAAATTGTAAAAACTCCAGTATGGACTTTCCTTTTCGTCGGATAAATTGGTGCTGGTAGTGGCATGTTTTTCAACGTTGTTGTGTAGCCTATAAATCCAGACGGTCCCTGATACATGACTGTTTAGACTGTTACCAAAATCCGAAAAAGTATCTATTTTGTCACTTTCTAACCAATCAGAAAATGATTCCTCATCTCTTTGCTGGGCCTCCCTATGCCTTTCCTCCGGTGTTTTTCTTTTTGGAGCTGGTTCGTCAGACAAATACGATGGACAATTTGGAAAAATTGACGGGTAAGCATCATCCCCAAGTTTTGGTTTTGATCTTTGCACCGTCAAAACACTTCCGTCTGGTCTTGTAACAGAATCAGATCGGATGAGGAACTGATCACTAAAGTGTTTAGCACACACAACAGACTGAGATGTAGGAGTAAAGTCAGCTCTAGGAATTTTACTTAGCCATAGATCTCGCCTTGTCGATTCAGTCGGGAATTTAAACACAGAAACTTTCTCACCATCGTCGTAATTTCCTCTACAACCTGGAACACAGCACTTTCTAGGCATTTTCACATTGAATATTGTGGTGTCGTGCGTGGGGTTTTTAGAATAATACAGAATAACGTAAGACCTTCTGTATGGTATACAGAGTTGACATTTAATCGACACACATAAGTCTATATTATATACGGATATGAAAGTTACTGTCACTGTATAGGTATACGTTATACACAGAAATAATTTCACATATAAAATGAACACTGTACAGATAGGCATTGCACAGGTACACATCTACTACACCGACTGATGGGACTCCCAGGTATCCTACATATATAGTCAAACGAGAACAAAGACGGACAACGAACTTGCTTTCTCACGATGTACAACGACCCTAGGACAGGTGGAGAGGAGTCAAAGACAAGGTTAACTGTTAAGAGGGTACTGACCACATAAATATGCCAGTGTCACTGTGTGTGCGGTCTCCAAGACGTGAGAAGACGTGAGACCGACACAACAAATATCCAATCTTGAGAATAACAATAAGTCTAATAAATCCACACAAAGACAAGAAACAGCAGTCAACACACAAGCATTGTTATAGTGCCGGTATTCAAACTTTGTTTCCTGTAGCCTTGGCCTAGAGAGCGCAGCCTTGAGACGGTACCGCCGCATCCCGTGACGTCACTTACCCGCATATCGGCATTGTGTTTGGCCATGTAGTTACGAAGGCCACGATTTAAGTCCCATAGGCTACATCTGGAGGACCCAGTAAAGCCTTTTTACTAAAGGCCACCATCCAGCCAGCATGCCAACTTTAACTCATTCCCTACGGTACCCTTTTCCACGTTCTGACGCAACTCCAAAAACCGCCCAGAAGAAAAATTATAGTGAGGATAGAAAGTGAAGACTATAGACCAGATACTTAGTGTAAACCATAAAGTGTTATACATCAATGGAAAGCAAATTGAACATACAATGTGAGCAAGTGTACATGATTTGTCTGCAAGTTGTTGTTATTGAAAAAATGAGGTTGAAAGTGTGATTTAAAAAAAAAAAGAAGAAGAAACATCATTACAGCTTTTCCAACTCACCCTCAGCTGAGTACAGAATATGAAAGCTAGGTACTTCATAGACATCTCTATGTAAAGGTGATCCAATTAGAAATAAGTACACAAAAATTCACATTGATAGCTCCAACCAGTTTTTTTTTACAATTTTTTTTAGAACGATACCCAACACAACCATAATCCATGAAATCTTGGGGGGGAAAATGAAATGTTATGACACCATCAGTATCACATAAAAGTAAGAATTCTAGGCCTAGGCTAGGGGTTGAAGTGGAAACTTGTTCGAGAAGAGCTACAACTAGATCTAGATCTAGCTCTATTCGTGTGTGTTATTCCAATTGAGGTGCTTGGTTGATTTATGTCCACTGACTCAGCTGTCTCACCATCACTGTCAGTGTCATTACACGACCCTGCTCACTCCTCTCATTCCATTCATCGTTGGGATCTCCAGCATGTGCATAACATGCCTCTCAAAACTCATTATGGATCTCCTCATCTTCATCAAAATCTTTATCTTCGAGAGCAATCCATGAATTTAGCATTTGAGATGCCCTTTCTGCAGCAAATCGTGCTAGGGGACCATCAGATTTACGTTTTGAAGCCATGGCAACACTTGCATCAAAACAGACACACAAACAAACTTCGTATTCGCCTCTTGTAACGCTTTGTGGACATCTAAATATGGAAACTTACATCAGTTCCTCTTCTGAACCGGAAACAAACTTATTTTACACTGTTGGATATGTTGGATCGGAATTGTTTGTGCAGTGTGCGGCCGATCGCCATAGTGTGGAAGATTATCGGCCGCACAGTGCGGCCGGCCGTAGGGAATGAGTTAACACTCACCCTGCGCGCAGCACTCGAAGTCCGCTGTCCGGTCAGTGACCTTACTCACAGAGAATCGTGCCTGGGTCGCACGGACCCTTGCCGACATACGATGACGACACTACCGCTGTCCTTATGGCTCTGTTTTTATTGATGGGTATGAAAACATTCGCTGCTATGCTTTATCACGCTTGATAATGGATTAACCAGCGAAACCTTTGTCTGTATGTCTCTAACCAGACCTATGAAACTAAACTGACAGCTGTAGGCCTACTTTTCACGAGAACAAAGCATGATAAAGGTGCGGACACACCTAGATCTAGATCTCTAGATCTAGGCAATTTTCTCCTTCATACACTTCGAGAAAACTGTCATGAAATCGTTTGTGACCACACACTAGATCTAGATCTAGAGTCTAGAGCATAAAATAGAAAGCATTTTTTGCGACGGCTGTTTTCGATCGTTTTTCTGCCAATATACCGATTTACAACATGTTCTAATTCCAGGCTATTTTATGAACGTGCAACGTCACTTTTCGACTGCTGTCACTGCTCGACTGCTAACCCTCGTCCCACGATGAGTGAACCCGTCCACGTAAAGCCCCGTGCGGGGATAGCCAGTCAGCCGATCGTTCGCGTGTTGCCGATAACCTCGGCGGTCGGGTCCTTGTGAACACGTGTATCGCGTATACTTCAATATGCAATAACAACAATAGTGGTGGATAAAATCATAAGTGACCCCTATGATATTAATATTTGTATAAAGTACTTGTGATGATATGCAGTAGCTAGGTTTATTGTGAAATGGAAGGCCCCAAATCAAGAATTTTCTGCATTTACATGCAGTTTAACACACGTTTTATCATTTTTCCCAAGACCTCTGCGCTTTTTCTGTCCCATTCAGGTGAACAAATTATTTTTTAAGCCATTCGCTTAATTTACTATTATACTAACCACATGTATCGTGACATTGCCTTCTCCTTCCTCTACTAGGTAAAGCTTCCACTTACTATAATGTTAGTTTTAGCGAGAGATTTGTTTTCCAGTTCCAGGTCGTAGAGCACATACATGTACTGAAAAGCGATTTAATCAAAGGAACACAATATCTCTCTAATTACCACATCAAATAAAGACAACGACCAACAACAAAGTCGGTCATTTTCTCCCAGTTTTCTCTGATGAAAAACATACTGATAGACGCCCTTATTCAGCATGCCCTAATATTACATCGGAATTCATTATTACAGACGTAGAATGGCGTCTCAAATACGCACATGGCCCCTTTCTTCTCATTTCACATGTAGACGTAAAAGTTTCCCCAAGACTTTCCCCAGTTCAAACTTCAGAACTATTACACGAGTATGACGAATAGTTACGAATAGTTGCATTGGAAAAAAATGTAATCAGACGATACCATTTTGTTAGATATAGTAGGGGTGACAGGATAGATAAACACGCGAAAGTAGTGTGGGAAAAAAAAAACGTGAAAAAAAAACGACAGCCTTGGCAACCAAATAAACAAAGCGCGAGGCGCACCGTTGCTATACAAAAATGTGGCCCCACGCAGGACCCGCGGTTAAGCGTGCCGGACAAAATAATGGCCTCGCGTGTTGCGCGGGCAGGCCAATATAGTGGCCTCCAGCAGGACTAGGGCTAATTTCACCTACTTTTGCGGCAAAAGCAAAACATTAAACTGACGATTATAAACGAAACTTTCATCAATGAATTTGAGAAGCTGCAGTGTCCTTGGGACACAAAGGCCGAAATTTACCATGATAAAGTCAAAAGAGGGCAAGCTTTACACTCGATGTGCACGGCTTTAGGCATGCCGGCGCTCGACCGGATGTCAACAAAAATCACATGACATGATTAGTCTTTCTCAAAAGATGAATAGATTCGAACGAACTGGTAAACCGTAATAACATGTTCGTTTCCCGACTGAGCGCGATTCTGCTTCACATCATTTGCATTTAAAGTAACTTTAGGCAAACATAAAATATATCGCAGTTGCCCTAGTGTGTAATGGCCTCAACAGATAACTAACTAGATCTAGCCACGCCCCCCAAGCCCTAAACAAATGGTTTCATCCTGATTGACAGATACTAATGAACCAATGTGGGCATTTGGGGCAAAGATCGTTTCAGAGCTTGTTTCTGATTGGCTCTTAGATACAGATAACTCTAGATGATGGTCAGCTTGTGAGAAAATGAGATAATATTGCAAATTTGTTGAGCAACAGTTTGCATGTCGATATTACATCTTTTGATAGCGTGGGGAGAGCCTTTGAAAGCTTAGTCTTTGTGATTTCGACCAGTGGTTCACTGGTTAATATGTCCTTGTCACAATGCCTTTGATTTAGAAGAGATACAGTGAACAATAAGATGGTAGTTACATCTCCAAGAGGTCAGTGACGCGATGCGTGAAAATCCGGCTTGCGCACTGCGTGGTCAGCTTGACCTTGCGACTTTGTCCGCCCGTGCAGAGTGAGTTGATGCCAATATATGCTGCCCTTCGCAGGGTGAGGGTTATGCCAATGTCGGGCGATGTCATAACTGGCGACTCTCTAGATTCTAGATCTAGGTTTCTAGCTCTATTTAAGAACAATGTCATCATGCTCTGGCTGTAAACTCGTCGACAGTTCTAGGCCTAGACCTAGACAGATCTAGAATCTGGATCTACATGTCGGATTTCCACAGGGATGCTGCCCGCTGGCTGGGGCTGTCCTCAAATCTTAACCCTCATCCCACGTTGAGTGAACTCGTTCACGAAATCCCCTGTGCAGAGAAAGCCAGTGGCCAGTCACCTGACCAATCGCATGTTGCCGATAACCTCGGCTGTCGGGTCCTTTTGAACACGTGTATCGTGTTTACTTTAAGATGCAATAACAACAGCAGTGAGGAATAAATTTTAAAGGTCCCCTTTGATATTTGGATTATAAAGTAGCCTACTTTTGACGAGATACAGTAAGTTCTGTTGTTAAATAGAAGGCCCGTAATCAAGGAATATCTGCATTTACCAGCTGTTTAATACGTTTTATCCTTTTCCGAAGAGCTCTGCACTTTTTTTGTCCCTAAGTCAGGCCATTTAGGTGAACAAATTATTTTTTAAGCCAAGCACTTAATGTACTAACCACATGTATCGTTACATTACCTTCTCCCTCGTGAACTGTGTAAAGGTTCCACATACTAGATCTATGATGTTAGTTTTCTTAGCACACTTGCAGCAAGAGATTTGATTTCCAGCTCGCAGAGTACATGATACGTAGGCCTACTGAAATGCGGTTTAATCAAAGCAACACAGTATATCTCTAATTACCACATCAAATAAAGACAACGACCAACAACAAAGTCGATCATTTTCTTCTAGTTTTCCCAAATGAAAAAGCTAATGACAGACAAATGCAGTATTACACCGGAATTCATCATTATGCCAGACATAGAACCGTTTCTCTAATACGCAGATGGCCCCTTTCTTCTCATTTCACATGTGTACGACAACCAGTATCAAAGTAAAAGTTCCCTAAGATTTTCCCCAGTTTGAACTTCAGACTGTCAGTACTATTATTACATGAGTATGTCGAATAAACTGTAAATCATGAGAAGCAGCGTTGCTATACAATAAATAGGCCTCCTGCAGGACCTGGATAGCAATATGTAGGCCACAATATTGGCCTCGCGTGGTGCGTGAGGAGACCAATATAGTAGCCTCTCGCAGGACGAGGGTTAAAAGTATCACACACTCTGTTTTTATCTATGTTTTATGTTAAATGGAAATAGTTGACTATATAACTTTCATAAGTATCCCTTGTGTTTGAAAAAAGACGTTATAAGTGAGTTTGCTTATGGACAGCTGGCTCACAGCCAATGTGATACTTTATTACTCTGCACCTTTTTCTTATAATTTGGTTCTTTCAGTGTGTGAGACTGCTGAAGCTGCTGTAAACACAGTTTGCTCAGAACTGGAAAAGCCGGCTTATGAAGATCAAGGTCATTATGAAATGGAATTTTTGGAAGTTTCAGAGAATTTGGAGGAAAATACATTGCTGAGAAAAAAAAAAGAAACTGTGTGAAAGATCCAACTCATGATAACTTTATTCCTGTGAATGAATTGAATCTAAGTCATCTTCCAGAAGGTTATCAAGATGTTTTACTCCTGAACTTATGCAAAGCCTTGGCTGACACCACAGTCAGGGGGGGGGGGGGGGGTGATAGATTATGCCAGTAAGGAAAGGCCAGTTGGTTATCCATGCCATAGATTAGGTGGGAGGAAAGGCCTGAAGAGATATGGCTCTGGGGTAGTCTCATATACTCATGATAAGATTTCCCCAAATGATGGGAAAAAACTGCCACTGTCAAGAATGTCAGCAATCTCCTAATCCAAAGAACCAGTGGTTTGAGTTTGCTGTTTCAACTGCCAAACATGTTGTCTATAATGAAGAGGAATGCCATCATGCGGTATTAGCATTGTGGTTTGATGAAGATACACAGCTGGGTATTTGCCATTCTCTCGAAGGACAGTGTGGGGACAGTGGAGGTGATTATGATGAATATGATTTTATACCCATAAAATGTGTGAGCCACAATGCTGAAGTCTTTTCTAGGCTGAAGAAGACAATTGGGCTCAGAAATCAACTTTATGAGAAAGTGAGATCAAAATATTGAGAAGAAGCACAAGATCCACACAATTTGGTCATGATACCTTCCCATCCTCATGGAATGAGTAAGCACATTACTAATGGCAAAATATTGGGGCAAGAAAAAGGAGGGGCAGGTATGCCTGCACTTGTCCGGGCTCAAGTGGGGCTCCGGTTTTTTGCCTGTATGATACCAAAATCTGTTTTACATTAATCATGCAGGAGGAAATGTGCATGGCAATTATAATGGTGGACCCTTCTCACTTGTTAGGTAGGACTTACTGATTTGCACAATATGTAGTACCAAGCGCCCAATTGTCTTTGCCACAAATATTGTCCACTATAGAAGTAAAAAAAAAAATTCAAGGTATTTTCAGTATTCGGTAGTTTTATTTACCAGTATGGCTATTTTTGGCAGTATGGTGGTTTATAATTATTTTGCTGTAAGTTTTAGATGAGGTGACAAGATAAGTTATGGTTGCATCATTAAATAACAATGCATTTTACATTTTTGTGCCATCCCACGGTGCCTTTTTCCATTCTTCTGTCAGTTTTGGTAATCTTTCAATCTGCCCATTTGCTGATTTATGATGGGTCAGTACTTAAGCATATTTGCAGATGTGACTTGACAGGATTTCTTTGGGGTATAACATATTAAATATATTTTTAATAATTCTAAATGTGTTCACATAAATAATTTGACTTTGAAGAAGGTATAGTATAGGAAAGCCCTTTCTCAGATGGAGCCCTAAAGAGAAGTGATATTTTTTATCAGTATTGCACAGATAAATTCTTGCGGTTCAACACGTCAGTAGAAGTTGGAAATTAATTCAGTTCTTTGCCCAAATTTTCAAGAGAGAGAGAGCGACATCCATGCTTGCATGCAAACAGACATGCACACACACACACCACACAATTTTATTTGTTTTTAAGTGATATACATATTTTTATCAATATTTCTTTAAAAAAACAGAGCCAGAAATAACTTAAGAAATTGGATCAGTCCATGAAATACCCAGAAAGTAGGTATTCAGGTTGAAAGAATTTTGATCTGATGTGCACTTGGGAAACTACAATTCTTTTGGAGATTGTTAAACAAGCAGTGGCATTTATTAGGAGAGCTTCACAGAGTTGCTATTTGTTGACAAAAAGTAACCACATTTAGTGAGCTGATCATCGGTGTGTAGGGCCATGGAAACCATCAAATTATGCTGAAGAAAGTTTGTAGTGTGGCGTGTTGGCATGAGGGGTATATGGTGACAGGAACTGTCAGCTTTAAATAAAAGAGGATTTTTTATGGATTTGTCAGTATTGCGGAGATGTATTCATGATATGCATGTTGTATTAAATAGAAAATCTTTGTTTTAACAATAAATGTGTGACCAGGAACAATGTGTTTTGAGAAATGAGGGCTCTGTGGTCAAATATTGGCATAGGAGGCTGTCAAGCCATTTGCTAATTTCTGACCCATTACCCTGATTATGTCAAAATTTGGCAAAAAGAAAAAGTTGTATGTAGCAAAGACTCGCGTAAGAAATAATATCCAAACAATACAATGAAGCGCAAACTAAAAGAGAAGACAGAAAATGGCTGATATTTCAGCAACAGTCTTATTCAAGGAAAAAAAACGAAAAAACAACAGAAACAAAAATTGGAAAATTGAACAGATAAAACAATCGAACAATAAAAGATTTGAATAGGAAATGTATAGAATCTAATCTTTTAGTTTGCGTTTCATTGTCTCGTTTGGGTATTATTTCCTACGCGAGGCTTTGCTACATGCAACTTTTTCTTTTTGCCAGATTTTGCCTTTGCTGCGACCCCACAGTTTTTCTGTGGTTTTTATAATACCCTGATTATGGGAGATCTACATTATTTATGGAGCATACATGCCTCTTTGTATCTGCATTGTTAGTGTTGCTCGCTGTTATCATTATGTTATTATATGGACAGATTAAAGAATGTGATTTGCACTCTCAGCTAGTTGATCAATATCATTCCCTGCCAACTACAGTGAAAAGTCTGAGATTCTAACATCCTGCACTGCCACCATCATCCATTAGGCCATATTTCTGTGGTATCATCTTTCTAATAGCTGTCATTGTCCAGTTTCTGAAATTACTATATAATAATTCCATCCTTTACAGGAGATAGTAAAGACAGTTAATATTTCATGAATTTTGAAGTAAAAATGAATTTTGAACTGATAATGTGAAAGTTGTACATAAATAAAACTTATGTGCAGGAAAAGGAATATTCCTGTAGATAAAATTCCGTATGAAACTTTGCACAGACACCAGGAATCATTAGAACATATCAGAAATGTTGATTAGGTCAGTTTGCTTCTGTATAGTGATGTCCGACTAGCAATAGATTGAGCTGCTCAAGTTGGACATCCTATGATAGGTCTAAGGGCCAAGCTTGTAAAAATACATATTATTATGTGTGCTACAGTAAATCAGGAATGGCCCAGATTATACTGCAAAGAACGTCTTTGTTTTGTCAGACACCAGATTGTGTTTATGACATTCAATTTTTGAGGTTGAGAAGAAATGTTATCATCCATCTGCATTTAATTGCTGGTCTGTCAGTTGTTCTAATCTTGTCATGTGTTAATATCACAGTTTTGGAAATGTTATACATGTACATTTGCATCTTTCCCCAAAGTGAAGAGCTTTTTTCCAAAACTGGGCAAATCAAATTTTGCACGAGTTATGGCCCCTTTCAGATAATTTTTTTTGTTCAAATAATAATCTTTTCAGACGCACTTCGTTTGGAACCAGGGTATGGCAACTTTTATGTTCATTTTTATTGCAAGACTGTCAAGTTGTGTGGTGTAAATAAATATTTTTTTTTAAAAGTCTGACCAAAGGCTGTCATTAATTTTGTAGCATTTTGAGAAGTCACCACGGAAAGGGATTTCTGAAGCAAGTGCCAATAACAAATTCATATGGGATACAATACCAGAGAGCTAAAATCTTGTGACAAGAAATGCACCCTGTGTAGTAACATCTACATTGTTTTGTGTTATCCTTGTTGCTCATGTAATGCACTGAATAACATACAGCCCAATGTTAGTGAAGAGGAAATTTGATGGAAGTAAAATATATCTACTTGAGTGAATCTAATTTTTCCAGTAATATTAATTATGGTGACAGCTGGTAAAAATGACATATCAGGGAAAATATCTCAGGAAACCCAAATGTAGGGAAAAGGAGGTTGGTGCAGAACTGCTATATGCTGAAATGAATTCTTAAAGTGCATGAACTTGTTAGGATGTAGGTTACTTCAGTTTTGTTAAAAAAACAAAACAACAGATTGTGAGTCAGTTTGTCTACGGACCACTGACACATGCAATATGGGCACTTGCCACTTGCTGCTCTGTACATTTTCTGTAATATTTTGGTTCTTTCAGTGAGTGGTGATGCTGGAGATGCTGCACACACAGTTTCCTCAGCCTTGGAAAAGCTGGCTTATGAAGACCAAGGTCAATATGAAATGGAATTTTTGGAGGTTTCAGAGGAATCAGAGGAAAGTGCATTGCTGAGAAAAAAAAGAAACTGTGTAAAAGATCCAACACATGAAAACTTTATTCCTGTGAATGAATTGAATCTGAGTCATCTTCCAGAAGATAATCAAGATGTTTTACTCCTGAACTTATGCAAAGCCTTGGCTGACACCACAGTCAGGGTGGTGGTAGATTATGTCAGTAAGGAAAGGCCAGTTGGTTATCCATGCCATAGATTAGGTGGGAGGAAAGGCCTAAAGAGATATGGCTCTGGGGTGGCTTATTATACTTATGATAAGATTTCACCAAATGATGGGAAAAACTGCCCGTGTCAAGAATGTCAGCAATCTCCCAATCCAAAAAGCCACTGGTTTGAATTTCTTGTTTCAACTGCCAAACATGTTGTCTATAATGAAGAGGAATGCCATCATGCAGTATTAGAATTATGGTTTAATGAAGATACACAGCTGGGTATATGCCACTCTCTTGAAGGAAAGTGTACGGACAATCGTGATCATGAATATGATTTTATTGGCATAACATGTTTGAGCCACAATGCTGAAGTCTTTTCTAGGCTGGAGAAGTCGATTGGGCTTAGAAATCAACTTTATGAGAAAGTGAGATCAAAATATCGAGAAGAAGCACAAGATCCACATAATTTGGTCATGATACCTTCCCATCCTCATGGAATGAGTAAGCACATTACTATTGGCAAAATATTGGGGCAAGAGAAAGGAGGGCAGCGTAGGCATCTTTATAATGCCTGCACTTGTGCAGGATCAAGTGGGGCCCCAGTTTTTTGCCTATATGAAGCTGAATATTTGTTTTACATGAGTCATGCAGGGTCAAATGTGCATGGCAATTATAATGGTGGGTGCTTTTCACTTACAATTATGTGATTTGTAATCAAGTTTTTTTAGATACATGTACTTTTCAAATATCCGTTGAAAATGGGGTATGGCAACTTTTATGGCTACTTCCAAGTCCAGTGTGTATGAGAAATATATATGGCCTTTAACGTCTTTACAGACGGTCTTAGCAGCTAGAATATTCACTTTCACTTTGACTGACAGCTTCTCTCGTGGCTTATTCTACCAATGTTTGACCCGAGAGTGCGATGGCAGTGATTGCAGGTCAGTCTTTTGGGTTCACTTTGGCGAGTGTTTTCATTCCGCCTCTGTCGTTTTGTCAGGTATGTTTCTTTTGCCTTGAAGTCTATTGCGAGCGTGCCACTGCGCAATTTTTGTCTCCATCTGCTTCGATCATTTGCAAGGTTCTCCCATTCATTGGGGTCGATGTTGAATGCTTTCATCGTGACCTTGCAAGTGTCTTTGAATCGCAGATGTGGCCTACCTCTGGGTCGGTTGCCAGTAGCAAGTTCCCCGTAGAGAATTTGTCTGGGGATGCGATCATTTTCCATACGGTGGAGATGTCCAAGCCACCGCAGTCTTTTTTTGCCTAGGAGAGCCTGAGTTGATGGAATGTTGGCTCGGCTCAGAACTTCGATATTTGAGATCCTGTCTTGCCACTTGATCTTGAGAATTTTGCGTAGGCAGCGCAGGTGGAAGGAGTTGAGGGATCTTTCATGTTTGGAGTAGGTGGTCCATGTCTCTGAGCCATACAGCAGGGTGCTTAGGACGCAAGTTTGGTACACGAGTACCTTTGTTTTGATGGTCAGCTTGCTATTGTTCCACACCCTTTTTGAGAGTTTGCCAAAAGCTGTGGCCGCCTTTCCTATTCTGGCATTTATTTCAGTTGTTATGTCTGTGCTACCACTGATGGTTGAGCCTAGGTAGCAGAATTTTCCCACTTGCTCCAGAGGAGAGCCATTCAGCATGATTGGGTTGGGGTTTCTCAAGCCTTGTGTCAAAACTACAGTTTTTGAGACACTGATCTTTAGCATGAATTTGTCACAGGCTTTAGCAAGGCTATTGATGAGAGCCTGGAGCGTGGTTTCATCGCGGGCCACGATTGCAGCATCATCTGCGAAGAGGAGCTCTTGTAACATAATATGCTCTGTACGAGATTTTGCTTTTAGTCTGGCAACATTAAAAATGGAGCCGTCCACTCTGGTGTTAATAAGTACTCCACCTGAACATTGACCAAAGGCATTCTTGAGTAGGGCTGCAAAATATATACCAAATAAGGTAGGAGCAAGAACACATCCCTGCTTCATACCGCTGTTTACAGCAAATGAATTGGATGTGCAGCCCTCAAAGTTGACACATGCCCTCATGTCAGTGTGGAAGGATGCAATAAGTTTTAGCAATGTTGGTGGACAGCCTATGGATTTAAGGACTGCATACAGGCCAGATCGGCTTACGGTGTCGAAAGCCTTTGTTAGGTCCACAAAGCATGTTATAAGCGGCCTGTTTTGTTCTTTACATTTTTCTTGGATTTGCCGAAGTGCAAATATCATGTCAATAGTTGATCGTTTGCTTCGAAAGCCACATTGTGTTTCTGGTAAGACTTTTTCCGCCAGTTGTTGAAGGCGGCAGAGGATGACGCGAGCAAAAGCCTTTCCAGTAATGCTGAGGAGGGATATGCCTCGATAGTTGTTGCAGACGCCTTTGTCTCCTTTGTTCTTGTAAAGTGTGACAATTTTGGCGTCTCTCATATCATGTGGTATCACGCCTTCTTTCCAACACTGCAGTAACAGATTATACAGGTGTGGTAATAGTGTTTACCATTATTCCTACTTTTGGCACCATGGTACATGTATATTTGCCAGTCAGTTTTTGATGAGGTGACAAGATAAGTTATGGTTTGCATCATTAAAAACAATGTATTTTATATTTCTGTGCCATCCCACAGTGCATATTTTCATTCTGCTGTCAATTTTTGTAATCTGTCAGTATCTAGCATTAAAGATTTAATGCTGCCCATTTGCCGATTTATGATGTATCAATCAGTGCTTAAAGTTTATTGTGAATGTGACTTCATTTGAGGCTTTTGTTGAGATACATAAATACATGTACTTGTAATTTGATTTAGAGGAATACTGGTGAAAGTCCATCTCCAATGCAGGCCCAAGGTGAAGTGATATCTTTCTGTTAGTATTGGTATTAGTTACTGTTATCATTTTGTCATCGCATGGGCATTACACAGCAGATTGAAGGATGTAATTTCGTCTTTGTACTGTCAGTTAGTTGATTAAAACCATTCCCTGTCAACTATCAAGATGTTTTACCTGTCAACTTCTGCCGACACTACAGTTAGGGTGGTGGTAGATGAGATTACACCAGCAGGGAAAGGCCAGTTGTTATCCATGCCATAGATGAGGTGTTAGGAAAGGCCTGGATAGATATGACACTGCCGTAGTCTCATATACTCATGACAAGGTTTCCCCAAATCATGGAAAAAACTGCCCTTGTCAAGAATGTCAGCAGTCTCCCAATCCAAAAAACCAGTAGTACGAGTTTATTGTTTAACTGCCAAGCATGTTGTCAATAATGAAGATAAATGCTGTCATGTGGTATTAGGATAAGGGGATCTGAAATGGGCCATAACTCATTGACAATTGACTTACCCAGTTTTGGAAAAAGCTGTTCAATTATGTGATTTGTAATCAAGTTTTTTTAGATACATGTACTTTTCAAATATCCTTTGAAACTGGGGTATGGCAACTTTTATGTTCATTTTTATTGCAAGATTGTTGCCTATTTTCTATCTTCCGTTAGTTTGTTAATCTTTCACTATCCAGCATTATTATGCTATACATTATTATTATTAAACTTTTACAGATTTAATGCTGTCCATTTACTGAGTTATGATATGTCAGTACTTAAAGTTTATTACTGATGTGCCTAAATTGACAGACCTTCATTGCCTTCTTATACATAATTATAATAACCATATCGACGGTGAACATTGCAAACCATGTACGTCTTATATGTTATATTTTACAAGAAAGAGAAAAAACTGTTTTAAATAATAATATGTTGTTTTAGTGTGTTAAAAGTGAGATAGAAAGTATTTGAACTTTCAGTAAACGTGCTATGTGAGCTATGTGAATGATTTTGATCACAAAATTTCCATGATTTGAAATTAAAGGACTTACATGGCTTGTCCGCATTAATAATTTGATTTTGAGGAATGTGAAAGACCTTTCTCCAATGGAGGCCTAAGGAGAAGCGATTTTTTTTTTTTTCATATTATGCAGTTAAATTCTTGTGGTTCAACATATCAGTAGAATTTGGAAATTAATTCAATTTTGCCAAAATTTCAGGGAAGAAAGAGAAAGAGACAAGACACGTGCACACACACACAGTTCTATGTGTTTTGAAGTGATATACATGTACATAGTTTTATCAGCATTTCGTAAAAAACAAAGTCAGTAGCAAAGTTAGAAATGACTTATGAAATTGGATCAGCCTGTGAGATGCCCAGAAAGTAGATACATGTACATGTATTCAGATTGAAAAGAGATATTACCTAATGTGTGCTTGAGAAACTACAGTTTGTTGGAGATTGTTATGATTTGATTTGAGGTCTTTATTTTAGGAGGTTCGCTGCCCTTGGCATTTACACCTCACTTTACTTGTTTTTTTTTTTATTATTTGTTGTTCTGGCGGGGGGGGGGGGGGGGGGAGATGATATGGATAAATTTTAATCTATTAATTTCAATTTTGCCCGGGCAGCGGCCTTTCGGCCTGCTCTTTACGATTTCCAACTGCCAAGGTATCTTTAACGTGCGCAACGTGCATACGGGCCCTCCGAATTTTTTCGTCCTTATCCGAGAAGTCTAGGTACTCGATCCTACCCCCCAATAGGACCAGGGACTTGAAAATATGAGAAAAATCCAATTTCCAAGAACTACTCGATCCTACCCCCCAATAGGACCAGGGACTTGAAAATATGAGAAAAATCCACTTTCCAACATGCCTGCACTGCCCGGGTTTAGAACCCGGGACCCTTGGCATGAGAGGCGAGCACCTTGTTGGAGATTGTTAAAAGAGCAGTGGCATTTTTATTAGCAGAGCTTCACAGAGTTGTTATCTGTTGACAAAAAGTAACTGCAAAAGAGTTACACGCAGACCATGTGCGTGTAAGGCCACGGAAACCAACTGTGAAATAAATTGTAACTGCTCTACGCTGATGGCATAAGTCATTTTTTACATTTTTGAGATATTAAGAGAAAACTGTTTCTTTTCCTATTTGGTGATTCTGTTGGATTATTACATTTTTTCATTGGCACATTTCTTTTTCTATAATATCTGATAGCCCTCATGTTCAGGAATTGAAGCATCAATTGCCTTTTGCATAAGTCTGACATAAGCCATTATCGTAGACCAGTGATGAAATGCTGTAGAAGCTTCGTATTGTAACATGTAGGCATAAGGGATATTTGGTGACAGACATGAGCTTAAAACGACAAATTTTATGGATTTGTCACTATTATAGTATGATATGCATGTTTTTGTGAAAAATCATTCTTTTAACAGTAAATGTGTGACCAAGAAGGATGTGTTTTGATAAATGAAGGCCCTGTGGGCGTGCTCAAATACTGAGAAAGGAGACTGTCAAGCCGTTGCTAAGATCTGAATCTATCCTGATGATAGGAGATCTGGATTATTTATGAAGCATTACATGTCTTCATTGTTAGTGTTACTCATTGTTATCATTTTGTCATTGTATGGCCATCACACACCAGATTAAAGGATGTGATTTCATCTATGCGCTGTCAACTAGTTGATCATGATAACATCTTGATAATCTTGTGGTGGAAGATGAGTACTTAAGATTCAATTCATACACAGGAATAAAGTTCTCATGATCTTTCACACAGTTCTTTTTTTTTTTTCCCCAGCAATGCATTTTCCTCTGAAACTCTACGTCAACCCTCTTTTCCCTACATTTGGGTTTCTTACCTGGTTTGTCATGCTTATAATGCATTTGCCATCAGGCACCAGAATTAATATTACTGGAAAGCCAAAATATCATTCCCTGTCAACTCCAGTACAAACTCTGAGATTCTTACATCATGCACTGCCACAATCACTTATTAGGCCATATTTCTGTGGTATCATCTAGCTAAGAGCTGTCATCTTCCAGTTTCTAAAATGGCAATAAAATGTATTCCATCCTTTACAGGAGATAGTAAAGACAGTTATTATTTCATGAATTTTGAAGTAAAAATGTATTTTAAACTGATAATGTGAAAGTTGTACATAAATAAAACCTCTGTACAGGAGAAGGAATATTCCTGTAGATAAAATTCCGTATGAAACTTTGCACAGACACCAAGAATCATTAGAACGTGTCAGTCAGAAACATTGATTAGGTTGATTTGCATCTGTGTAATGATGACAGACTAGAAATAGATTGAGTTATTCAAGTGGGACTGACCCTATGTTGGGTCTAAGGACTGTGATTGTAAAAATTTATGTATGTTACAGTAAACCAGGAATGGCTCTGATCATACTGTGAAGAATGTCTTTGTATCGTTGCATGCCAGATTGTGTTTATGACAGTCAGTTTCTCAGCTCAAAAAGAAATGTTATCATTTATCCCCATTTATTTTTTGGTCTGTCAATTGTTCTAATCTTGTCATGTTGATATCACAGCTTGGAAATAAATATGCACACACACAGAACACTTTGAGATGTGACTCATGCCACTTTCAGCACAATCAGAAGTGTAAGTAAGTGTGTTTTTTTTTTTTTTTTCATTTTTAAATTATGCACACTTTATAATTTCAAACCACACAAAGCATTTTGAGACCAGTTGGGAAAAGGGGAATATCCCATGAAGAGGGTAAATTCATTGAAGCTACAAATGTGGAAATTTTCACCACCTCTAGGAGAGAGTGGAAATCCAAAAAATCATGAGCAATTAATTATAAGCATTTTTAAGAGCGCTTGTATGCGGTAGTTGAATATCTTATTACTGATATTGTTATACGCAGTCCTCACATGTTATGCTGATCACAGTGTTTTTGAATTTTTAAAATTGGATGATAAATGCAAAAGTTATGACGCTTTAAAGTTTTTGTAATTGCGCGTTGTGCGGCTAGTGTTGTGTGATATTGTACAATATCAACATTTTCCATCAATCTGATTGTGATTTTGACTTCGCCATGGTATTTGCCATAAAATTTCCCTTCATAGTGCAAAGTTTCAAAATCATATTCCTATGAATTATGTGCTATTAATTTTTTAAAGCAAAATCCTGCAAAATTGTTTTTCATGGCCACCTAAATAAATTACTATTATAACTATAAGCCTTTGGTGGGGGGGGGGGGGGGGCTCAGATTGAAATGCGATTTGGTCTGTAACCATCGTATGCATGACTCCGTGAACTTTATATTGAACAGAGTGGGTGAATGAATACATGAGTAAGTAAATAAAAAATATATAAATAGACAACTACATAGATAGGTAAATACCGGTACATAAGAAGTAAATAAACAAATAAATAAATAAATAATAAAGCTATAAATAATTTGGTACATAATTAAATGAAAAATCTGATAGGTAAAGTACGTAAATGAATGGATCACTTGATGATTAGGCAGTTAAATAAGTATATAAATAGATAAGTCTTTCTGTCTCTTGGCCAGCCTTCTGCAGTGACTGTCCTGAGTTTCAGACCTACATGAAGTCTTTTGCATCCCAGAACTGTCAACTGAACTCTTATGTTGTTGCCCGTTCTTGAACCCAAACTGGGTCATTTTTTTATCAGCTGATGGTTTTGTAGTTCAGTCTAATACTAGGCATGTGGTCTATTTTCATGTTTGATCATGTTCTCAGTTTGTCAAATAAGCATGTTTTTAATGTATAGTGGCACAAACCTGATATAGATTGATAAAAGATATATATTTAATATAACATAATACATAAGAGACAATGCATAAATAATATAGAATATCGTTTAGAACATTTTGAATGTTGATCTTTGTATTTTCCATTATTGACAGGCTGCAAGCTGGTACCCAAATAAATAAATAAGTAAATAATTTTTTAAAAATAAATAAATAAATAAACACATAGATAGAAGAGAAAAGTCTGTAAAATATGAAATTACTTCGATTCATACAATACCGACTTTCCGTTTTTCGTCATTGCCCCCCCTTTTTTTTATGCAGAATATTTTATTTTCCTTTCACTCACATTAGTCCTAATCTCATTCTCTTTCTCTCACTTATGCCTTAATAAAGTGAACCATTGTTTAGTTGTTAGTTTTATCGACTGTTATTGCTTTGAGCATCTGCAGACCTTTCTCTTAATGTGAGCAGGGTATGCACATATCTTCTTAAATAATTTTTCTCAAATGACATTGAAAATATAACAGATCTAAGGTCTTGGGGTTTTCCATATTTGAATTTACTTATACACATTTTTGAAATTAACATAGATGGTTTATTTTGTCTAGCATTGTTTACTATTATAAGCTACATGTATATGATTGCAATGTTCATCAGGAATTTCTCTGATTTTCGTGGCTTTAAAAGACCATAACTTCTTTATTTTTTATCCGATTTTAAAAATTCAGAAACTGGCTTTTTTCAAATTTGATAGGCTTTTGTTCCATATTATTACAAAGATCATGTGTTTTTTGTTCAGTAATAAAATATGCTTTAACCTTGCTAATTTATATCATATTAAAATATATATAAATAACTCTGTATGTGTAAATAATTTCTTTTTGAAGAATGTATGGGAAAGTCCTTTCTTCAATGGAGGTGTATGGAGAAGTGCCTTTTTTTTTTGTTGGTTAATACTAGATGGGGCACCTGCTGCTGCCTAGGATAAACCTGTGCTCCCACACTTCTCTTGCTTGCTCTTTCCACCCCCCTCCCCTTCTCTGTAATCTAGAAAGTTTCCCATATTAATTTCATTGCACTATGGCACCATGCACTCCTTTCTGGGGAGGGAAATTTCTCCAGAGATACCAGATATGATAAGACAGTTCCTTCTTTGCATCTGTTAAAAAATTGTGTGCACACTCATCTTAGGCCCCACCTGCTCTCAGTACTTCGTACACTGTACTGTTGTACATGTATTTGCATAGAAACTAAGCAATACCGATCTGTTTCACTTCCAGGGACAGTTTCATTGTCAAGGTATTAAAATGATATGCAATATCTAATTTATAATGAGTGTCTTCATAAAACAAAGCACACAAAAACTTGAAAAAGGGCGGATGAGGGAAAGAGAAAGTGAGAGAAAGGTTTTTCATCTGCCTCTGTTCTATCTTATTCGAAAAATATACAGTACTTACTAGATTTATCTTGGTGTGATGATAAGTTAATTATCAAATTTGTCACATTGTTACAATATTTAAAAGGGAAAACAGAATGGCCAGAGGTTTCTACAGCCAAGTAAATTATAATTACAAAATAAACAAGGTCTGTTTGGCTTTGTAAAATAAGCCATTGTTTACATCTCCCACGCATTCGCCCCTAGGGGACGCAGCGAAATTTGTGAATCCAAAATGCCCCATCTGCCTGCTGGCATCATAGTATCTTTGACTGCACTTAACTGATCTCTTGTCAAATAAAATCTCCCACATACATGTATAGAGTGGGATTATCAAAGAGAGCAAAAAAACACAATTTTATTTTACGATCATAACATTTCTAAGAACATTACTGGAAACTAGGTAGGCCTACATACAACAGAGACTGAATTAGATTAGTTGACACTTACACAGTTAGTTTTAAAATTTTGAAACTATCATTCATGCTGTGGCATTAAACAAATAAATGAAAATAAAAGGCCAAAATTACGCCTTAATGGAATACCCCACCACTTTTTTTGTTTATTATTTTGATCCATTTAAATTGTTGTGGTTCAACAGATCAGTTCAACAGATTATTTCAGTTTTTGCAGTGTTTCCTACCTAGACAGAAAATCTTGTTTTTAAATTTCATGTGCTTTGATGTTGCCTACGACTACAACAATTTTATCAATATTTCTTTAATATTTTTTTTTTTATATTTCTTTAACGAATTAAAACTTCAGAAAGTACTTAGGAAATCTGATCAAAAAAGAAGTTCAGGTCAAAAGAACTTCGATATGTGCTTGAGAAACTACAGTTTTGATGATGTTTATTGTTTTCTCAGAAAAAGTTTGAGAAATGAGCACCTCATAGTTGACTTATTACCTGGGAGACTGTCAAGCCTTTGTTTATTTCTGAATCTACTGGGTCATGGGAGATCTGTATTTAAATGATGGAGCTTACATGATACATGTACACACCTGTATATCCTAAGGAAAATGCCTCAAGAAACCCAAGCCTAGCATTTCAGGGAGTTTTGAATATCCAAAGTCGAAAGAGTTAATTAAGGTTTTAATCTCCTGCAATAAGTGTATATCGACATGGATATGTGGACAAAACTGGAGATCATAAGTATTGGTTACTGTTTCATGTGTCAACTGAAGGTTCAAGTGTCACGGTTGAAGATGTTCAGGAGACAAAATCTGCCAGTGCGGACATTTCCAGCTCGTCTCTGCCACCAGCATGTGAAGTCACAGAATTTTTTGATGACGAAATAATTCGAAAGGTCAGAAAAGTTGCGTTCTGTAATGAAGTCTTAAAGCCTGACATTAAAATGTTTAGTTCCTGATGTTTTGTTATTGTATTTTCAATAACAACCAGTGAAACAGTTTTGTTCAAGCAACACAGTGAGTGAATTTACAGTACTGCCTTTGTTATCGTTCAACCCCACAAGAAGACTCAAAATCCAACTGTCCCATCAAAATTTGATGCCATTGTAGACAGTCTGGGAAAATTTTTTGCGTCTGACATTCTAGTTCACAATTAACTCAGATTTCTGTGTGTGAAATACTTTCTCAGTCACACACAATTTAAGGTCAAAATATCAAAACTTGTCTGTTAGGTAAAATGTATGATTAAAATTGGTACAGTATAGTTGATTTGTTCATGTTAAGTTGGATGTGAAGTCCTGGGAGTTTGGAGATCATTGCCTGAAGTTGGTGGACACCAGTACAGTGGAACACAGGCTTTTGGAGGATGAAACCTTTACATCAGTGTTAGGATCAGCCGGTCAGTTGCACTCTGCTCTCTCCTCTCACAGTGACCTGGTGGCAGGAGTCTATGAAGGTACCAAGCTGTTTTATTTTTTGTAACTGACCTATATAGAGATAGATGTGAGGCAGATGGTATGCTTTTGTGAAATTGTAAAACCCACTAGATTGTGTTAATTGCAGTTTTGTTACATAATGTGGCGTTTATCGAGTAGTTCTTTTTTTTAAAGATAGACTAATAAAATGGCTCTTTAGTGTGGCTGTTCTGACTATCTGCCATGGCCCCCAGAATTGTCTGCTGGAATTTGAGCAAGATTTATGGTTTATTATTTATATCTTTTCGTTTCTTTATTAACAAGTAGGGATACAGAAAAGCTAAATACTTCACCATTAATACATTTTTTGTGAAAATTTCATGCTTTAGTTGCTTTGTTGGGAATTGTCCAAAATTGATCATGCGAGGAGCAAATGTTTGGTCAGAAAAAAGTTGTACGTTAGGTAAAAGAAATCCATGGGTAAAATTTGATTGCAGAAAACTGAGGGAATGGACTTTTGTGATTATAAGGGGGTAGAGGGTGACACTGGTTGTATAAGCAATGATTAGAAATGTTTGATTATATAAGTCTGGAATTACCAGCAATGTCATTTAGCCTACACACAGATTAGGCAGTTAGAATAAAGGAACTGCTTCATTTGATACAAGTATGCAGGGAAAAATCATTTAAATTGTATGGACTGACTGGCAATAAAACTCAGTGTGATCTGAATTACAGGTGGCTTGAAAGTTTGGGAATGTGGAGTAGATCTAGCAGAATTTCTGTCATCACACCCCACAGGCAAGCAAACACAGATAAAGGGGAAGACTGTCTTAGAGGTGAGTATGAGTAAGCAAGAGCAGATCTGTAGACTGATTTAGTTGTTTTTTTATTCATTTTTATGCTTGCTGCAGAAAATTGTGAAGAATAATAATTTAACTTTTACCTACAATGTATAAATAATTCTCATGCGCTGTGTCTACCCAAACTGCTGTAAGATTCTGTGAAGCAAAAAACAATGTCAGGTATACATGCAATAGAAATCTCCTTTTGTGGCATGTGCACAAATTGAATATTGGCAGTGATAAGACTGATAAATACAGCCAAGTGAAAGCTTCAAAGTAAACAAATTACAGATTAATTGTTTTGAGATATTTGAAAAAAAAGTGTTTGTCAGTACATGGATATCATCACTGCTATATGATAATGGCATATGTCAGACTCATGCCAAAAGGCACCTGACAGTTCATTGCATTCCGGAGCATGAGGGCTATCAGATATTATCATGGAAAAAGAAATACTCCAATTGGAAAATTAATGTAACAGTCCAATAGAATCATAATGGCATAACTCACCAAATGACAGGAAAAGAAACAGTTTTTTCTTAATATCTCAAAAGTGTCAAAAATGACTTAAATGACATCGGCACATAGAGCAGTGATGACATGCTGTCTACAGACTACAGATAGGAATTGAGGAAAAATTCTTTCTTTCAGTATTGCTGAACAGAAAATGTCTCCCTCGGCCATAATTATGCTCACTTCGTAAGTAAAAGCAAAAACTTGCATAGAAAATTAACAAACAACAACATGGATAGAAAATTAACAAACAACAACACGGTACAAGGCAAACATACTGGAAGAATTTTAGAAAATGAAAATGTCGGGAAAGAAAAATAAAATTTAAAAATGAATGTAAAGCTTTGTGGTAGCTACCTACCTTGATAAAGGCTGTCGCGATGGAAAGTTTGCTACTTACTCTTAGAATTTGTTTTTATTTCAGAATTTCTAGTGTGGTTTTCTTGTTTTCTTTTTATTGATGTAAAAATTGTTTGTTTTGGCACGTTTCAACTTTGTTTCGAGCCTTGTTGTGACCCCAACTTCTGTGTATTTGTGTCATTTTTTTTAGTGGTCTTTATCATTTATGTTTTGTTTCCTCAGCTTGGTTGTGGTGCAGGTTTGCCAGGTGTGTACTGTTGTAAATGTGGAGCCAAGCGAGTGGACTTCCAAGACTATGTAAGTTTTTAGTTCTGATGACCATCCTTCATGAAAAGTTCAGTGAGTGTGAAGTGATAAGAATCACATGATACAGTTAGAATTAAGATATATATGATACATTTTACCTCAGCATCATTGTCTTCACAGCTCCAGTTTTCTGCTTACCAAGCACAAGCTTCTCCGATTAAGATTTATGGGACACATGTATTTAGTTTGGTTTGGTGACAGGAACCACGATCCTAGCACAGCGGGCATCTCCATATATGGTCCTCTCCCCACTTCAAAATCCACTCGAGGGTCTTCATACTTAATGGTCTCTGTGGCCAACTACTTCCATATTTGTTGGGTTCGTCCAGCCTTGTCGCACATCCTTCCCTTATCATATATTATATGTAAAGCAGACCTGCCAACTGTCCCTCATTTTAAAGTGTTGTCATTTAGTGTGTTGGGAAAGGATGTGATAAATAATTTGTAAGAAATTCCAGCCAGATTCAAGGATAAGAGGTGAAGGCTGGTGTAGGTGCCAGACTGGTGGCTTGCCACCAATATTTTGCTTTATGCCAAGTGACGAGCACAATAGGCACTGCCCAACACCAGCCTTAGTCTGTTTGACCCCTAAGGGCCAGCCCAGTAAAGTGCAATGTAGTAATGACAGTTTGCACTTTGTTCTTTCATACACACACAGTGTGAATTACAATTTCCAGTGTTTCATATTTGTGTTCTAATTTAATTCTATGGAAAAAGTAACTGACAATTTCAGTATGGCTTTCTAGAGCATGGGCGTGTGTGCTTCCTTGAGGTATATCTATTAAAGTGCTTATTTAGTTGGCAGACCTGGTAAAGACAAAATTCAGAGGCTTTGATACGTGTGTCTATATATTGTCACAATTCCCTAAAACTGTAGTAATCAGTTTTGGGAGCTTTTCAAGAGAAGCAAAACACTGTTTTATTTTAGCACACTTGATCTAGTTTTGATGAATTTTTGAAAGTTTGCCATTTGATTGTTTTGTGGCTTAAGCCTGGGTCTATAAGCAAGATAATTCGATGACCTTTTTTTGGTATATAAAATATAAAAATCAATTTTTCAAATTCTTGGGTTAATGAATACTACACTCTCAGGGAAGGGTGACGTTATAGATGTTTTATTGTAAATATAAGCTGCACCCACCATGGATTTTTGTATTGCTACAGGACATTGATAACAACAAATTTCATGTATTTTTATTCTATTTACATTGTCAGAATAAAGAAGTGCTTCAGTTGCTAACACATACAAATGTTGTCAAAAGTTTTGGGGAATCTGAACTGGCAGTGACAACTTGTCATTATTTTGCTGGAGACTGGACATCATTTATCAAACTGGCAGAGGAGAAACAGTTAAAGTAAGTATATCCATGCTTGTCGGTGTATGGTAAAATAAAATTATCACACAAGATTTGATCTTGTAAAGAAATTGGGATGATAATATGTCATGCTTGTTGTACTTAATCCTCAAGACAAGCAAATTCCTTCGTTACTTTGAAAGGTGATACTGGTTGAGGAAACCTGACTCTTAAAAAAAAATCAGTTTTTTTTTCTGTGTCATACAAGAATGAGCGAGTTTTAACTGGAAAGGAAGCTGGACTAATGATTTGAATTGCATTTTAAAAAAACTATTCAAGGCTGATATTTTTGTCACACTTCTGTCGCTTGCAGCGCTACACAAAAATGTTTTGAAAATTGGTTTCTATAATCACAAGCCATTTGCAAGGTTGATGCGGCTGAAGCTGGGTTATATGAAATTCTTAAAAGATATGAAATGGAAAGTTTGAACATTGAATATCTTCAAAACTAGATATATATAATATGCCACAATTTTGAGTTTTCAGCTATGATGTACTGACACTAAACACAACCTGTATTTACCTCTTCTGATTTATTCTGTAACTTATGAAGCATTTGTTTTCCTCTCTTAGGTATGACATAATCCTGACAGCTGAAACTATTTATAACACAGACAACTACTCCAAACTGCACGATGTCTTCACGTCCGCCCTAGCCGATGGAGGCCTTATGTATCCTTTTGTATTTTTATTTTCAATGAGTGAGTGACTGAAGATCAATACATGTTCCGTCAGGTGACAGAAATACTCTGAGAAAGCTAGACCACTTCTTTTGTATTTATTTCGTGAGGGCAGGTATCTTTGCCTTGTACATTTTGGAATGGTAACACACTGTACCATACTCATGACTCTTTACTATTGTCAAATGTAATGCAAATCAAGCTCTTTTCATAAATGGTACTCTTCCTGAATTATGTTCTCTAATGACATTCTGAAATGCACCTGGTAAGGGACAACCAATCAATAACCCAGTAAATTTATATTGGAATTACTTGGTTTTTTTTTTTAACTTGTCTCTGCAGTGCTCTTTGACCATTTACTAAAGGTAGGATCCTTCAGGAGTTGTACTGACACATTTCTGTATAAAAATAAGTTATTTTAGTTCGTGCTTAAATGCTGTATTTGGAAATAATTGCATTGTAATTTTTCAATTTTCTACGAAGGAAAACTTTCACTACTTTAATGCAAGTCATTGACAGAATTGTGGTCTGGATCTGAAATTAATTGTCATGGAGAAAGAAAAATATGGTTATAATGGAAGATCGCTGATGTTCTGTCAGAACATGTTGCTATAAGTCTTGTAAGTTCTGTGAGACAAATTTTTCATGTTTTTTTTGTGCTTTTGCTGTTGTGGGAGCTAATACATCAGTGGTTCAGAAAGCCCTTGGTACCGACAGAGTAATATCCAGACTGACCGTGGAGTGAGCAAATATTTTGTTTTAATTTTAAGGAGTCTTGGCCAAACAACACTGAACAGGAAACATTTTTGTGTGTGTATATATAATAAGCATTTAATTTCAGATGTGTATGAGAAAACTGATTGTGAATTTCTCTATTATATTTCCATGACTTTGGTGTTAGATTGCTGGCAGCTAAAACCTATTACTTTGGGGTTGGTGGCTGCACTGAAGCCTTTATAGAGTATATAGGCAGCCATAATTGCTTCAGTGTAGATACAGTGCACACTGTAAAATCAGGTAGGTGGCATTTGTGGGGACAATGTCCAAACCATACTATTGTCCTTAGGGTGCCCCTTTACAGTTTCTTGCGGGGAGTCTGACAAATTCCACTTGTTGAGAGTTCAGTTTGAAATTGAATGTTCAGGTATTTAAAAATGGAGTGTTTATTGGGGCTATACACTACATGATCAGTATTACCGTAGCAAGAAACGGATACCCCAAGTAATGTTTCAAGGGTGGAGTTTGGTTATGAAGGCTACATGTAGCCCCAATAAACACTCCGTTATAAAATATAGTTTGATCATTAAGGCTATATGTAGCCTATATAAGGTCACCCTTTTAAAAATCATAAAAGGACGTATTTCAAGGGAATGCATTCCAACGTAAGTTGTCACTGATGAAGTACAGAGCTTTTTTGGGGGTAATAAGAATTGAGAGTATTCACTTACATCATGTTTACCCTTTGGGTGCTGACTGAAACAATCGGTGTATTAGAATTGCTGCATAGAGATGAAAATTCCACAACTCGAAAGCAAATGGTAAACATTGCACCTGTGATATGTGGCAGTTGATAGCTGTAAAAATCGGATATAATATTCTAAAACACAGCCAATTTGAGCCAGGATGATGGCTCTATGCACTGTCATGATGGTGGTGCTAAGCACTTAAAGGATTAAGAAAGCCGAATTCAAGTGTATGCTTTAACATTTTACATGAAGTTCCAGACATGAATTGAATTTGAAGTAAAAGTAGTTTGGTGTTTGAATGTATGTAAGGTATGACAGTTTCAATGATTTGCTCATTTTCTCTGTGTTCAGGCGTACCAAGGAAGATTCTTGCCCTGCGTCGTTTACCTGGTCCGTCTTCGGCAACCTGCACATCATCTATGTCTACACTTTCATCAACGCACCATGGTGGGGATAGAGCAAATTTAAGCTGATATTGGAATGTGTATGTTACAGTTGTGCTAGATGGATGTGTGACATTGCTGAATATTTGAATTATTTTTATAATGATAATTTTGTGGCCATCCAAATGTATTAGTCTTTTTTTTCACACATTCCTGAGAAAGGATTTTTGTCAACATTTGGACACAAAACAGAACATTCAGTTCAGTGTGCCTTTCCCTATCAAGAACGTGGAAGACATATGTTTGATTTTGTGCAATTTCCCTTTCTGTCATGAAAAGAGTGTACCAAACTCCCGATTTTTTTTTCATGAAAAGACGAGAGCGAAACTCTGTTCCGAGCGTTGATTTGTTTCGTTTTTTTTACTGCCTCACAAAGGTCTTAAAAGTGAGCCAGCCTAAGCCAGGCCTTTGACTCTCGGATTTATGTTCCATAGCATATTTCGTTTCAGACGATTGTGGTTGTTTCATCATGGTCCAGGCATGTTCAAAGGGTTTTAAAGGAGGTGCACATTTCCATGTGTTTAATAATTTTTGTGAAATCCGAGCTTTTGATAACCCCTAAATGAGACTTTAGTCTCAGGCCAAGTCTAGCCTAGTGAAATTTGCACGTCATTTCAACTTTCAAATCTTATCAGTCTCATGCCTTGGAACAACCGATTTTGTTTTACTTACGCTTCTTCAAATTCCTGGATTTCTCAAAGGATTATTTAGATCTATACTGTTTTACTGACTCCATAAAGATATTGATAAAACTGTGGAAAGTGTGTTCTATCATGGACTTAATAATCAAAGCCCAAAAGGTATGTTACTATATTTGATGTAAAACTGTAAAGTTAAGTTTACTAGGTTGTTTATGTGTTATCATAGTTCATTAGAGTTAGATAAATAGCCTGTGCGCCACAGTGTCAGAACTTGTTTCAAAGAACGCCGCCTTGGTTTCAGAGAATTTTTCAGGAGGCCATTTACATCCCTGACACTAGATGTGTAGCTAGGCTCCAGAATATTGGGGTCACCTAATGGACACTTTATATATTAGCAAGAGGGTGAGGAACGTAGGAGTTGTGAACGAGTAAGAGTGAGGCTCTCTCACAGTCTCACTCACTTTGTCTTTCTCACCCAATCAGACCACTCTCGCACCCACTTTCATTTTTTCTCATCATTCCTTTCTTTTGTGTTCATGAAATGCAAACAGAATGATATAGCTATTGGTTGTGAACATGAAATACATCATTAAATATGACATTGTGTCACGTGTTAATAGTCAACACTTTTTATTCTTGTCTCTTTCTTTTTTGTTTATCTTAACTTTCAAAGTACAAATAACAATTCTATGTACATGTACAAGAAAACCATATCCATTTATAAGTTCAAAAAGTGTTTTTCATCATCACCTTACAAAAATATCACATGACACACCGATTATCACAATTATCTTTGATTTTTGTATGGATTGGATATGGTTGTGAACATGGAGACAGTCGTACAAAAAAACATTATGAATCACATCAATGCACTCTTAAATTGTTCATTCTATCATATATTCCATCAAAGAGAAATTGTAAAAACATACAATATGATCATATGAAATAAGAATGAAAAAACTTTGCACATTCTTCTTAAACTCCACACTTGCTTAGTTCTCCCTGACTTCATTACAATGATATACATTGTTTTCATAACTGGATCAAAAAGAAATACATATGATTTTGGCTTGAGTTTGCTATTCAGCATATGTTTCACTTCTGTTATTAAATCTTGTTCAAACAGAATTTTAAACACTCTTCAATTGTCACCATTCCCTTAAACTGTAGTAAACAGTTTTGGCAACATTTCAGGCAAAGCAAAAAATGTGTTTTATTGTAGCACAAAGCGTTTTGTTACAATAATTTTTGGAAACATTCTAACCTAATGATAACAAAACCAGTCAGCCCTTGGCAACATGGGGATCGGCTGAGCCTTAAAGGATTAATGAATTCTGCTGTCGCTTATGTCAGTTGACATCCAATGAATTGTCATAAAGTTACTGAATCATGTCTCTCGACATTTTGTAAAAGAATAAAAAACCTGACGATAAAACTTGTAGTTCTTCATTTATTCAGAAATCGCTATTTCTACTTTCCTCTGCACCTGAACCTCCTACTTAAATCTTTCTTACATTTTGCCTTGTTGTGTCCTTCCTGTCAAGTCTTTTTTCACCATAGTAAACACACTTTGGGCTGTTATTTTGCGCAGATTTTTAACCTTCCCCATACATCGCTAAAAATTCTGCATGGTGTAGGCTGTGGTGTCCAATCAACATCACACTCCTAAAGAACAATTTATTAGGATACCATGGTGCCTGCCAGACTCCAAAATGTACGAGTAGGGATATAAAAATAAAATCCTCTTTAGGGTGTAGTGCATCTGAGACCCCAGGATGTATGACTAAAGGTATGACAATAAAATCCTACAATAAAATCCTCATTGAAAGTATGGTGTCTGTGAGACCCCAGGACGTACGAGTAGGAATAGTAAAAATGCATGTGCGTTGGTGAGCATGCACATGCATCAACATTTTAAAACTATGGGAAGATGGGCAATGTCTTAATTGAGAAAATATCAAGAAAAAATTCCCAGAAATAATTGCTTCTGGGTCCATTAGACCCACGACATATGGCAAAGGTTAAAGCAAATCTTGCATTACCATTACTTTAATGCATGGTAAACTGATACATCTGTTTCTTAATATTGCATGTTTTTTATGCTCGTTATTGTCAGAGATGTGGCCCTTTTGTAACAGCTTGTTTCTTCTCATTCAGTTTGAGTACATTAGCTTGGGTGAACAAAAATAAGTCAAAAAAGAAATAGTGATCTCCAATTACGTTCAGAGACAGAAAAAACAGCAACAATCAGACCAGTCAGAGGCATTGTTAAATCATTGCAATGTGCAACAGAGGTTGCAGCCTCAAAGCTTGGCCATCATAATCCATACACAATTTGATAACAGTATAATTTATCTAAATATCTTAACACCTTTTCTTCTTTTTTTGTATGCTGTTGTTCACTTTATCTGCAAAAGAAATTTTACCTAACATTTCAATCACTTCACAGAAATTATCTAAAAATTATGCATCATGGACAGTCATACAAAAGGACCCACAGCGTGACTCTGCATTCCATAAGAAACTTACATAATATAAGAATGATAAACCATTCCTCCCATCCCCCCTTTTCTTTTCTCCAAAAGCAGTAATTAACAACAATAACCTTGGTCAATGCTACCGCAAGACATGATTTTTCTTTCATGTCCCTCCCAAAACCAATAAGAAAAAAATTTAAATTTATGTTGCAGCTACTGCACATAATAGGGAAAAAATGAAAGAATTTCTGCATCATATAATTCATACTTGATGCATAAAACACATTTGAAACTATCACTGTTGAACTGATTGTCCAGTAGATTTGATTTCTCCCCATCACATGATTACGGTACCACTTTATTTAAAAGTAACTAAAAGCCCCCCAAAACCTACTGGTTGGAAGTGGACAGGTTTGTCTTTCTTTTAACATTCCAGCAGGATAGCTTGGCTTCCTTAACACAGCATTCATAGGTGATACTCTTCTCTGTTTTGGCACAACCTGGTGATATGACAACTTATGACCATAAGTTTTGTTACCCAAAACCTTGTAAATGCAGGCAGATGAGCAACACTATTTTGGCTGTGTGAGGATGCAGGTTGACGATTCCACAACTATAGAGATATATATCACATTGTCATATATATACACTATACACATACACAGGGTTTGGGGATCATCCGTAAATAAATACATTATCGTACACAAAAATGCATGAATATCCTGCAAATGTAAAGACAAGTGTTTTGTGGAACTTTACCAAAAATAAAGTGTTTATCATGTGCTTCACAGGAATGTCAAGGAGAGTTTTTTTTGTTTGTTTTTTTTATCATCATCATCATTTAAGTATTATGACTGATCACAAAATGTTATACAAAACAGACAAAAGAAAGAAAATACACAACTGAATGAATCGTATCTCATTTGATTTGTTAAAAAAAAAAAAAGTCATGCAAAGGTTATCATCATTTGTACAATTACTATTAAGTAAAAGTTTTCAAGTATTGCACTTCCTGGGTAAAAAACAACACTAAGATAGATCATGTCAATGGTCAACTTGATATGCAGCATCAAGTCATTATAAGAACTGTTTCTCCAGTCTTCACATTGGCAAAAAAAACAACAGATACAACTGAACACATTTAATCTAACATCAAGGTCATTGCTCGCTCCAACGCTTCCCTTCTCTAGAATCTTTTGGGCTTTTAATTTTGCTGGGACCAAAAGAATAAGGTCCACTTCTATCATGATTTGACCACACCGCTGATTGGCTATGTTCGTTTTCCAAATCAAACATCATGATTTATTACTGGTCAACCTTAGGGTTGGTTGGCTGGTTTTAGGTCTTTGTTTTAGAAGGTTCGCTGCTCTTGGCATTTGCGCCTCACTTTTCTTGTTTCCATTTTTCTTACTGTTTTTGTGGTAGGGATTAGTTGTTTTTCTTTTCAATTTTGCCCGAGGAGCGGCCTTGTTAGGCATGCTCTTCTTGACTTCCAGCTGCCAAGGCATCTTTAACATGTGTGCAATGTGCACATAGGCTCTCTGAGTTTTTCATTCTTATCCGAGAAGACCAGGTGTTCGATCCTGCCTGCCATAGGACAAGGGACAGGAAATTCCCCCAAATTTCCAACATGCCTGCACCAACCGGGAATTGAACCGAGTAGCTTCGGCATGAGAGGCGAACACCTTGCCTTTGGCCCAACAAGTCCCCTCAACTTCGAGGCTACAAATTCAAACAATAGCATGTATGAATCCATAGACTAACACATAATCTTAATACTCATATGTTGATGGTATGCCATACATATGTATTACTATGACAAGGTAGAGGTAAAATGTTAATTGTATGCGCTAAAATAGTATGCCAATTCAATTGTTTCTCTTCATCATGAATAAGCGGAGCAGACAATACAAACAGAACCTTCCTATGCAGAGCTACTGGGGATGGTGAAGAAATGGAAACAATACATTGTATTATGTTCACCCACGTCACTCAGTGAGCGCTGGCCTAATAGTTCCTGGGAACTGGGAAGCAGAAATGGGGAACTGAAAAAAGTTCAATAGGGACAGAGCAATGTAACTGAGGTGTGTTGTTTTTTTGGGGGGGGGGGGGGGGTCGTGCCCCCCCCCCCCCCCCCTATCCAAATCTGTCAATGATGTACCATTCTGGTACAATCATGATACAGTATGTACCCTCATGTGATACTTGACTTGAGGCCTCTCAGTACTGGTTCCCAAACTTTTGTGGCTGCAGCCCAGGATGTTCCTAAACTTTCATGTCTCACACAATAGGCTGTTTCAATAAAACAGTAAGCTATAATCTCTGCGATGCACAATATATGAACCATTCCCAAAATACTCGCGATCAACACCAGTGCCTCTGTGACTCCATCATTTAGTCAAGGAACTACAGCCAGAGAGCATAAAATTTTGATCAGCCATGTGGTCAGAGCATAGAAGTTCCCAGGGAAGGACAAGCGCCGGCGGTCGTTTTCTGAGCAGAACTATTTCACTACCATGGACAGGTTTGTCACCTGAGGCTCACATTAAAATCCAACTGAAATTAACTAAAGATCAGATTTTGTGTACACACTTAAAGAAAAAGTGTTGGAGGAAATAAAAACTGACATTCAAATGACAACGACAATAAAATCTGTTACATCAAACTTGACTGAAAAAGGATTTCCAAACTGGAAGCATAAAGATGGAACAAAGCAATTGGGCAGATTTCCAGTCAGATCAGTTCAGAAGACTGGCAGTTCTTCCTGGACCTGACTGGCTGTTGTCTCATTTTTGTGGAATTGCTAAGTGTATATACATTATTTCATCAATTATTCAGTACAGCTCATTTTCAGCTTGTCAGAACAAGTTATCTGCATATACCATCATGCCCATCTGTCCAATGGATTGAAGTACATGTAGATGTTTTCATGTGTACTGTTTGAGAACAAGACTTAGTGTTATTGGGCCAGTTTTCTGTGTTAACATTCAGACCCTGAAAGCAATCTACCTCACATGTTATAAGGTTATCTTTGCTCAGTTCAAACTTCAGTGATATTTCTTGGTCACTTGAGCAAATGCAAAGAATTTCACCCCAATTGGGGTAAATCAGATACATCATTCAGTACATACTTTGGATCACACTTACGTCCTCTACAATCTCTAAGTGGGCAACATAACAATATCATATTGTCATTCTGAACCTGACATCTGGAACAAAAGGTGTAGTTAAGTCAGGAATTCAGTAACTTCCTTAAGGCTGAGTATTCAACCAATCCATTTGAGACACAAAGCAAATATGATTCACCATTCTTACTTGCAGTTCAAAGAATTTTTCTTTTGTAAACTTTGTACTCTGTTTGAACTACATGATGTTTTTCTCTGGGAGACATGCGCCTCCATCTCTGGGCACATGACCGCACACCTGACAATTGCAGAATCCCAAGAGTAAATGGAGCTGGTTTGGAAATAACTTCGTATAGCACTGACTGTTTACAAGTTTTGTTACACTCTCTATGCTGATGTTACAAAATCTCAAGCCATTCTGTGAGCTATAAATTCTTCCATAAATTGTCTCGGCAAATGCCACCCTGTACAAAGTGTTCAGGATTTTAGAAATATTGTACTTACACGCATCACCTGGCCTGAGAATTTTGCCCTCTTGTACCATGCCAAAATCACTTTTGAGGTGAAGGAAAGAAAAAAACAAAAACACAAAATGAAAGTCTTATTCTGTGATGTTGTCATGTGACATTCATAGCCCCAGCATAATGATACGAATGAAATTTTAAGGATTTATGGATGACATATAATCATAAATCTGCATGCTGTTTCCCTATATTTCCCTTTGGCTGTGGTCAAAATTCTTACTATATTGTTACATATTCATTGCTGAGACATGTTTGACAAAACAGTCTTGTCAGTACATGACAAGGATTAAAAAAAAAATTCATTTACCATTACTATCCAGAAACATCAGTTTTTTTTTTAACATTAAGCTTTTGGTCACTTTCCCTTGCGGCGCTACACAGTACAGGAGACATTGGCTGAAGTTATGTTTCATTAAAAATTTAAAATATCAACACCTTTTGAACTGAGTTTCCTTTTCATTTCTTCACAAACACAGCCACGGTTGCTTCACTTAAGAACTTGTGAGCACCTCACACAATTTGATGCCACTTGATAATTAACATTAAAAAATTTAACATTAAAACTAAAGTAAAAAAATCCCTCCTGAAAATTTGATCTCCTCTTAAAACTCATCCATGGAAAGTAATAAGACAGAGGAATGTCTCATCATTTGGAGACCACAGGTTGTATTGAAGAACACGTGAATGTCCATGGTGCATTTGGTAACTGACAGAGCACACTTGCAATACTCTTGCAACTTGACTAGTATTAATTTAAGGTTAGGAATACTGGTTATCACCACATCTTCAACTGCTAATATTGCAGAATAATGAACAGTATGCAAAGGTGGAATGTTCATTCATGCTTGGTGCATCAGAGAAAATGTTTCTCACGAAACTCTTGATTACAAGATCCAAATTATATGCATTTCATATTTACCGTTTCCATTTTCAAATTCTGGGCCCTGAAATGTTTGAAATATAATCAAATCTGTGGCCACTGTAGATCTAAAATAATTTCTTACATCTGAACAACTTCGCCTGCTAATCTCCTGCAACTTGCCACATACATGCTGGGGAATTCCTGTTTTTGATAGTGTTTCGGGTACATTCATTAATATAGTTGTTGGATCATGCACTTTGGTCCTCCGACATTGTTCTTGTCAACTGAGTGAGTATGTTACTGAAAATCACAGTACTGGATGGTATAGATTGTTACTCCCAGTTACTCCATGAACGATCTGGTGCACATGACAAGTTGAAGCAGTCTTGGTGTGTTTGAGTGCATGAGTGTTTCTGCTCATTCCAGAGATCTGAAAACAGTAGAGATATATTTTGCTACCGGTTCATGCGTAAGAATAAGAAAACTGTGCCAACACATGAGCAGTGTGGGCCTTATGGTTAGCTCTGGTCAGCTACTGATCAGGTTGGTATGTTGCTTCATAAGGTATCAGCATCTCCCAGTCTGTCCACAGCTGTGACATGGGATCAATGGGATCTGTAACTTAAGTACTGAAAAAAAAACCCAGATTTATCATTGTACCGAATGCATCAATCAGTGATGACCAGGTACATGCATGCTTGTCCAAGTTTTTGGTCTTGCTACAGCATCATAAGAAGAGAAACACTTTGGGATAACCATCATAAATTTGTCCCAATATCCAGGTAGCAGAACACTTCATAGCTCCATCTGTAAAATACTATGACCATAAAGTTTGATTGCTGGTTGAATCTGGTGCCAACAAGTGCTGAGAAATTCCTGATTTTCACTTCATAGAAGAAACAAGCAATTTTCGGCCTGAACTATTTCTCATATTCACCATTGAGGATGGCAGTGAAAAGGAGCAACTAGAAAAGCAGTTTTTGCACACAAAAATAAAACAGCCCCCTCTTCCTCCTATCACCAATAACTACCTTCAACATCTTGAAAATATCCCACATGCACAGGTCTGAAACACAACATCTCACAGAAAGTCTCAGAATTTTGCAAAATCCAATTGTAATCCTCAGCCCCAAGATACCACTGAATTGACAGTTCCTTATGTTGAGAACTGGTTCTTTCAACATTTCATGCCTATAGAAAGTCCAGTTTCTGAAGTAATATGATGAGCACTGAAACATTTTTATCAAAATTGTCTCTATATGTGTCACTGGAAATGCCACTTGCAATTCTGTCCATGGACATTTGAATTATCACTGGAAAACAGTTCTTATAAAATCACCTGTCTTGAACTGACAGTAAATAGTCCCAATACTTTTTTTTTATTGTGTTGTTTGTGAATGTTTCACCAAACAACAAGTTCCTCACATATGATTATGGCAAGATCAGTTGACCTGTTTCTCTGAGACAAACTCAATTTCTCAGTAGTTGTTTGGGATTTTTTTTTTAGCTCGCCTGATCTGCTTGTAATTTTGCAATATTAATTTGATTTTCCACTTAGACAGTCCTGGCGGCTTGTGTTGTACTTCCCACATGAAAGATGTAATCCAGTCAGCTGACAAAAGTGGGATTTATATTGTATGATGATCTTCCGATAAACATCCTTGTTGGCCTTGAGTTTCTTGAATTGAGAAATGTACATATTTGAGGTAGTCGTAGATTGAATACATGTCTAAATAAAGATTTCTCTCAGACTCAGGCCCTGGGCAGTGGATCCAAGTACACTGGTAAATGTCAACAGTGGAACATTTTGTGACATCTGAAAAGAGTCTCTGAGATCCAGAATGGTTTTCTGTGAGAAAATGTGCCTGTTGTACAATAGCTGGTCCAGTCCCACAAATTGTTGGTGTAGGCACACTTCTACAGCAAGCCTGGAGCACTGGACATTTTCATCCAAAATTGCAAACGTTCTTGTTTTATCAATTTAAAATGATAAGGCACTGTGCCTTTTGTCATCATCCAAACTTTGATACTAATTGCTCCGGTGGTGTTGTGGACACTCTGAAGGAATAGAGGTCCTAGAGCTCTGACCATCCAAATCCTTTGATTCCACTGGAACTGTAAACATCCTCCAGTGAGGATACCACCAGGGTCGTACTGTAAACTTCATAGTTTTATTTGTTGAGTTTGAAACTGAGTTTGGAGATTTTCTTGGAGATTCTGAAAGGTCCTGATCTTTCTGGTGGAGTGGGTGATGGATTGGGTGAGGGTGCAGTTGCCTTGGCAACCACCGCTGAATTATTGACTTGAGATGGGAAACTGATGGATCGGTGAAAAGTCTCTGTGAATGATAAGACAAACACATATAACCATTTATATATATAAGAAAAAATGGCCTTTGGTCTGAATTTTTGGAAAATAAAGACTTGCGTTCACTGTATTCCATATTATTTTTCAGTGATACAAAATAATCCTAACATCTCAATGGCAAGTATATATGAAATCTGACTGGATCAAAGTCACTGACAATTGACAAAACAAAAGCATACACAGGTTAAGACTCAGGAAGGCACACATTTCACCATGCATTGTTCTGGTACCACACCTGTACACATGGGATCAGTAAAGAGGCAACTCTAACCCACTTGCTAATGTTTATTAGTACAATATGCTGTGTTCATTGTTCCCCACAGCTGAAAACAAATGAAGATCATGGGGGGTAAACAACCATTGGTCACAAAAATGTGAAAATGAGAAAATCAATTATTTTAAAGTTTGAAAGTTCACTACTTCCCTCTACAGCTTGATTTAAAAACTTTTATACTCATTTACAAAACTTTTTTCACATCCATACAAAACAACTCTGAGAACTTTACTAATGTGATAAAATCATATGGAAGTTGTTAAAATTTAAAAGCTCTGAACATGTAACACAAATAAAGAACGTGCACCCAAACAGATTGTGAAGGGCGCAAAGTGGCCGTTACCGTGCTGGCATGACGTAAAACCCAAACTCAAATTCAAAATCAAGACAAGAGTGACATTACAGTGAACCAAAAAAAATGCTGTGGACCACAAAGGTTGAGATACAAAAATTTAACAAAGCCTTAAGTTAAGCCGGACAAGTAGCCAGTGAAAGCACCCACCTTGTTGAGGATAGGACAGCAGTTTATCTCCTTGTGTCTGATGTCTGGACAGTCGCTTGGAGCCAAACCGCTTGGTGAAATTGCTGCCTTTCGAAATAGAGCTTTTTGCAGCCCGCTTCCTCTCCTGAAAGAGAGTTTACACCTATAAAAATGAACAATCACACAACCTATTTCATCTACCACTTTGACAGCTTACACTGATGAGAGGTGGATCACTTTTTCTTCAAATGAAAAAAGACATAAAAATTTCAAAACGACTATAAAAGTATCAATTTCATCATTCACTCCACCAGACAGTAGTGGTGAATCTGTTTCCATACAATATTTGTTATTATTTGTCATTTTTCATCCCAGAAAATCATCACGCCTCAGCTGCATTCAAGCCCCATACCTATGATTCACAAAGATTAGTCTTGATTTACACGTAGAAAACATGCAATATTTATTAATCCAATAAATTATTCTCTATTATATGAGTAGAAGTTTCGGCAAAGAACTGTTCAACTCCACCCACCTCCTCTTCCATACTAACTTCAGCTCTGCTCATCAGGACAAATCTCCCTGCTGTTTTCCAATCATTCTGAGCCTGGTAGACATTTTCATCATCAGCCAATGTCCGGCAACTGTCTCCTTTGTCGCTCCCCGTGCGCTTGGATGAGCTGGCCAGGTGTACATCAGACTGGGTTGCAACCTCTTCAAGTAAAACAAAATCTCTTGGGTCTTCTGTGTTGGCTCGATGGGCTTTCTTCATTGCCTACAAAAGAGAAAAAATCAAAGTGGGTTGCTTACAGACAGAATTTGTTGCAGAGTATAGCAAAGTTTGCTTTTGATCATGAAATGCTAAACTGACATGTTTTCAACATTTCATTTTTGGTTCCACAGAACATGTGGGCATTCAAATCAATCACTTTTGTGGAAGATAAAATGATATCTGCACTTTGAGGTTTTTCAGTTTTGAAATGTATTACCAGTACATGTTAAACAGTTGGCGATCAGAATGTTTTACCTAGAGTAACCTTGAAAATCTAGGGATATACTGATGCCTGAGTGAAATACATGTATTGATTAGAAATTCTAGTCTTGGCAGTTACCTGAGTGATGATATCCTGGGCCGTGCTGGTGACTGGTGCCTTGAAAATTGTGTAGGGTTGATCTGGAGAAACATTGAACACACAGACCAGGAACATATGTTCCTCCCCCTCCCAATCTGCTGTGTTGGACTCTTCCATTTGTCTCTGAAAGTAAACAAGTCATGAACAAATTGAAGCCCTCTGTTCTGAATCGTGCCCGAGTCATAAAAAGTGACCAATTGGATACTGACTGAAAGATGTTCTTTGTGGACATGACTTTTTCAACAGGTCTAATCCTAGTAATAAAGTCTTGGATTAATGTTCATTGCTCAGAGACAGGATACTTGCTGATCTTCATGCATCACTACATATACAGTTCGTTTTTGAGTTCAGGTGGACTTATTATCATGCAGAACTAACCCTTTCAATTGAAATAAACAGCAAAAAGAACAACATGATTATTTTGTTAAGAAATTGTAATAACTTTATGAATCCTGAAGGAAGTACATGGAATCACACTGCAGTTTACAATAGCTGGTCAGTTTTGAACACTGTGTAATGAAATCTGCCTCCAGCTACCCAAGAAAACATGTATACCATAGACATTTGAAGGTGAAGGTGCTTCCAAGTTATCTTAATGCGTCTCCGTTCTATATCGTTCCTCTTACAACTGATAAAAAGTTTATTACAGGAAATCTGCCAGAAGGCCTATCACTGACCATAAGAAGATGGCATTCATGCAGGTATGTGAAATAGACGCACATGCTGCTCACCACTTCATGCATATCTGAAGAAGGCACAATGCCTGTGGATCCATGGACAAATTATTTTCTGACGTAGATTTGCAACGCATCCTGTCCTTTCTGAGAGAGGCTAAGATCCAACAACTTGATTTAAAAACTTTTATACTCTTTACAAAACTTTTTTCAGATCCATACAAAAGAACTTTTGAGAACTTTACAAATGTGATAAAATTATACGGAAGTATTTAATTCTCTTGTTACACTTAAAAGGCCCGAATACGAAACATAAAGAACGTGCACCCAAATAACCCGTGAAGGGTACAAAGTGGCCGTTATCGTGCTGACGCACCGTAAAACCCACATTCAAACTCAAACTCAAACTGCTTACCTTTTGCTCTTTCAGCATGGTGGTCATCCAAGCTCTGCTGCTTGGGTCCTGAAATAACAAGTACAGGACTCATCATCATTGTAACACAACCTCATGCTTTATAAATACATGGACAATCATAATGATGTATGTCAATAATCAATTTTATGGTGCATTCATTGTCACTTTTGTTCTAAATCTGTGATGTTCGACCAGAATTCTGAGACTGAAAAAACAACAAAAAAACAAAAAAAAAAAGCTAAAAAATACGAGAAATCCTTAATCAACAGTATCTGCCCATATCTGAAGATGCATTCTTGCGAAGATACTAAAGAATCTTTTTTATGATTACACTGTATTTTGGAGTTCAGTGTGAGTGCAATAAATAAATAATTTTGAATGTAAAACAAATGATTATTTTATTTTTTTATTTTTATTATGGAATTGATGCCCTGTGATGGTCATCATCATACATCAGTTTCATGATCAATGAATTTCTATTCTCACAAACTGATGTGTATTGATATTTTTAATAGTTTTGAAATTAATTGTAAGCAGAAGCCTTTTTTGCCTCATGCTTGTCTGCACATAAGAAATTTAATTTTGCTCTCCCTATAACTTTGAAATGTCCTCGTGTAAAAGGAAAAATTCATTGACATGCCATTATATGAGATGGATGTCAATTTTGAGCCCTTTAACCCCTTCACTGCCAGTTTCACAACTCAGTCTCCAGTGTACTTCTTTCTCTATAGAGTATTCTGAATTTCTGGCAGCTCAAATACATGAAAACCAAAAAAGCCATTATTTTGTATTGTGTATTTGTATTTGTATAACTCTTTAATCCCATTGGGGAAATTTGCCTTTGTGCCATTGCAGCCCAGTTATAACTGGAGCAGGCACGTCGTCGCTACAGTCGGCGTTTTTTTTTTTTTTTTTGGGGAATGGGGTTGAGGGGGGGGGGGGGGGGATCTAGGAATGAATTTTTATTTAATTTTGCCCGGGCAGCGGCCTGTCCGGCCTGCTCTTTTCGATTTCCAACTGCCAAGGTATCTTTAACGTGCGCAACGTGCACACGGGCCCTCCGAAATTTTTTGTCCTTATCCGAGAAGACTAGGTACTCAATCCTACCCCCCAATAGGATCAGAGACACGAAAATATGAGAAAAATCCCAAACTTCCGACATGCCTGCACTTTGAACCCGGGACCCTTGGCATGAGAGGCGAGCACCTTGCCTCTAGACCACCTTGTCCCCTATGAAACATGATGTTTATGTAATGGCCTATGATCACTGAACATGCACAGTAAAATGCAATTAAGCTAGAATCTGGTGCCACTCAAGACACATAATAAAATTATGGCAGTGACAAGTATAAGACCATGCTTGTTATTGTAGAGTGGAAAATTTGAACACTGTCCATCACAGGAATGTAAAAATGAGTGGACTTCACTTACATCACTAAGTTTACGCAGAATGAACTTTCCTGCTCCTTTCCACTTGTTCTGAGCTGCCAAAACTTTCTCTCCTACATCCAAAATTCTCTGACAACTTGCTTTCTCTTGGTCCTTTTTCTCCCAGCCACTCTGTACATCCTCCACCAACACGTAGTCCGCCACCTTCTCCTCTAAACGTCCAACTTTGGTCAGAGCCTGCAAGAAAGAAACTAAGCTGTTAGTGTCTCAACTATTTATCTACCATTCTTGCTGGTCTCATATACTAATGCCATGTTGACTGCCCAATGATAGAATGAAGATCATAAAACACTGGCCAGAGCTTGACATAAAATGATGAATAAAAATTATGAAATCACCCAAACACCTTGGTCAAGAATCAAGTATAAGGAGTTTGACAAATGGCTACCTCCCCAATTAATAATTTGTTCATGTGAGATACAACCATTATAGTATACTGCCATGCAAAGGTTGAGCAATGTATGTGCCCATTTTTCATAGTCTTGAGAAAAACAAAAAACTTGTGCGACATAGCCAGTCCACATATATAAATGTTGGTTTCCCCACACCAGAAAACTACTATTTCGGTAGCAGATAATGTATCCATCTGCCTTTAACATAAAAGAATATATGTGTGAGACAAGTTCATAGACACAATAAAGTAGAAAAAGGCCATATGTCTATTACATCGGTCGGCCTTTTGGGAGGATGTATAGTTTCAAAAATGTTTTTTAATAATGTACTATCTTTGAAACTTCCAGCGTGAACCAGACTACAGTTTTCTCTCTATCCAAGCATAAACTCTTAAACCATGAGTGGACAACTTGCTGATGGATAATTTTTCAGTGACAAGTTTGCCAACAGACAAACCAACCAAAAGTATGTCGACAAACAATATCAAGATTTGTTGTCAGACATGCCAGCCAAATGATGCTTGACAGACAATATCCCAACCAACAGTTTGCCAACAGAATTTACCAAACAGTTTTACTGGTGATAGTTAGGGTCAGATTTTGTTTTATACTTCCTGGTAGGTTTAGGAGTTAAACTTCAACAATTGTTGATGATATTATACATGTTGATCAATCCATTTGTCGGCAAAATGTCTGTTCAGTGAACATCCTGAAACCCCCTAAATATCTTGACCATTTTCCCTGCTTGTCTTGCTAAAGAATGGATGAGAAGTTTGAAGGTTATGTTGCACTTTTTAAAAAATTTCATATAATAAAAAATGTTTGCGGTAATTAAAAAACGCCACATTTTAGTCAAATTTAAATGAAAAGAAAAAAAAGGCCAGGTCTTTCATTAGTTAAATTAATAGAATACCTGAGCAATTGTGTCAGCTACTGTCGAGTCCTGAGTGACCTTCAAAATGATGTACTCATCAGGGGCTGTAACACCAAACACACTGATGAAAAACATACGTCGTTTGAGCTTTGTACCCGTAGACATCAAAACCTAAAAAGGGATAAAATGGAAGTTGTCAGGGAGAGTTCATTGGAGTAAAATACACAAAATTGTTCACTCGTAACAGTGACAATCACAGATCACAAGGTCATTATTGACCATACAAAAAAGCATTGCTAAGTCAAGTAGACTGCTAATCCTGGTGTCAGTGCAACACGTTAACAGCCAACTAGCCGGCTCAGGATAGCTTTTTGTATTTGCTGCACATAGGAATGACATCGTTCCCATGCAGATGCCCTGGTTATGAGATCATGTTGACTTCGGTCTGATGTGGGGAATCCGCCCCTTCTGTAATCCCATCAAGCCTATGGAAATCCTATACAAATCTACGTCGGATTGACTTAGGGATGCTGGTGAGTGGCCATTTAAAAATGCATATATAATTTGTTGGAGTTTCTAGATCTCTGTAAGCCCCAATGTGAAATTTAAACGATTTACCACTGCTTTTCAAAATCCCTTAGTATAATACTAAAGTATGGTAATATACCCACTGCAGGAACAGGGTTGGTGCAAATGAGAGGGTAGGTGGACATTTCATCCTTTTGGTTTCCGTTCAACCACGAGGCATGATTGTTTCCCTTACCTCACGAGAGTCCTGTTTGGTGGCCTCAGACAACTCCCTGACTTTGGAGAATATGGACATGCGTTTGAAGGAAGACAAAGAGAGGCCCACATCTGTTCCGTTTCTGGTCTCTAGTAATTCTTCTTCATGTTTGCTGTACACAAATAAGGTAGACAACTCCTGCGGCTGGCCTGAACCATTGCGCAAGCGGACATGTCGGTATCCCGAACGAAGACACTTGAGAGGAATCACTCGCTGAGTGACCATGTGACTGGTACTGGCATCAATCACCACAAAACGGATAAAGGCGAGATCAGCAAACAAGACCTGGCAAGGTGAAATGTTGACATTGAAAAACATGCCTTCCCCTGACACGGGCATCAAAATAAGCAATTATTCATGAAAGCATGTCTGACCAATTCTGAAAGCAAACCTAACGTGATCTTAAATGAAAGTCCTACAAAAGAAATCTGGGACTAAATTTATCCAATAATACATAATTATATAAATATACCATACACATACCATATATAGGCCTACCATATACCACATGGACATACCATATACCTTGTTTTATTATTTTTGTTTTTTGTTCTAAAAGGTGAAAGTGAATGATAAAAGAGAAGATCTCCCTCAAAGACTTTCATAAAAAAGGGCATTCTTTTATATTTTCCAAATATATTTCGCAGTTCCTGTTTAATGTCTCTCACAGGGGTGTTTCTATTAAGCCCTGGTTTTCAATGTGCTGCAAATTCAATACTTGTATTTTCAGTTGAATTTTTTACAAAAGCCTACTTGTTTGTGCAGAAAGAAGTACTTTCAGCAAAGTTTTGAGCTTTCATAAAAGTTTGAAACTCTTTTGATATGTGATTTCAACTTTTTTTATGTGTCTTTCTCAGATTGCAATACTAAATTAATATGATCTCCACAAAAAAACAACAACAAAAAAAACAACTAAACCTGAATAATGTCTATGGACTCAACATTTTATTATGTAATCAAACATCACCAAATTTCACCTGGAATGTAAAGATGTCGTTCCAGATGGGGTTAAGCGCATTTTTGGGCACAACTTTTGTCTTCTGTTTGGCACAGTCGACTGGAATTCCGATCACCTCCACCTCTACTTGAACATTGGTGGAGTAGTTCTGACACACGTACTGGCCTGAGATCACCTGCAAACAGTCAAACATCCATGTCACAGACATTAGTGCAATGTTTCTCACGATGAGGAGTAGTAATATTTTGAGTGGTACTTCAGAATGGGAGGAAAAACGACCAGAGCCACAAAAATGTGAAACTGAGAACGTCGGTTTTTGAAGTCCACTAAATTTACTTCCCTCTTGCAATTGAAAGGGTGATTTCCAATACTTTGTGACTGTAGCGCTGTTTTCAACTTGCGTTTCACAGAGACGAGGCTGATGAACTAAGAGCTTATACACAGAGGTGAGGGAGGAAGGTGAAGATCACTTTTGTGACTATTATGCTCTACAATGTTTTTAATTTGGACACAAGTGGCTCCTGACTGGTTAGAGTGACTTCTGCAGTGTTAGCCAAAAGACACGAGCCTCAGTTTTGTTCTGTATCCACATCTCAGCCTAGATGATGGATTTCATTTTCATTCTATATTGCTCCAATCATAGATACCTGTAATGTGAGAATGGTTGTATGCAGCCCATCAAATTCCTTGTCCCACGGGTTGAAACGATTGTACATCACATGACTTTTGTCCCACATCACGGAAGGTTTAAGAACATAACCGCTTCTTGCGTTTTGCTCAAACATTGCTGTGTTCAGCGACATGGCTACATCTGTGAAGGACAGACATATATGATTTCATAGTTTGTGTATCCAAAGGACTCTACTACTGTGTTGCCGGGAAAAGACCATTTTTGCCAGCCTGGGTCAAATTCACTGTTAGCATCATATTCTAGAGTGAAATGTGCTCTGGTATTTATACATGCATTATAATTTTGAACTAATAGTTTTCTCTGGTCATCAACAAAAATGGAAACTGAGCGCACATGGTGAATTTGTTTTTTCGCATCTCCTGTAAAATTTTTCATTTTTGCACATATGGTCTTTTCCAGTGGCATGGCAGGAGAGTACATCAAATTCCATTTACCTTACAGGAGAGTACTAATGCTCACAATGGTAATCAATTCTGATATCATTCATGTGGATTTTTATTTCTGGCTTCCATATCCCCAACTTGGTTTTGGAGACGTCATCATCAGTATATGCCATAAAATCCTGACTTTAAGAGAGATAACCTGGCTGGTCAGCATGATCTACACTTGTATTTACACAAGAACCCTCACAGCACATTGATATTATACAAGGAAGAAAACAAATAGCGAAATCAATAACACTGTGTCTAGCCTAAATTATAATCAATAGCTCAGAAATAAATGGACAGCAGCAGCGGCTGTCTAAACAGTGACTCAGAGATATTTTTGGAAATGGTTTTGCCATACCCACCCCTACCTCCTTTGTCTGTCTCCTTCTCTCGGGGTTGGATTGATTTTTTAAAAACAGTTTCTATGTCTACAATATTATATTTGATGAATGTGGTGCGAGAGCTTTGAACTGTGATCTGTGTCTGTGGCATATAGGATGGAAATAACAATGTATTTTCTTTAGAGGCTGATGTGAGACAAGCTTTGATAATTTCCTACATTTTACGACCAATATTTCTGAACTTACCCTCTGTCTGATAGTTGAGAGCCACCATCTGGATTCCAAATGCCCAGAATATGACAGGATTAAAGTTAGAGGAGTCTATTCTCATGCCTGCTGGGTAGGTTCTCATCAATTGTCTCTCTGTGTGACTGTTACAGGTTAAAGTTTAAACACCCTGAATGTAAGCTTGTAATATTAAGTAATGTCTTTGTTCCCCTGTTCCCCGGCTCCACACTCATCTCTCCAAGAACGACCTGTCCTGCCCAAAACCGTTACCATTATGCTCCTCTTTCTGACAAGGAGTCTTTCTGCCCCCAAATTGTTACCACTACACTCCTCCTTCATGTAACAACTCTTTATGCTCCAGAAACTGTTACCATCACACTTCTCTCTTCTGTAACAAGCCTTTATGCTCCAAAGCCTACTTCCTGTAACAACTGTTTATGTCCCCAAAACTGATATCATCACACTCTTTATTTTGGTGTAACAAGTCTTTCTGCTCAAAACTGTTACCATTACACTCCTCTCTCTAACAAGGAGTCTTTCTGGCGCCAAACTGTTACCACCACACTCCTCCTTCATATAACAACTCTCTATGTTCCAAAACTGTTGCCATCACACTCATATCTCCTTTTACAATTCTATCTGCCTCTAAACTGTCACCATCACGCTTCTCTCTCCTGTAACAAATCTCTCTGCCCCCAAACTGCATTATCACACACTCCTCATTCCCATAACAACTCTTTCTGTACCAAAAACAAGACCACCACACTCCCCTCCTACAACAAATCTTTCTGCCCCAAAACAGTTACAATTGTACCCCTCTGTCCTACAACAAGTCTTTCTGCCCCAAAACTGTTACAATTGCACTCCTCTGTCCTACAACAAGTCTTTCTGCCCCAAAACTGTTACAATTGCACTCCTTTGTCCTACAACAAGTCTTTCTGCCCCAAAACTGTTACAATTGCACTCCTCTGTCCTACAACAAGTCTTTCTGCCCCAAAACTGTTACAATTGCACTCCTCTGTCCTACAACATGTCTTTCTGCCCAAAAATTGTCGCCATCACACAGTCTGAAGAAAAAATAAAACATTCCAGATCTAACTGAGATCATGGGTTTTGCTTGTTTGATTAACAACATCACTGAAATCGGAAAAAGGATACGAAACGGTTGCCAGAGGACTTCTCCTGCAGAGTTGCTTGGCTTTGTTTTCATTCAGAGAAGAGACCAGATAACAGGAAGGAACTTCACATCGCTTTATTTTGGGAACTGCCACTTGAAGACTGGTCTCTGGTTTATCTGGAGAATAGACAGAATTGCAAAAAAAGACATTCTTGAGCTAGCCTACACAATGCCAACAGACATCAGTCACAGGCAGTTTCATCTGAAATGTGTTTTCCTGCCCGATTTTTAATTTCGCTTTATATTTGATCTTATTTATAAGAATCTGATATTTGATAGCTAACCCAAAGTAAGATAGCGACATAAAACTGTGAAGGTGCAAAGTGGCCATTATCGTGCCAACACGCCTTTAAACCCAAACTCAAACCCAAACGAACTCAAACCCAACTCAAACTCAAACCCAAACTAAATCAAACCCAAACCCAAACTCACTCAAACCCAAACTAACTCAAAATCAAACCCAACCCCAAACTAACTCAAACTCAAACCCAACCCAAAACTAACTCAAACTCAAACTCAAACCCAAACTCAAACTCAAACTCAACTAAAACTCATCCTTCACTTTTAATTCTTTTGCAATTCATTCTGCCCCAACCAGCAAACTCTAGGGCAATCCCACATGTGAGACTGACGTTAAGTTAGCACATAGGAAATGACATCGTTCCTACCTAGATCCGCTGGTTACGACATCGCCTAGCTCGAGGTTGGTTTGATGTAATGAACACCCTCCCGTAAGACAACCCAAGAACCCTCCGGAAATACTATACAAAGCTACGTCAGACTGACGTAGACATGCTAGCTTGGATAGTTTTTCTTTTTTTAAAAATATTTATTTATTATTATTGTTTACTTTCGACAAGGGGCTTTGCAACATATTTATCGACTATTGACAGCCTTTGCTTCATCAAATTCCTAGATCATCCAGGAGCCAATAGAATAATGCAAATCAACGCAGACAGACAAAGATATTGGAGATCGTTCTTTACCATCGGCAGTTTGCCCCAACAGCCCACCCTTGCTAGATCTGTGCCATACGTTGTTAAGGTTCCATGCCATATGTCACTTCATATGTTATGTCTGTTATGACACGTTATTGTAATAACACATTAGATGCATGTATGTGCTCTCTTAAACGCTCTGCGAAAATGAATTTCCTTTCATGGGACACTAAAGTGATTCATATCTTGACTTATTCAAGTCTCTCTCTCTCTCTCTCTCTTTTCTTTCGGCCACACTTGAACTGAGCCGTTGGCCCTAGATTACAACAACAACAACAACAACAACAACAACAGCATCAACGTTGTGTACGCAGATTCCCACCTGGACCTCCTGGTAAAAGAGTGGGTGTACTAGGACTGGTGCCCATTGATGCGGTGAGGATGCTCCTTCTGGATGGCACTTTCTTCTGCTTCAAGGAAGTGTTGGGACTCATGCTTAGACCTGGACCAACCATACAGGATTTAATGACATCAGTCAGATTATGTACATTTACATGACTAGTTGCCAAAAGGTGGGTGGTGAGGTTTTTTTCACTCATCCAGATTCAATTTTTAAATTTTCAAATTTGTTAAGGGACCGTGGTGTAATTACAAAGCCGAACAGAGAAAACACTGAGTTGTGCTCACTGCTCATCTTCAGTTTACTATGTACGAATACCACGGTCCCCTAACAAAAGTCATTTTCAAATGAATTCATCAATAAAAGTCACAGAGGAGAAACTGCTACGGTACTAGAGGAATTGTATTTCGGCTCTATTGTCCACATATTTGCCCCACCTTTTGGCACCAAGTTATATTTCGTCATGATTAAATAGTGAGAATGCCGCCGGACTATTTCATGCACATAAAGGGATTCCCGACCCAGATACATTAGGCCCCTACACATAGGTTGTTATGCTTTTGTTCATATTACATTTACGGGTAAGAGAAAAGCAAATCTTTCTTCTACTCCTGCAAATAACAACACTTAACCATTCGTCATCAGTTATGAGTCAAAGAAATCAGTAATGATTTGGTTTCACTTGCGCTGGACAAAACTACACTGACATGTCTCCACTTCAACAAGAAGTTGGATGTATATCTACAGATCCACTCAAAGGTTTACGCCCATTAGCAGCAATCCAGAGTGAACCAAGAAATGATACCGCCCCTGTTATTGTTAGTTTAATCAATCTAATATTGACAGCAGTTGTCTGCTTTTGAAAGGTTTTAATATTCCTTTGAAAGATCTTTCCACCAGTCTTCAGCTATCGGGCAGACCTCTCAGTAAGACTCCATAAATCTTCACTTTGCAATCTTTTAAAATATAAGCCCCATTTGCCTTCTTCCCTTTATCACCTCGTGCACCCAGTGGCATAATTATATTATTACAGCCTGCCCCGGTCTCCCACATATACACACATACATACGCACAGGGAGACACACAGAGAGAAAGAGAGGAGCGAAAGAGAAAACAGAAGAGAGAGAGAGGGAGAAAAGCAGAGAGAGAGAGAGAGAGAGAGAAGATAGAGGGAGTGAGAGAGGAGAGAAAGAGAGAGAAAAGAGAGGGAGAGACATAGAGAGAGAGAGAGGGGGGAGAGGACAGACAGAGAAAGACTGAGGGAGAGAGAGAGATGGCACCGCTAAATAACAGGGCTAGATGACTGACTGACCTCTGAACTTGACAGCATGGGTATAGACTACCAAATCTGACAACTCCTTGGCAATCTGGCTGGCTTTCTTAGTCTTCACTTTGGGCTGAACCTGGGAATCCACAAAGACATCGAACGTAAGTTTGTGAAATGTTAGTATTTTTGTATTTTGTATTCTGTATACTATTTTAATCCCATTTGGGAAATTTGCTTAGTGTCATTGCAGCCCAGTTACTACTGGAGCAGGGAAGTCGTCGTCACGGTCGGCGTTTCTTTTTTGTTGTTGTTGTTTTTTTTGATGGGGTGGGGTGGGGGTGGGGGAGTGGTTGGAATACAATTTTTATTTTAATTTTGCCCGGACAGGGGCCTGTTCGGCCTGCTCTCCTCGATTTCCAACTGCCAAGGTATCTTTAACGTGCAAAGAAGGCCCTCCGAATTTTTCATGCTCTTCGGAGAAGGCTAGGTGCTCAATCCTACGTAGGTAATTCGACCTTTCACTGTCACATAACGAAGATTTAAGAATGCCGAGACAATGATATGATGTAACTCACTTTCAGACTGGAAATTTCTTCGTCAAAGTGCCAATCCAGCTCAGGATGACTCTTGGGTCGAGATGTTTTCCCACCGAAGGCGTCGCCGGCATCCCTGAGGGAGATAAAGAAACAAAAACATCAAATAAGTATACCAGGATTCACGAAAGAGAGGGAGATAAAGAGAGAGAGAGAGAGAGAGAGAGAGAGGGAGAGAGAGAAAGAGACAGGCAGACAGACAAAGAACTGGAGAGAAAGAGAGAGACAGAGAGAGATTAAGAGAGACAGAGGAAAGAGAAAAAGAGAGTGAGACAGAGAGAGAGATGGCGAGAGAGAGAGAGAGAGAGCAAGAGAGAGAGAGAGAGAGAGAGAGAGAGAAGGCGGCACACAGAGAGAGAAATGGCTAGAGAGAGCGACAGAGAGAGTGAGATGGAGACATCACACACACACACACACACGCAGGTGGAGAAAGGCAGAAAGAGACTACACTCTACATTAGCGCCCATGAAGTCAATGTGCAATGTTAAACTTTGTGAGCTAGACGGACACAGAAATGGTTTTCTACTACATGTATTCATATTCACACTAACTTTTCTCGTTCCCACCACCCCTCCGAAAAAAGGCTACAGAAAACATTTTTTCTTTAAAAATCCAACAACAAGCAAGTAACACAACAACAACAACAACAACACACCAACAGGAATGACAACAGCAACGACCCAGGAATCAGCAAAACCTCATCCATCACTCTTTGCAGCAGCAACACAGTCATACTTATTATTATTATTTTTTTTTACATCATACCCAGAATAACTTCAACATGGCCCATGTTATTACTTGTAAGAGCAGATAATACCGGCGTATCACATTAAATGTTATTGATCGCCTAGACAACGTACTCGTACCATTCATTATCCTCTTGCTTCTGAACTCATCACATTAAACATCAGCACAGAATGAACGAGTCTATCACCAAGAATTTATAGTTAGCTGCCGCAATCCTCTCAATGAAGAAGGAAAACTATCCCATGCACCGGCGCACCCCCCCCCCCCTCTCTCTCCTTTACTCCCTCACGCTAGGCAAACTCCAAGCACAGAGTATCCATAGAGAGACCACACTTCCGCCAAATCGCGAAACTAGGTCGCTGCGTAACACGAATTGAAAGAGAGCGCCTTCACCAAAGATAGTGTGGGTATCTGTTTTCTGTGGTTTGTTCATATTTTTGGGCTGATGGAAACTATTAAGAGCCGTCTGTAAGCCCTTAACGCCTTCCGCGGAAATGCACAAACGGGGTATTGTTTACCGCAGCGACCTACTCTCTGCTGCATGCAAACAGTGTTTTCGCGCCCTCATAGCCTCCCATGTCTCGCAGTGCAAATGGACCAACAGTAAAACCTCTCTATAATATGATAATACACATTCTCTGCTCCAATATAAGCCCTGTCTTAAAATATATTACCTAACACGGATGTTACCAGTAATCACGCAATCCTGGCTATATTAAGACGCTCCTTAACTATATTAGTGTGTCGAATCCGCCCAATCGGCTTTCATTCTGGACCTGGGAAAAGTTAATGGCAAATAGACCTAGGCCAATGACAGTCTCCAATCATATGAGTTGACCCACATCTTTGGTGGTTGGAAATAGTGGCCATGCCCCGGCACCCTTTGTTTTCTTTGACTTGTTCTCTCTCCCGATCCCCCGACGGAACAGCCAGACAGAACAACATGTCACTCTGACACGACACGCTTGGGGTTCCAGGTCAACTACACAATTCAACATTTCACATACACTTCCCCATCGCAAATCCTCCCCTCCCCCCCCCCCCTTTTCACCCCTCCCCTGTTTACACTGTAGCACTGACGATGGCCAGTTTGTGCTAAGAAGAATGTTGTTACAAGGACGTACGTCCCCCAAGTCTTTTGCGCTAGCGGTACGTATTTTAAAACCTTAGTTGACTCCAGAGCTAGAGAGCTAATCCCGAAATACTCCTAACAACTACCTTAATTAATTATTCTTTCAGATTTTCTTTTTGTGTTCCGCCTGTGTTTTGGTTGAAAGAGTAGGGGGAGGGGGGGCGGGTTAGGGATTGAATAAGATTTAGGGTTGAGGATAAGGACGGGGTTAGGGGTAGGTACGTACACCCACGCGACTCTAGAGGAAAACACTTGGGGTACGTAAGTACTTACAACAACAGCCAATTCTAAAACTTTTACATGCCATCTTGCATGGGCTTCTACTTGACTCGTTTCCTTCGAAACACAATTTTTGTTTAATCCCAAAAACCTAATTGGCTGAAGAAAAGGGAAACAAAATCACATCTTCTACATTTTTGTTTTACAAAAATTGAAGTGGACGCCTCCAAGAAATCCGCCCTCTACCCAATGTAAAGCTTCCATATGCTAGGGGCAAACCCCCACCTCCTCTGAACGAGCGAACTTTATTCATGTCCCCCAAGAAAGAGGTCAGGGCCGAGACACAGGATACCGAGACGTATCAATTCGTCAAATTCCGCCCGTCGACTTGCGTGCGTATCATCGTTGTCAACAATGCAACAATTCGCACACCCTTTCATAATTAAACGAAAAATAGCAGTGCTCACCGCATTTATACCCGCGCAATTTGTGGACATATAGTGAAAGAAGGGAAGGTACGTCTGGGTATTCTGTGTCTCTGGTAAGGCTAAACTTTAATTATGTGTTTACCTCTTTATTTTAGGGGGTTCGCTGCCCTTGGCATTTACACTTCATTTTCTCCTTTTGTTATTTTATTTTATATTTCTTATTTCTTTTGTGGTAGGGATTAGTTTTTTAAAAATTTTGCAGCGGCCTTGTTCGGCCTGCTCTTCTCCATTTTCAACTGCCAAGATATCTTTAACGTGCGCAATGTGCACACGGGCCCTCCGAGTTTTTCGTCCTTATCCGAGAAGACTAGGTGCTCGATCCTACCTACCATAGGATCACGGACAGGAATTTTTCCTCCCAAAATATTCCAACGTGCCCGCACGGACTGGGGATCGAAGCAGGTACCTTCCCCATGAGAGGCGAGCACCTTGCCTCTGGACCTTCTGGGCAAACACTATGTCCGGAGCCAGCACCCCTGCCCTGTTCAATGTTTTGCCAATGATTCCAACGTCTTGACCAACATAAACTATCTCCTGATCTCATCTTCTATCTAGCAACAGTTATCAGACATGGCAATAAAAAGATCCCTTGTGATTGTAACAGAGCTGATATAATGCGATTCCGCTGTCAGTGCGAGAAAGAAATGATTTTATGTACTTGCCGCACAGCGAGCTGTGTGCAAAATAATTCATAGACAGTGGAAAAACACGCAACTATTGGTGTCAACTTGGTTTCTAACATAAAGTGAAACGGAATTAATCAAAACTTTACAGTGCCCCACTCATATTTTTTGGGGGGAGTGTGCTTGAGTTGGGATAGCTGTCTCTACGGAAACACAGGTACCGCACCTTAACTTTCTCTATGCACCAAAACCTAAAAAACAACACTACCCGAACGCTAACCCTAGCCCTAACCCACAGATGCCATTGGGACAACTGTACCTAAATATAGCCCCTAAAAACCAACCCAAACAGCATCCTTACTACAGTCCCACGCAGATTTGTCTAGGATTTCCGAAAAGGTTGGTGGGGCAGATTCCCTACATCAAACGACCATCGGAGCAATGCCGTAACCAGCGGATCTACCGCAGGGACGATGTCATTCCTATGTACAGACTTGACCTCAACCCTATGTGTTGGATGTTCGCGGGACTGATGGTTGGAATTGTCTCTACGGAAACACAAGTTAGCTTTCTCCTGACATTAACCTAAGCAACACAACCCTCTCCCCGACCCTAACCCTAACGCTAACCCTGGCCCTAACACAAAGATGCCATGGAGACAAAATCGTCCCCGCAGAATGACAAGCTTCTATCTCCACTTTTTGACTGAACTAAGTTACAAACTACACACTACTTCTGCGGGTCTTCTCCATTGTGTGTCAAAGTATCAAGCAGATTCGGTGTGTAATTTGTAAGTATTACTAAAAAAAACAACCCAAAAAAACTATTAAAAAAAAAATACAAAAAAAAACCACAAAAAACTTTGCTCTAAACCCTATGAGGACATCAAACTTCAATCGACGATTTCTCAAAAGTTGAGGGAAGGGAGTTAGGAACATTGTCATTCTAAGGTGACCAAATGTACCCACCGAAAACCCATCTAGGGACAAGTGTACCTAGGCATCTTTTTCAAAAAAGTAGCCGGGAAGAGGTGGGTTACTTTTGTCTATTTATTTGTAGTTACGAAAAAAAAAAAAAAATGGGGCAGTTCTGTACTCTTGGAAATTGGTTATGGAGTAACAGCATGTGCATGTGTGTGTGTGTTTGTGTGTGAGTGTGGGTGTAGGTGTGTGCGTGTGTTAGGGGAGGGTAGGGTCCCTGCTCTAGACACTCAATTAATTGTTCTGTCAGCATTTCCACTTACGACAAATCATTAAATATTCCTTCTGAGGAATTTCAAAATGGACTCCTGAAAAAGTGCTGAAAAGTGCGACCGTCACGCGATCAGCCAACTTTCAAAACAACCAAAAAAAGTACACGCACGCATGGTGAGGTCTAGCGTAATGTTGGGTATAGGTGGGTACAGCATATTTGCGAATGGCAAATTGTATTAAAATATTCGAACGCATATCGAATAGTCGTTTATCATTATTCGAATTTTCGACACTGTTCCGAATACTTAAGCGTTTCCATACAAGAAAACAAGATTCAAACAATTTCTTCCGAGCTGGTCAATTGGGATTAATGCCCCTAATTGTTGCCCCCCTCCCATTTTCAATAATTCACACTACGCGATGACCTTTTTTTGGGTAATCAGGCTTATTTTCAGACGAATGTGTTAAATTTCCAGATATTCCCCATGCCGACTGTTTAAGAAACAACAACAACAACAACAACAACAAAAAAACTTCACAGGCCTGAGTGTCGGATAATTTCAAAACATTTCAGAGGAATTATCGACACAAAGTGGTGTTCAAATATTAGAATAGTTGTGTGGAATACATTAATACTAGTCAGGTGTGGGCCGAAGTAAAGTACAAACGGTGGGTCGGTGGACAGGTAGGGTGGGATGGGAGGTGTGCTGTAGTCATCGAAACTTGTGGGTGCCGACTGCGACTCCCCCAGTTTCAAACATCAAAGTTATCATTGACCTTAACTCTGAAGAAAAACTTACCTTAGTCTACTATTGTGGAGAGCTCCTAAACCACAGCGGTGCTAAGGGCAGAACAGAATACTCTACTACTTTTCGGACGATTGATTTCCGATAACTTTGAGCGCAACAGAGAAATATGGTTCAATCTTCCTTAGCGTCAAGTTATTAGGAGGGATTTGGGGGAGGGACAGTGGAAAGGCCCATTGTTTTCTATACGTCAGAAGTGCCACAGTACTGAACAGTCGAGCCGGAGCAGGCACATTACCAAGGTGCTATTCAACTAGTGCTAGGCTATCCAATATAGCCTACTTAAAGTTACATTCAATTTCAGGTGAAAACAGAAAGGAATTATCAAAAGATACATCGTAAGGACACAGAAAACTCCAAAATCCAATAGTAAATGATGGCAACATTCGATAAATCTAAATTTAAAAGGTTTGACTATTTGAGCTCTTCGATAAAGACTTTATTGAAAATGACTGTAATGTTAAGATCTTTTCAGTTGCACTTTATTGTGTTAAACTGGAGTGGAGTACTCGTATTTCCAGTAGCTAGTTTTTGTTAGAAATATAGAATTTGAATTTGAACGGAGCGTTTGGGCGGCCGGACTATCCTGGCGAGAGTTAGTCTTCGGTGACAAAAAATTATGGATTTAAAGATGCTTGGCCTAGCCAGGAAAGCGAAAGCTGTCCTAGTCTTGAATTTGTACAAAGTAGTAACAAATGAAATTCATCTCCTACTTCAGAAAACGACATAGTTTTCCAAGAACCATTACATTTTGCACACATCAAACTAACAACTTTCTGGCCAGCGTCATCTGGTCTCAAGTCTAGTTTGGCTACCGTCAAATCTTTTAAGAAGATAATTAGGTGTGCTTGCACATGAAGGTACGACCAGAAATCAATAGGTGGAATCCCATTTTTCTCACAGGAAATATGGGAAGTGTTTGCCCCACGAGATACGAGACCCTCCAGACATTATTTGAGTTGGTCAACCTCGCAATTTACATCCGCTTGTAGCGGCAAGGAAAAATCGCTTTCATCCTTGCCTCCTTCTCTCAATCTCTCACGCCTCACTCCAGCAATTATCCCTCTTGCCTTGTCCCCAGCCTCATTTCCCATCCATCACAACACTCGCCTCATCGTAGCCTCCAGTGATAATCACTGTCAACCTAACCTCGTTGTGACCAGAAAACAGAGGGTAAAACAGTTTGTGTGTGTTGAACAACACTAGTAGAATGATATTTCGCTAACTTAAAAACAAGACCAGTCAACGGCTCCATAGTAGACACATTAAAATCTCCCAGTTGGGTCACAAAAAGAGCAGCTCAGAAAGACGCGTTAGACATAAAAAATTCTCTGTTGACCAAATCATCCGTGTTTTTGTAAAACGAGTACACATCTTTTCAAATTCAAGTTTCGTGAATATACTCATAAAATGATAAAATCCACAAAGATTTCAAACCACTCATAGAAAGTACCATACCTAACTGCATTGCACTCATAAAATGGTAAACCCGATAGAGTTCTAAAACCGTCAAGCCACCTCCGAAGAATGCCAAACGGAACTATTATTCATAAAATGATAAAAATTCCAGTTTTCCACGACTATGAAACTACCAAACTGAAACCACATCAAGATTTTCCTCAAAATCAAAGTATCCGGGATCTCGTCTAGCGTCCACGTACAATTAATTATGGGCAATGTGCCTGTGCTTTTACTAGTCAGTGTGTGCAAAAATCGTAAGTTGTGCATTTTTTTGGTTTTTTTGTTACGGTGTGACAAAATCATCCGTACACTAAACATATCTGAAAAGGCTGGTTCTAAACCATGGCTGTCTACCTGGACTTTCAAAACGAATTACAATAAAGTTGTGTAAATAGATCAGCGAGTATACCTGTGTGCAAAGCACAATTAATTAACCTGGGGCTATCAGAGTGAGGCACCTTGCAAGATTGAAATTTTCAGTCAAAGAACAGAAAAAGAACACCTTTTTGCTCAATATCTCAATTTTAGCTTTCTGTGGCTTGGGCGCGCTATAATTTATTAGCACCCCAGTTTGCAAGGAGGAGAAATAGAAAGGAAGAAAGCAGAACTGCCAAGTCAGGGATTTTTCAGGCTATTTCTCAACCTAAGATAACCTAATAGTAAAACAGGACGTAACACTGATAAAATTCAGCAAGACCCTTGTAGTTGTGGCTAAATAGTGTGAACAACCCAATCAATAAGGTTATCACCTCAGCCATTCCGCTGTCACTTTTTTTTTTTTCAAAAGCTCACGGGGAAATCTTATGATTTTAATATGTGTTTGTCCACCCGTAGGACGTAGCGATAGAATGAACGAGAAAAGATCATGATGAATACAGTCCAAAACACAAAGTATGTATTAAAATTATAAAATAAAGAAAGAGAGAGATAGAGAAGGAGGGGAGAAGGAGACACACACGTACACAGAGGAGAGAGACACAGAGAGAAGAGAAAATCTGAGAGAAAGAAAGAGAGAGACACAAGGAGATAGAGAAGGGGGAAACAGAAAGAAAGGAAGACAGAAAGAGAGGGAGACAAAGACAGTACGAGAGACAGAAAGGAGGGAGGGAGAGAGACAGACACAAACACATACAGACTGACTGAGAGAGAGAGAGAGAGCGAGAGAGAGAGAGAGAAAGAGAGAAAGAGAGAGAGAGAGAAAGACAGGGACAGATAGAGAGAAGGGAGGAGAGGGACAGAAAGACAGAGCGTATGTTGACTGTGAGACAGTGTCACGAGTGTGTACGCTTGTCATACCGGAACAGACAGGACATCTGGCGATGCCAGGTCCAATAAAATCCATTAAGGTGTTGGAGATGAGAGATTAAACATCTAAAAACAAACGGTTTCAGACACAAAACTGGTTCTAATGGATCCAGATCCTTCGTCAGCATTAACAGCTTTGCGGCCAGGCCAGACGTTGACAGAACATAAGAGTTCACCAAAATGATGGATGCCAGAAACAACAACAGCAACAAGAACAAACCACAACAAAAACAACCCACACAAAAAGAATGCAACAACAATATAAGTTGCAGTTGCCATAACAACACAAAGATAAAATTAAGAAAAGTAAAAGAACAGAAACCAAAACATCAATCGCAATTATTTACGAAAAAAACAACAACAACAAATAAAACCCAACAACATTGCATGAAGCTAACGGCGCAGCGAGTCAAGTCTCTTTTGCGCCGATTCTGACTCATGCTTTCATTGCAACTTCTTTTGAATCAACTTGCAAGACAGGTTTGTTTCCGTCTCACTAGTGCGCGGGCCTCTCGTTTAACTCCAGTAATAAAACTGAGGCAAAACAGTGTGCCACAGGCCTTTTTATCCTGATACCTTCAATTCTTCTTCCTCTTCTAGGCGTTGTCCAAGCACTGCAGGATGTAGCCCCCCCCCCCTCCGACAATGGTTTCCATTCTCTTCTGTCTGTTGTTTTCTTCATCCATGTTGTTCCTCCCTCTCTCTGTAATGTCATCCCTCCATCTTCTTCCTGGTCGTCCTCTTGTTCTTTTTCTTGCCATTCAGTCCAACGTTTTGTCCGCCTTTTGTCATTCATGATTCAGTGCAGCGTTTTGTCCGCCTATTGTCATTCATGATTCAGTGCAGCGTTTTGTCCGCCTATTGTCATTCATGATTCAGTGCAGCGTTTTGTCCGCCTATTGTCATTCATGATTCAGTGCAGCGTTTTGTCCGCCTATTGTCATTCATGATTCAGTGTAGCGTTTTGTCCGCCTATTGCCATTCATGATTCAGTGCAGCGTTTTGTCCGCCTATTGTCATTCATCCTCCCCTCGTGCCCGGCCCAATTCCACTTTTGTTGTAGCATGAATTCCACTACGTCTTTTAGTTTTGCTTCTGGACAATAAAATGATTCTTATCTCACTTTATCTACTAAAAATAAGCATGTGCTCATGATTGAATGTGACATATTTTTCCATCCATTTCCAGGAAAAATTGGCAATTCCGAGACAGCCTACGGAAAGGTCGGCGCGGTGCTGAAAATTTAAGCATTGCCAGAGGCGCATGTCAATTAAATGTCGACTGGCAGGTTGTTTAACTTAACTGAGTCTGGCAGTCAACGCTGTTTATCGATTTTGTACATTAACAGCAACAAACAACAATAATAATCCAAAAACAACCACCAAAATTCTCTAAGCACCACCATTTCATAGCACCACCCCCCCCCCAATCATTTCGCCCCCGTTCTCTCAACTCTCAAACTGTAGTAATCAGTTGTGGCTACTTTTCAGTAGCCCCCCATATGGGGGCTGGAGGGAAGGGGGGGCGCAAATAAAATCATTAATCATCCTGTTCCAAAATAAAATATAAAAAAAAAGACATTTTCGAAATATGTCATCTTGTTTCCGGAATGATATGACCTAATCAATGTTAAAATCCTCACACAACGCTTTGATTAACGCGCAAAAAACGAATCCGCAGCGTAAAAAAAAAAAAGCGAAGTGGAGAAAGGACGTGTTTTGATGTCAGAAGAAACAATACTTCAAGAGTGTTTTGCCAAGGTACATTTTCTTTTTGCCTGTATTTGATTTTGGTTTCAGCCTTGTTGCGACCCCACCCCCAGTTTTTCTGTGGTTTCATATTATTCTGCCACGGAAAGATTCAGGGAACGCTATCCATTGACTATATCGTGTGGTTTGGAGCAAATTATTTACACTTTGCTCGCTAAAATTCCAAGATAATTAAATATGATAAGAAAACCCCGCCCTGAATTCCACAAGTTTCTTACAGTTTAATTCTGGAAGACCGGTAAGAGAATTAGTCAAGTTGAGAATATTAACAGCTTTAGTATGGTAATTGTTGATATGATACGTGGTGAGATTAAACCATACATCGCAGGACAGGGTATGAACTCAGAAAGAATACCGTCACACTCCTGCTTAAATTATATCTCATGTATTTGTGTAAACGTCAAAAAAGCAGTTTTATCTGGAAAATTCAAAACAGACTTTCAGTTTGTCCTTCTGAACCTTTGTCTTCGTTAGAAATAATTTGACAGACATACACAATAATAATAGGTCATGGAAGTCCTCAAATCGTAGGTCAAGACATTGCCCCCACAGACTGTCGTAGGCAATAATCGTAAAGAAAGCGAAAACAACTCTCTTGCCACATCCACAGCAGTAAACACGCCAGTCTTTCCTGTGTACAGAATGATTATTATTGGCAAGTCCCATGTTGGGCTGACTACAGTTGTCTACACCCTCCAGCACTGTCTGACAGTGATGTGTGAAAGCGTCCATCTGGCCCCCAGGCTAACACTTCTTGAGGGACTTCCTTTTTCTTTCCTTTTATCCAAGACACGTGTACGTCCAAATAATTTTCTTTCATTCTTTCTTTTCTCTTCGCAGACTCGTCTTGACTCCCCCCCCCCGTCCCCCCAGGTTATATTAATTACCTCTGTCTGTCTGTTAAATCTATTCATATACTTTCGTCTCACGTCCATTCAACTGACCTCTGACATCTCGACATCTGTCCCATTCTTCCATGTATTTCTCTCCCCCCCCCCCCCCGGTTAACATACAATAGAACTGGCCCAAAGTTCCAGTACGGGCCGTATTCCTTGTTCCTATCCGAATCCCGATCAACTGTTTCAACAGGACCGGCCAGATGAACATGTCGTTTCCGGGCTTCTCCTACACATTATGCACATAATGTGACCAGCTCGCCATTGGCAGGATGCCATTGTCAAAGTAAACGCACGACAGAGAAAAACATGCGTGAACCCAGAACTACTGTATGTGCTTTATAGAAGTTGATGATGTTGTTGCACAAGACCATTGGTAGGAGTTTGGGTTTGAGTTATGAGAAAGCACGTCAATACAATAACCGTTACATTGTGCTAGTAAAAGGCAAGACGATAGACAGAATATAACAGAACTATAGTACAGCAGGAGATCTACGAGAAGCTCCCACTTGCCATCCGCCATGGGTAACAGAACAACAAACACGTTTGTAAACAATGAGAGTGAAAAATCACAATAAGACACTTAGCTGACGTGTCATCCATTGCAAGAGTTACTTTATAACAAGAAATTCTGTTTCGGCAATTCGATATCTGATGTTGATATCCGTGGGACATAGCTGAGGAACCAGAGCAGAATGAGAGAAAAATGCACAATGAATACAGTCCCAGTGACATAAAGAGAGAAAGAGAGAGAGAGAAAGAAAGAGAGAAAAAGAGGGAGGGAGGGAGAGAGAGAGAGAGAGAGTATATATTATTACCTTGACCTAAGCTCCTCCATGGAATCTGTTCTAGATCTGGGCTGATCTCCTTTACTCTTCTCCTCATGCTCTGGGGTGGGGCTATCCTGGCTGTCTACAGACCTCCTCAGCTCCTTCACGGCTGTGGACAATCATACAAACATAAACACATAAGCAGCCCAAAGACCATTAGCAGTACCTGCTGACGCCTGAAAAGCATCCCTACGGTATCCGCTAACACCAACAGCCATACAGAAAAAAGGAACCTCAGGCAGCATAGTAATGTGGGTGGATCTGACGAAACCGGACCAAAGGTAAAACTTGTATACCCTTTAAAAACTAAAAAAAAAATAAAAATTCTAAGACAATTTCAAGCAAAATACCTTACTGAATGCAGAAAAACGGCCAGTCTTGCATGCTATAGGCTAAGTAATCCTCAATTTCCATCGAAAATTTGTTCCCTCTTCGGAGGGGTTTTCTCAGGAATTTTGTCTTCACTCTTATATGAGTATATCCTCTTTGAAAGCCTTCAACCTGGACACCACCTGCTGGGAGGAGACTGCCCACGACAGAGCCAAATGGCGCTCATCCATCCACAAGGGCACTATGCTGTCGGGACCAGCTGGATTGCTGCTCAAGGACAGCGACGACAGGCGAGGAAATCCTGGGCCGATGACCCTTATCCGGCAGCCACCATTCCCTGCCCTTCTTGCCAGAGGTCCTTCTGTGCCCAGATTGGACTCATCAGCCACCTGCGTACTCACAGTCAAGCACCATCCCCACCCCCCTTGATGACTAAAATCAGATGGTCGCAATCGAGTCCGACAGACGAACAACAACAACAACTTCAGTCTGTGTTCAGGCCGGAAAAATGAAATAAACCAAAGATCTGAAGTAACACATTGGCCGTGGAATCTTGGAAGAATTCGAATCGTCCACACTGACCTGGACAAACAAAATTTGGCAGGCTGCTGTGTGCTTAATGGAAAAGTATGACCTTAAAGTCTGGTCTTTCTTAATCAGTCCTCCAACATTCGCTCTTAAGAAAAGGTATTATATACAAGTCTAATGATCGGCAAATAGAAGTGAAATAATCGATACTCACCATCTGCCACATCATCTTCATCTTCATCCTCATCATCATCATCGTCAAAATCATTGATGGAAGTTGTCTCTGACGATGGTATACTACTGGCTCTGTTCTGGGTGTAAATCTGTGGACAAGCAATGATTCATAATTATAATACTCTGCTGATCCTTCATTCAGCACAGAACACGGCAACCGCCAGAGCCGGGAGCGCTCCACCTGACAATTTGAACTCTTTTCTGTCCTTAATGTCAGCGAAGAGTGAATGAGTGACAAAGCCCAAAAGAAAACAGGTCCACTGTTTATGACCGCAGTGTCATGGAAAAGATGGTATGCTCCACGTCATACACGTTTTAACATCATTCTATGCATCAAATATGCTGTAATGTTCCTTTTAGGAGAATTGTGTAAAGGCGAATGATTTCTTATGGTCGACACAAAATGGGAATTGAACAAAGAATAAAATGGGAGCAACGCAGTACGTTTTTTCACTCTCCTGCATGTTTGTTTGTTTTGGTAGTCACACAATGGAAATTCAACAGAGAATAAAGTAAGGGGTCAACACAAAGGGTAGCTTTTTCTTTGTGTGGTTTTTGCAAAATTTTCTTTCTGGCATAAACGTCGTTTTCCACAACACAACACAACAGAATAGAACTCATGGACGGGTCAAATTTTGCTCCAATTAGTCTGAAACTCAGTGGATTTTATATGACATCTCTGACTCAATTCGACATGGCATCTGTTTATTTGTCCACAACTTTATTCGATATGAGGTCTGTTTATTAATTTGTCCACAACTTTATTCGATATCAGGCCTGCTTATGAATTTGGCGGCACCAAGGACTGACTAACCTTTTTGGCAGCAGCGATATTTTCGTTGTCTTTGAGTTTCTTGTTTTTGATGAGAATTTTGTACTTGAGTTGATTAGGTGAAGGCAGCTGTGGGTCCTCAACAAAGTCCGAGTCGAACAAGAAATCTGTCACGAGTTTCTCACCAAACACATTCTGAAAGTTGGAATTCATGGACAAATAAAATTTACACCATATTCTACGTATAATAATTTGCCTGAAGAGTTCAGGTTTGAGTTTGGAGATAGCACGTCGACACGATAACGATCACTTTGTGGTAGGAAAGAGCAAGACGATAGACAGAATGTAACAGAATGATAGGACAGATGGAGACTCTGCCAGAAGCGACCACCAACCACCTGCTTGCCTGGAATCAGACACAAAGTAAACTTTCACAGGGATCCAATACTAACGTCCGTTTGTGGCGCCCAAGTATATATCTTCAACTTCTGTTTTTAACTCTTTTGGAATTTGTTGTATATTTTGTTTATTTTTGTCTGTTGGCGTTTTTCTGATGCGGGGCTTTGAGAGACATTTTTTTTTTTTTTTGTTTGGCCACATTTTAACTGTGAAAAACAAAAGTTCAGTTCCATTAGCACAGCCCTGCGCTCACAGTCCAACCGTCAAGGCTACTTACCACAAAAATCTGCGCCATTTTCTGTTGCTGGACCAAGGAACAATGATTCTCTATGGACAGGATGATGGGGTACGGAGAGGTGACAAAGGCACTCCTGTTGATTGCTTCAACCACTCCCTGGACACCCGCGGAAAGATGAAAATAGCGCATATTAAAGGAAAACGTCCTTTGCTAATATTGTAAAACTAGGATAACATTATGAGTACGCAGAGAGCCCTCCACTTTTCCAATAAAATAAGGGTCCAATTCCCCATGAGGCGAAATAAACCAATTGAAGCCTGTTTTTGTGTTCTTCTCACAGTCTACCGGTTAAATGAAAGTTCGTTCAGAATTTCGAACTCAATTATCCGAATCTTTGTCTTTTTGGACGACCACTGTTGTGAGCATTTACATCTCTAAACAATGAATGAGGAGTAGTTTTAACTATCTTATTCATGGGCACAAATGGAAATTCATATGTCGTATTTCAAAACAAAACAAACCAAAAAAAAAAATAAACAAACTGCTGTTGTTCGGTAACTGAAGAAAGAATAAATGATTTATGAGTGGGTGCTCACCTTGAATGAGATCTTGGTAGTAAGTGTATGACCGTGATAGATGATGGGTGAGCCATCCTCCCCGTCCCAGCAGTCCAGCTCCACACACCGGCAGCCCATCAATAACACCTGGGAGGAGGAGAGGGAACATACAATCAATTAATTATAACATTACTTGTGAAGATCACATGAGAAAACAACCATATTTACAAAAATGTGAACTAAGAAAATCGATTTTCAGAGTCTGAAAGTCCACAAGTTCCCTCTTGTAACTGAAAGGGTGGTTTTCTAATGTTTTTTGATGGCAGCTGTTTTTCAAATTTTAGTTCTGCAGAGACGAGAAGAGAGGCAGGGGGAGGATAAACCGAAAATCACTTTGTTACTAGAGTTGTTTTCCCCTGTGTCTTCAAGTGTATCGGTGTCATCAGGACCTAAGATGGTGGTGGGGATGAGAGTTGGGGGGAGGGCGGGGGGGGGCGGAGTGTGGAATGTGTGGAGGGTGCGGGGTGCACATGATCGGCTCAAGTACGCCAGAGAGAATGCAACAGTCACGCAACCAGAGACCTTACAATAGCTATATAAGGTCTCTGGTCAAACTACCACTATAAAATCAAGACGTTCTGCTGAAACCCAAACCCCCAACATCTGTCCCTCCAGTCAGGCAATCTGAGAAACTGAACCAATTCTTGACTCAAGATTCCTCAATCTGATGTTGATCTGGTACAAAAGCCGTGATAGATACACAGGTCCTGCTTTGGTAGTTTTTTGTTTTTTTCTTTAGAACAGTGGGCGGGAGGACTGGAGGTAGAGTGTTGGCCCATTGAGGCTGGAGGCAGGGACGATACCATCACATCTGCATTTAGCTTCAATGAAGACTGAAATTGAATGACTGCTCAACGTTCATTCTGAATCTCTTTTATAACAAGAAGTAGTCAGGTCCAACATCATACCGAGTTCATGTTATAAAACAATTTATCTAAATGTCGAGTATGCAGCAGCAACTAGCCAAATCTCACCAAATGTAAGGTATTTAAATATAAATAATCAAATCGCACTGATAACAAGTTACAAAACGCTACTGATCAGAGCCAACTAAAGCTCCTTACTTCACCATATCAAACAAACTTTATCTAGAAATGAGTTATCTAAAGTGTAGTAGGCTGATCTAAAACCTGTGAGAGAGCTCCAGTCAACAGGCCCTACAGTCTCTTTAAGCTACTTACCTGACTATAGAGTTCCACCGATGATTCTCCCTTCAGCTGATGCCCGGTGAGATAGGTATTGTGGGATGAGGCGATGTAGTAATGTGGCAAGGGATGATCCATGTCCTGGGATCACACACACACACAGACAAATAGATGGTTACACGGAGAAAACACATCGTGTATCCCATAACAACACACAACATACCATGTGAAGAGTACAGGGAAAAACGTCAGTTGTCACTAAATGAAGGTTTAGAGAAATTCGCATTTTAAAGTTGGAAAGTCCATAGGTTGAAAAGAGGATGCCTTATCTAAATTTAGCTGGACAACGGTTGTCGATCACTTAATCGGTTTAAGAGGGAACAAAGATTGTCACGAGCAGAGTTAGGGTCTTGGGGATGTTACGACTGCACGAGAGGCAGCTAACTCACACTCGGACACAACCACACAAGAAAAGTACTAAATAACTAGAGCGTATATATGTCAGGCCGGTCAGGCCATAGTTTACATAAATATTAATAACAAAACAAAAGACAATAGAGGTATATATTCAAACCAAAAAAACTCTAATTAATAACTTAACCAATGATATTCATGTAGCTATGGAGGTACTGCAATCAATAGTAAATAGGTATATTATACGAAACTGGATATCAATTTAAAGTGACAGTTGAGTCGCCACTGGCCAGTCGCCAGGCAAACTCTCCATAAATCATATGGGCTTAAATGTTAGGAGAGCCCAGTACGTTCAAAGCCTACAGAAGCACTCTTCGGCTTGTAGGTAATTTAAGCAGTTGCCAAAAGACTATATCTTATGCACAATCACTATTCAATTCATCAACAATGTGCTATATTATTCCAATCATACTATGGCAATAGATCTATCATACAGGACACTCGTGGTCGAGTGCCAGCTGGGGTTTCCTTAGTCTTCCTATGAGGCTGTAGTTCTCTCTCTCTATCTCCGATCTCTATTATACTTGAACAAATAAAATATATTACCATTGCTCACGCCTACTGGGAGGCGCGAACATCAAAATAGCGCAGCGTGGGCTTTCAAAGGTCAGCCCACTCAGACCTTTCTTTCTAGAGCTCAGTCAGTCCGTTAGCAAGGACTTCTTAGTCTTCAGACCACACAGTTCAGGTACTGGCCAACCGGAGATACTTCACGAAACGATGCTTCTCTCGTCTGTATTCACCTAATCTGAACGTTACACGATGTTATATACTATCTAACTACCCAGCGTGCTAGTCCGCTGGCCCAACTAGTTCAGCTATCTCATAGGTCGAAACCTCCCACCATTTTAACTGTAGTAATACGTCTGCACTATTCTACCAGCCAGTTAACGTGCAAAACTTGTCTAGTCATACTTAACAATGTCAACTTTCCCCACCTTGTTTCACCCCTACTCCATTACTTATTAATCACGAACATTAAAGCCGACAAGCGTGACTCCAGCAGTTTAACTTTACATTTATTTACTCACCAACTATAATTTGGCGAGGACCGTTCAAGGCCATCAGCCAATTTCTCATGGCCCTGGTAAACAACAACAACTCACTCTCTGCGTGAGTTTTAATAATATCCGAATCATGACACATCCCCCACCCCAGTTAAAATTTGCAATTTTAACGATATAAATTATTATCGTAAAGGGAAGGCATGAGTCGAGAAATTGCTCGAAAGGTTAACTTAACTAAGAATACTAGGTAATAACTAAGACTAGTACTAAAGTTGAAAAAAACCTACAGGACGGGTATCATTGATGGACAAAACTTCATGAAAATCTTAAGGCTCCGTCCAAAAGTATATATCTCTCTGAGGATTAAATCTTACCTCTAAATAGGTAGACATTAACAATCATAACTCTAAAATTTTAGAGTACAACACTGATCCTGTGCGAATGTCATCAGGAATGCATACATACAATGAATAATACTCAAGAAAAGATAACTATAGTAGCATCGATGGCATTAGTGGATCTGGACTCCTGGTCTGCCATGATCTTCTCGTCCTCGACCCTGGGCAACAACGTCTGGTGTGGCCAAAATACGGGTCGACGTCAGTAAAATAGCTGTTGGATCAAAGGAAAGCACAGGGGTAGGTGAAAAGTGTTCACAATGGGTGAACAATATGTGATACCATCCCTCGGTCTCTGAATGAGGTGCTAATCAGTATCCAACGCCAATACATATGACAGACTAAAATACAACAAGATTAAGGTAACCGTGATAATAGGTCGGCATGGACATTATCTCCACCAGGAATGGCCTTTATAATGAAGCGGTATTCCTGAAGGGCCAGACTCCATCTGGTCAAACGAGCGTTCTTGGCTCGGTTCGATTTTAAAAATAACAACGGTTTATGGTCTGTCTCGATGACGAATTCTGTCATAAGTAGGTAGCGGGAAAACGCGTCTACGGCGTATACAATCGCCAGGCATTCTCGCTCTATAATAGCGTATCTCTGCTCTCTCGGAAGTAATTTCCGGCTAGCGTACATACAAGGGCGCAATAAGCCATCTCTTTCCTGAAGCAAAACAGCTCCAATTCCCTGGTCCGACGCGTCAGTTCGGACGGTGAAGGTGCGCCTAATATTCGGTAGTATAAGCAGCGGCGAACTGGAGAACAGTTGCTGCACTGTCGCGAGCGCGGTGGCGCACTGCGTATTCCAGGTAATTTTGTTGGGTCTGTCTTTTCTTGTAAGATCGGATAACGGGGCCGTAAGGGCCGAAAAATTAGGAACAAATTTCCGATAATAGCTTAAGAAGCCTAACAGGCTACGAACCTGCTTCTTAGTATGAGGAGCCTGGAGTTTTAAAATCTTACTTATCTTACTGTCGTCCGGTGTTTGGACGCCTTTGGCGATAGTATGTCCCAGAAAGTTAATCTGCGTAAACCCAGGAAGACTTTGCTAGGCTTAGCTGTAAGCCCGGCATCTCGAAGTTTACTAAGCACTTGACGAAGTGCTTCTAAGTGGCCTTTCCAATCCGTATGGAAAGCGCAAATGTCGTCAAAGTAGCTTAGGACGCATGGTGTCTGCTGCAATAGGATGTTCATCATCCTCGCAAATGTCGCTGGTGCCGTTACGAGACCGAATGGCATGAATCTCCATTGCATGAGACCCATAGGGGTCTGAAACGCTGTGTACTGTTTACTGGCCTCTTCCATTGGGATTTGCCAGTAGCCTTTAGCCAAATCTATTTTCGAAAACACGGACGACTCGGCCAATCGCGCAAATAGATCTTCCTGATTCGGGATAGGTTCAGCATCGTAAATGGTTAGAGCGTTAAGCTTCCTGTAATCGATACAAAATCTAACGGAACCGTCTGTTTTCTTTACTAGTACAATCGGCGAGCAGTAAGGGCTCGTCGAGCGCTCAATGACTCCTAAGCTGAGCATCTTTTCCACCTCGGACTGTATGGTGTCGTGCGCTTGCAGCGGGCGCGGGTAGGGTTTGACAAACACGGGTACGTCCGAGTGCAACCGGATGACGTGTTGAACTAAGGATGTTTTACCCGGCAAATCAGTGAATACTGGCGAAAACTCCCGAACAAGATTCATGATGTCCTGTGTCTTACTTTGATCCAGCTCTGGATTGATATTAACGGAAGTCGCGTCCTCTGTGGCTTGCAAGGATAGGAGCGATCTTGTCATAGATAATGGCTCCCGGTCGTTGTCATCGATAGTGACCATCGCTGCGTTTGCTTGGGCCACAACATGGCATGAATGATCGTGATGAGTTTGATCATCGGTAAGATACTTTTTCAACATATTAATATGGTACACCTTATCGTTACCACGTATGGTAATGAGATAATTAACTCTCGAGAGTCGCTTTTTAACTAGAAAGGGGCCTTTCCAAGTGAGGAGTAGTTTGTTATTCGTTTCTGGTAACAGCACCAATGCCCGATCTCCGACTGACAGGGTTCTTAACCGACTACCCTGATCGCGATATCCTATAAATGACCTGGTCCGTACGCATGCAAATTGTCGAGCCAGGTCGCATGCATTAACTATTCTATGTCGGAGATCGACTATGTACTGATACGCGGATCGCGTATCAGGAACGTCGGTATCAGAACCGGCGTATAAATCGCGTAAAATGGCCATCGGGCCACGTGGTTTTCGACCGTATAACAGTTCAAACGGGGAAAAACCCGTTGTCGCATTTGGGAGTTCCCTATATGCGAACAAGATGGCCGGAAGTCGACGGTCCCAGTCACCAGGTCTATCGGCGGAAACGCGTGCCAGCATAGTTTTCATGGTGGCATTCCAGCGCTCGCAACAGCCATTGGACTGTGGATGGTATGGCGACGTAAGTTTCTGCCTAATGCCCGTGAGTTCCAATACTTTCCTGAAAAGGTCAGAGGTGAATTGCGGACCTCTATCAGATAATAATTCGGACGGGAATCCGACACGTGTGAATATGGTCACCAATGCCTCGGCGACGTGATCGGCCGATATTTCCTTTAAAGGGACAGCCTCAGGCCAACGGGTGGCATAATCGATTACTGATAGAATAAACCGATGGCCTCTATCCGACTTCGGTAATGGCCCGACGATGTCGACGGCAACTCGCTGAAATGGAGTGGAAACCGGCGGCATCTCTTGTATAGGTGCCCGCGAAGTTTTTCCTTTGGGGGTTCTTTTCTGGCATGTATCGCAACGCGACACATAGCTATTTATGTCCCCGTAAACCCCGGGCCAAAAAAACTGAGACAGGACTCTCGATTTTGTTCTCGCTTTGCCTTGGTGGCCCGCTAATGGCGTGTCGTGCGCGAGGCGGGTGATGTCTCGGCGAAATGATCTCGGTATGACCAATTGCAAAATAGTTTCGCGCTTTCCCCGAAAAACGCGATATAGGAGGTCGTCTTTAAGGCAGAACCTGGATGTATCCGGGTTGTCCGGATCAATCTTAGCAAAGAGGGGCTTTAGTGATGGATCTGTGCGCTGTTCGTTACGAAAAATCTCGGGGGTTACATCCAAATCGACGACAGGCGATCGTAATGTGTCGTCACTCTGGCGACGCGATTGTTGTCTTGTCGTGACACACGCAATGTCGTTATCATCCCAAATCCCGAGTTCGCAATCGGAGACGTCCTTTAAGTGGGGAATATTCCCAATGATTAGGTCGGCGACCGGATTTGGTAGCACGCAGGCCGTGACAACACCAGTTATAAACGGTGTGTCAACATATATTTCCGCCAAACGAAAATGTTCAACTGAACCACCAAAAGTAATGCATGTCGCATCGCGATCCAGGAGTTGTGCAGGACGGACCAGGGATTCACGTACACCGACGGTCGTACAGCCTGAATCTCGCAATACGGATGCTCGTATGGCGTTTACTCGTCCCTCATACAATGTCAGCGCGCCTCGCTCGTGGAGGGCGGACATCACTGGAATAACTTTATCTACGGTTTCGGCATTCCTAGTTCTGTAACCGCGGTTTTCGGTGAATGCTACAGAGCATGCATTTGCCGCATCTAATCTAACTCTGCATTGTCGCGCAATGTGGCCTCCGGCGCCACATCTATAACAGTAGACTGGCTTATTATCCCTTCGAGGTTTACCTCGATAAGAAGGAAATGTGGGCGCTTGATAATAGTTGTTACGCGGTCCTCCGGTAGGGAAAGGACGTGTATATCGGGGTTCCCAGTCCCGAGAAAATTTATGGGGATTCGGTTGCCTCCTGCTAACCGGCGGCTCGGACCGTGGACGAACCTGCGGCGACTGTCGAAAGGGCTGTCTTGATTGTCTCGACGGTACCGGTGTCTTAGTAGCAGCGCCGGCGTAACACGGTTCGTTTACTTTAGCTTTAGCTAACGATCGATTAGGGTGAGCTGCAGCATACCGTTCCGCTATCGATGTTATCTCGACGGTAGTTTTGGGGGCTTGTTCCTTAAAATGCGCCACCAGGTCCGTGTGGCAGGACATATATATTTGGTCTTTAATTATCAAATCATATAGTTTCTTATAGTTTCCCTCTTCCACACCGGCCAACTCAGTCCAACGGCTGAGTAGGTGGCGGAGGCGGTCCACGTAAGTAGAGAAATTCTCAGATGCCTCCGGCTTGCAATCGCGGAAACGCTTATGAAATCCATCTTCCGTATGTTGGAAACGCTTTAATAGCGCGGTCTTTAGAATGTCATAGTCCCTAGCGTCATCAATAGTGAGGCTATGGAAAACTTCCAACGCTCTCCCTGTCAAAAGATTGGCGAGGCATGACGTGTACTCACTACGCTGCCATCCCGCGCAAACGGCATGGAGTTCGAAGCGGTGTAGGTAGGAATCAATACGATCAACCTTATCATTAAAGGTTGGCAATTTAGGCTTCGTTTTATTATTGGAAGTAACTTCCGGAGCCCCGGTAGGTTGGGCTTGCTTCGCTTCTAACTGTTTCAAAGCGAGCTCGTACTCTCTTTGAGCCTGTTTTTCCGCGCGTTCCGCGGCTCTATCTTCTCGTTCCGCGGCTTTTTCTTCTCGTAATATCTCCGCGGCTTTTTCTTCTCGTAATCTCTCCGCGGCCTTTTCTTCTCGTAATCTCTCCGCGGCCTTTTCTTCTCGTTCTTCTTTCAGTTTCTGGTCTACCCAAGAAGCACGCTGAGCTTCCGGTATGCCAAATGATTGGGCCAGTTCCAAATATTTCTGTAGTTCGGCCATGATATCGGTCGATAATACGATATAATAATGTCCTAATCGAGGACAGCTCCTGAAAAATCTCCAACTTTATTCTCCCTTGAAGCAATTTATCAATTGCACTCTGCGGGTGCTCGTTCCTGCAGTATGAACGAAATTAACGAAATCAACAACAAACTGTACGTCTTAGTCAACCAAGTAGTGGTTGAGCTATCTCAGTGATCACTTAACTCCACTTATTTCTCCTAATCCTCAAGCAGTGAGTCTACTGCTTCCGTGATTGGCCGTTATTAACGATACCAATGTAATATTCCCAGTGTATTTTCCGTACACTCCTAGCAGCGTTCCCTCTGCTATAAATCGGAATAAATCAATATTCACGATATGAACTTCCTTGGCTATACCAGCCTAACAACTCTAATATCCAGATTATCTCTCAACGTGCCCTAGACACGTGATTTATCCCAGGCAATAATATAGCAAGTATGAATACAAAATATAATAATGCAACACTATAATGGAAAAGAATTACATGGAGAGTAAGACGAGACTAACAGAAAGAACAAACGACAACAGACCTGACTAACCTGAAACTATCTACAAAAAGGTAAGAAAAGCACAAGAGAGACGTCTTCCTAAAATACGAGGAAGATAGAACGCTAACAATCTATACGAATAACAGGTCCCTACAGAACTATTCAAGGCAAAGCGTATCTCCTATCCGTTTTAAACGCCATCTAGATCTGCTAGTCTGGCAAAAAGAGGTATGCTAAGTCTCGATCCCTTCCAACCTCCCGCCTATCTAATCTAACACAAAAGAAAAAAATAATGCCTGTCAAAAGTAGGGGAGCTGGAACGACGAACCCCTCAAACGAAGACAAATACAGATGGTTCACTTAACTGGGCAAAATGGACTGGCTCTTTCCTTTGGTCCACAGCGCTGGTCTTGTCTTTTCCTGATGCTAGCTGTCAGTCCCTCGTAGTGGTCCCAGGATCAATGACGAGAGGACATGCCAGACATGTAGGGGAGAAACAAAAACAAAAAAATCAGCAGTATACAAAACTATAAACTACAAAAATTACATAAATAACAGTGGAGTCTTAGAGTGGTAGATCTGCAGCTGTTGACGGGGTCCTCTTCCGATGATAGTAGTGTTCTCTAGATGTCAGAAGGTGACGGGTCCTCTTCAGATGTCAGTGGGGTCCCCTCCAGATGTCACGAGCAGAGTTAGGGTCTTGGGGATGTTACGACTGCACGAGAGGCAGCTAACTCACACTCGGACACAACCACACAAGAAAAGTACTAAATAACTAGAGCGTATATATGTCAGGCCGGTCAGGCCATAGTTTACATAAATATTAATAACAAAACAAAAGACAATAGAGGTATATATTCAAACCAAAAAAACTCTAATTAATAACTTAACCAATGATATTCATGTAGCTATGGAGGTACTGCAATCAATAGTAAATAGGTATATTATACGAAACTGGATATCAATTTAAAGTGACAGTTGAGTCGCCACTGGCCAGTCGCCAGGCAAACTCTCCATAAATCATATGGGCTTAAATGTTAGGAGAGCCCAGTACGTTCAAAGCCTACAGAAGCACTCTTCGGCTTGTAGGTAATTTAAGCAGTTGCCAAAAGACTATATCTTATGCACAATCACTATTCAATTCATCAACAATGTGCTATATTATTCCAATCATACTATGGCAATAGATCTATCATACAGGACACTCGTGGTCGAGTGCCAGCTGGGGTTTCCTTAGTCTTCCTATGAGGCTGTAGTTCTCTCTCTATCTCCGATCTCTATTATACTTGAACAAATAAAATATATTACCATTGCTCACGCCTACTGGGAGGCGCGAACATCAAAATAGCGCAGCGTGGGCTTTCAAAGGTCAGCCCACTCAGACCTTTCTTTCTAGAGCTCAGTCAGTCCGTTAGCAAGGACTTCTTAGTCTTCAGACCACACAGTTCAGGTACTGGCCAACCGGAGATACTTCACGAAACGATGCTTCTCTCGTCTGTATTCACCTAATCTGAACGTTACACGATGTTATATACTATCTAACTACCCAGCGTGCTAGTCCGCTGGCCCAACTAGTTCAGCTATCTCATAGGTCGAAACCTCCCACCATTTTAACTGTAGTAATACGTCTGCACTATTCTACCAGCCAGTTAACGTGCAAAACTTGTCTAGTCATACTTAACAATGTCAACTTTCCCCACCTTGTTTCACCCCTACTCCATTACTTATTAATCACGAACATTAAAGCCGACAAGCGTGACTCCAGCAGTTTAACTTTACATTTATTTACTCACCAACTATAATTTGGCGAGGACCGTTCAAGGCCACCAGCCAATTTCTCATGGCCCTGGTAAACAACAACAACTCACTCTCTGCGTGAGTTTTAATAATATCCGAATCATGACAAAGATAAAGATATTTATCAACTAAGAGCTGAGGGAAGTAACCATAAAACTCGCATTTTGTGACCTCTGACCTTCTTCCCGTGTAGTTTTCATGTGCAATGCCTTTGAAATACTCAGTAAGGATTATGAGGCTAGTAATGCACTGAGCCCAGTCTGTTTTGCGACAGTTTTGACTAAGACTTGAACTTCCTGTGAATCAAACAGAGAAATTGATTTTTTTTTTTCAGTCTCACTGGCGCGCGAGGTCCCGTTTAACTTCATAGGCCACGATGAAACCGAGGCGAAACAGACTTAACTCACTGCGGTACTAGTCTTAAAGTTTTCTTATTTGCTAGTGTGTGTGGCAGACAACAATAAAACCGGTGTAGAGACGACATCGTAGATGTCTCAAGTAAAGACTTTTTGCTCACAAAACATCTTGCCAGAGAGAGAAGGCAAATGATTTCCACTAGCTTTGTTCAAATGTGCTGTTGGATTTTTATTATGACCTACATGACTTTGTATACCACGTACGGCGGCATACTGTATGTGTGTGCTATTCCCGACCTGCTAATTAAATGACAGCTTCAAAGGAACATGAACCCAAGCCTTGTTTATAAACAAAGTGAAACGGTCAATTATGACTTCCTCAGAAAGAAGAACACGAATACCGAGCTGTGTAATGTACTCTGTACTCAGTATAACTAGCTAAAGTGCCGTTCATAGAACGGTGATCATGTACTCAAAATGAAATTTCCCACCATTTTACTCGAACAAAAATACATCTCTTTCTTTGCCTCTCAAATTTAATAGAGTCAATAAATAGCACTGAAGCCTGAGTTGTGCCCAAAAAATGGATGTGTCCACGTACCTTATCATTGAAATAGTGCACAAAGTTCCATTATTTTTTTTGTGGTGTAATCACGAAGTTTTAGGTGCTTCCTTGTTCATCCTCTAGATTCATTATAATGTGCATATTGTCATCCTGTCTCGTACTTTATAACTGGGTTGGCCTAAAATCCTCAAAATTGGCAGGTTTTTTTTTCTTGTGTAAAAAAAAAAAAAAAAAAGAATACATTTCTCAATATTCTTCCCAACACCCGAAGTACAGGACAATCCCATCAAATAAGGGACAGTCTCAGGTCTACAATTCAGTCATCATGATTTCATTTTCAACCATGATTGCCAACGAACATTTATTTACCCGCCAACACTCTTGACAACCCCCCCCCCCCCGCTCCAAACATACCTCGTCTGAATGATGACTTTTCTCGTAGGTGTGAGCATAGTTATTCTTGTCCATGAGCATGCGAGCAAAACCTTCAAAGGACATGAAACATCGACTTCTCATGGCCGGGTCCGGCTCAAATTTGCGCACCAACTCTGTTATCTCTTCCGTATCCAAATGTTCTTCCTGAAGAATCGTGAGAAAATGTGACAGGTTACAATCTTGTTCTGCACTCGCTACTCAAAATGAAAGCTTCTCATCATACAAATTCACATTCGACCACAGTATTGTTTTTTAACTCTTCGCAAACCAGGGTAGCGAGCAGGAAACGAGGAGACCGGGCTGACAAAGATAGAAATGGACGGATAATATTATTGAATGGACAGGGGAAAACTTTGCCACAACCCAGGTCCTTGCCCATGACCGCCAGATGTGGAGGCAGTTGGTGCAATGCTCACTAGTACACTGTCTCCAGGGGAAAACTTTGCCAGAACTCAGGTCCTTGCCCATAACCGCCAGATGTGGAGGCAGTTGGTGCAACGCTCACTACTACACTGTCCCCACACCCCGGAAGGAATTAAGGGATCCAAAAGCATATTGGTAAAAGTCTCTCTCTCCCTCCCCCGGAAGAAAAATGCTTAAATGTACAGAATAACTGAGCTCTAAAATTTTGGACAAAGAAGATCACTCAAATATAACTATGAACCCCTGTTTTCACATGGTCACCAAAAAATATATATTATTTTAATATCCATTTTCTGTTTTCACTGTTTACATTAAAATTTATTCTTTGCTTATTGCATGCCTTTCTTTGCATGATTACTTTCCAAGTAGGGTGCAATCTTCTGACTCATTCACTGATGACATTTTTGCTACTTACCTGAAATTTGACTAGAAAATTGCCCAGCTCGGTTGGGGTGAGGTAGGAGCTGTGACTGGTGTCCACCCCGGCACAGTTTGAGATAATACTGGAAACTGCCAGGGCATCACAGATCTTGTGTCTCTGTTGACTGTCCAGTTTGAGATCCTGTGGGGTGATCCTGGTGATGGTACCTGAGGATCACAGGGTAGACTTTGACATCATCGGGAAACCACGAAATGTCGCAAAATTGTTGATGGACAGCGCCGGTAAAGGGCCATTCATAAAGTGCGTGCACTCGAATTTGCAGATTTCTGACCCCCGCCCCCCCCCCCTCATTTCTTCACCCATGTACGCTTTTCACCGGCGTACCCGGCCTCAACACACCATTCTCCAAGTAGAGGCGCATGGCCATTAGAATGGCGAATATCAATGGCAATGCCTTGATAATTTAGAACTTTGAATGTCACTTTGGCACGAGCTGTTTTACTGGTTGATTAGAAATATAAGTTTGATCTAATCCAACAACTTAATTGGCACACAAAATAAAAAAAACAAAAACGTTAATAAAACCAAGCTCTTTAACTCATTACCATAATGCAAAAACGTACGAATGCGCGCTCCCCAGACCGCTTCTTTCTTTACGTGTGCTTTTCTGAAGCTGAGGACAACCTCCTCTCTCCTCTCCCCCCCCCCCTACTGAGCGTGCATACTTTATGGATGGTCCCTGACTTGATGATAGAAAAATGTCAAGGCAATATTTCTGTTCTTTTACACCAATTTAGAAATCAGAAAAAAAAATGCATTCCTGATTGGCTGTTGGTATAAGTAGATACGCACCCCATGCGTTGTGTGCTAGGGACGCTTGCCTATGCGTACTATCCCTAACCCCGTCCCTATCGTTAACCCTAAATCCTATCGAATTCCTAACCCTGCCCCCTATCCTTTCAAAATAAAAAAGGAGGAAAACAAAAAGAAACATTGAATGAATAATTGATCATAATTAATTAAGGCTGTTGTCAAGGAGCATTTCGGGAGGAACTCTCTGGCCCATGTAGACACAATAGACTTTAAAATACGTACTTGGGGGACGTACATACTTGTAACAACATCCTTCCTGATTTGATTCCTTTGCATTATCCATTTCTTTTGTTGTCCATCACCACCCCCCTCCCCCATATAACAAGAACTGAGCCCGTGACATGAAAGCTACCTTCACCAAACTTGTAGTACTTACAGATGTTATAGTTTGTGGCTGCCTGACTGGGAGTGTCACTGTGACGTGAAAGCTACCTGTGACCAAACCTGTGGTACTTACAGATGTTATCGTTTGTGGTTGCCTGACTGGGAGTGTCACTGACGTGAAAGCTACCTGTGACCAAACCTGTAGTACTTACAGATGTTATCGTTTGTGGTTGCCTGGCTGGGAATGTCAAGGGACGCCGCTGCCTCGTCCACGTGCGGTTTCTTGGTGGCGGACATCTGGTCAAACAGATCCTTCAGGTCCTTGCGACACCGCAGACCGAACGATTTGAACAGGTCGACAAAGTCTAAGAAAGACAGTTGCGTGGAATGTGTGATGGAGCCTGACTTGTCCCCGCTCCGGCAGCCCAATGACATCCGCCGTCGGCGCGAGCGGTACCGGCTGGTGAAGCTGAAGGTCAGACTCCGGGGCCGGAAGCCCAGCGTGGGGCTGCCCCGGGCAATCTGGTTCAGGGTGGGGTCGCTGTTGTGGGATTTATTCATCTCGGTGCGGACTTTGCGCAGCGGGCTTGGGGTCCTTTTTGGTTTCCCCGACGAAGATTTGCCGCTGTCTGACGCCGCCCCTGAGTGGGTCTGGCTGCCGCCTTTGGCAGCGTCAGTCTGCAATTAAAAACACAAATAACATCTCATATTAATTTCATTCAAAAACAAATAAATAATAACTGTATCAATACAGTAACAACACCATCATCAATCCTCACAGGTCCCATAATTATATCACCAGCGATTCACAGACATTTATCATCCGTTGCAGTAACAACAAGAACTCAGTGCGAGAAAATTAAGTTATTTTCAGTTTTTCTACACAATAAATCAACTAAATAATCATGGAAACCCCCTTAAAATAATAGGCCCCTCACGAAATCAGAATTCGCCCACAAGCAGAAACGGAGGCGCGGCCAAGAAGGTTAAGAAAACAGACAGATATTTAACAATACCGGCAGCAGTACAGACGTCGATTGCAGTGATTGCAAGACAGGGGTTTAATTATATTTCACTTTTCTGTGCAATTTGAGAGAGAAACTACGCCGTGGGCCCCACGGGTTGATGTTCCCTAGCTGTGTCAACGACCTCGACTCTACTGTACAGTGGAGAATCTTTTGTGCGCCGTCATTACAAAATGAACACGGAAGAAAACATGAATTTGTCGCCGATAACATTTTCGTTCCCGTGAGTCACACAAGTTTATCCAGTGAAATACAGGGCTTTTGAAATTCTAAATGTTATTCCTGCTTTATAAAATACATTTCTACAAATTACGTAAATCCTGTTTGTAAGACATTTCCTCGTTACAATTGGCGGGGTCCAGTTAAGTAAATTGGGTGATCCCTAAAAATAGCCTGATTATCTGGGAGTCCCAGACACAGAGTGATGGACCCAACAAAACAACTAAAGACGAATGAAGATGGACAGAAACTTTGGTGAATTGGTCTGCCCTCCCAGAAAATTCGGCATTTTGTTCATAAACAATTGACGAGCCTCAGCATGCTCTCCGGAGACTCATACAGAATGTGTACAGAACTGTCTTGCCGGCTAAGAATGGAAACAATATTGATTGCCCGCAAAAAATATTCGAGTCTGCTGCAGCAGGAAGGAATAATATTCTTTTCATGTATTGTACAGACAAACAGTCTACGGATACGCAGACAGAATGACAAGCAGACAGACAAAAAGAAATAGATAGATATACAGACAAACCGACAAAACAGACAAACAGATAAATAGACATAGCTGGATCAGACAGACAGACAAACAGATAAATAGACATAGCTGGATCAGACAGACAGACAGACAGACACACAGATAGATAGATAGATAGACAAATAGATAGAATTGTTTCAGTCTCACAAGTGCACAACGTTCCGTTTACTTCAGTCTTGACCCATTTCTCTATGGGCCCTAATAATAACATAATTATGTCCGAATACCCTGCAGGTCGGACAGAGGTACGAAAATAGTTGTGTCACGAGGAGTCAAAATCTCCAATCGATTATACCTTAGAACATCCAGAAAATCTAATTTTTACGTTTTTCAGACAATTTAATCGTGGTCACTGTCCCAAGATGAAATAATAATCATGAAGTTTGCACCGCCTCCAAGTGTTTAAACCTCGCAAGTTTCCGTTAAAACTGACAGCAACCAGTTATATATCCATTTTCATACAGGAGGAAATAGCTGCACTGGGCTAAGATTTGTTACATACAACCCGGGTGGTGATAGATCTTAATCTTGTGTAAGGCTCGCTGCCTTGGGCATTGGCACTTGAATATGCCAGTCGGGTACAGCTCACGCCGGTTTATATATCCGGCAACTCACATTAAGTGGGGACATCCATAAAGTACCTTCACTCGGGCTTCGGGGGAAAAAAAAGGGGGGGGGGTGGTGGGGTTCTGCGTATGAAAGCATATACAAAGGGGGGGGGGGTAGGTACGCCTTTCAGTCATAGCAATGAATTAAAATAGTTGATTCTATTTCCCATTTTCCAGACAAACAAGGTGCTGAATTACATAAAAATCATGATTCCAGACAATGGAATCGTCATGCAGTCCATGCCAAATGCCACTTGAAAGTTTTCAAACATCAAAACCTTATCACCAACATTCACTGTTCTCATGTTTTGTCCGCTCGTATAAGAGGAAGTCACCTGGGAGGGTTGAGGCCAAGAGTATGAAAAGTTTACATGGGAGGGGGGGGAGGCCTAAAAAATAGCCAAAACCGAGAATGCGTACTTTATGCATGGCCCCCTTCTGAGTTTTTCCACGGAAATTTGAAGTTGAATGTATACCGAACAAGGTGTGTTAATTTGATTTGTTTCACCTGTACAGGTGATCGCACCGAGTCTATTTTAACACCCTCTCTGACTGACGTCCATTAACTCATTAGGCAAAAACGCACTATGTTTACCCTGTAGTGAAACAGTTTACAACTCATGATTTTCATCCCTTGATTGTGTTCAATAGTTTCGACCTGGGCCCGGCCACCCTAGATCTATGTCGTCATTCAATTAACACAAAAAATGGCTCACATGACCGTTAACCCTCAGTAGGCCAGTAGATAGAAGCGTAACATTTGTCACATGTGCATTAACTGGACGACATTATGGTTTTAGAAATGAACACCGCGTGGGAAAAACAATCAAAATGTGTGTAAATTTTGTTCATAATATCTTGTGGTTCGCGAACATCTGTGTTCGTCGTATGTCACTCTTACATTAAACAAGCTCTGTACTCTCTGCGTTGGATTTTTAACAAGAACTACTGCTGTCCATTCAGCTCGGATGTTGGTGAAATTTTGAAAGTGCCTTTCTCCTTTATCGGTTTTTATTGATAAATACACATATGGTTACAAACATTCTATATATTGAGAAATACACCTGTGTACAAATATTTAACTCATGGGTGCAGTTTTTTTAAATTGTTAATTTGTATTAATTTCAGTAATCACAAAGTACATATAAAAAAAAAAAGGCGCTCAGCCAACATATTTTATGTCCGCGAGCCGCATATTGAAGGTCCAAGAACCGCATGTGATTCGCAAGCTGGTATAGACGTTTGTTTCAACACCAGGTTGAAAAGGTTAAAGAATTACTGATATCCTCGTGATGACAATCAGCGTTTAGGCGCAGCCAATTGTTTCCGGTTCTGTCTGACTGGAAGCGGTTCAATGCGGTTCTGCATCACGATCCTGCTGTTAACTTGCAAAATTCCAGAAGAATTACGTTAAATGCCAGTGGCGGCAGACGGTCGCGTGATCAATGACGCCATTTTGTGTCTGCTGAGGATATAAAAATGTGACGGTCAGTGCGGATCTATAGGACCTGAATTTGTGTGTGTTTCCCTCAGTAGCGCAGCCACCATTCAGTTAGATCCATCCGTAGATGCCATTCTTTGCAGTACTGCACATACGGGATTATTTAAAACACTTATTTACAAGGAAGTTGTGCAAAATAAAAATTCGAACTCGGTCGAGCGGTCAAAAAATGTTACAAACAGCTTTTTAAAAAATTATTCCCCATGGCGTCTGGTAGATCGGTGAGTGGTCTAGAACCTGTGTAAAGTTCTCGTTCTTTGCCTTCTGATATTTAAAAACAACAGCAACAACCATAAAGCGGCAGACAAAAGAAAAAAAAAATCGAAGATACATACAAGCACTTTAGCATTCAGTTAAATGAGAATATCATTTAATTTTTTTCCAATTATTTTCCTTTCTTTTTTTTCAAATTCTCTTCTGGAAAAAATTAAAATAATTAAAAGCTGGTGACTACACACCCGCCGGCCAATATCGTAGTTTCTTCAGCTGTGCACGTATCGATTTTTGATTTTAAAAAAGTTGCACAACTTTTCTTTCACAATGGCGAAAATTATTTTGTCAAGCAAATTTATTTTATTATTATGATTTTTTTTTTTATTGGGATTCAAATATTTGTGGCATATTTGCCTACAGCAAAATTATCGTGGTTTTCTTGAGTGGAAGAAATCAGAATGTTTTCATTCATTTCCTCTACAGCCCTCTTTGCTTCCTTCTCACAAAGGCGTCTTTTGTGTTTTTTTCTAGCGACACAATCATTTCTCCCCGAGACGTTATTAAAAGGGAGGCACATTTTCTAAAGTGCAATATTTTGTCCGTAATTTTTACAAAAGATGACACGTGAACCGTCTAAATGGGTACAGTTTGGATGAAAAATGGATCTGACATCTTTATTTTTGATGGGCTCTCTGTTGCTGGCATTTCCACATCATTGGATGAAAATTTCTTTCAGGAAAAGAATGTTGTTACAAGAACGTACGCCCCCCCCCCCACGTTTTTTGCGCTAGGGATACGTATTTTAAAGCCTAATGTGACTCCAGAGCTACAGAGCTCCTCCCGAAATACTCCTAATAACAGCCTTAATTAATAATTTATTCTTCCAGATTTTCTTTTTCCTTTTTGTTTTTCCTCTTGTTACTTGGTTGAAAGGGTCGGGGACAGGGTTAAGGATTTGATAACATTTAGGGTTGAGCATAAGGACGAGTTATGGATAGGGAGATATGCGTATGAGCCCCTAGCGCAAAATGTTGGGATGCGTACGTACTGTATTTATAACAACAACATCAGAAATATGGCTAATAGAAACTGTTGACGTCACCAGTTAGCACACGGAACAAACATGCTGCATGGGATTATTTTGATTGATTCTACGCCAAACCGCAGGGACTATGGAATGCATCGGTTAATCCCGTTGTATCTGCCAGAGGAACAGATGGGTAAAGCCATATAAGAGCGCTGTTTACAAGACAGAATACACCACTTATGAAACACCTTTGGCCTGAGGTGCCGGAGTCGGGAGATGTTAGCCGTTACGTGCAGGAAGATTCCATATCAAAATCTTGCAAATGTCCAAAATTTCCACTTAAATCCAAAATGGAAATATTTCACCAAGACACGGAGGCACTGGGCTGCATCAACGCCAAGCAACACCATAATAATCTTGACAATTTGTCGATATATGTCCGTCTGTTTTATAACCAAGTATGACAACGTAAGGCTTCATCGCACAAAATCTTGCGGGGCTGACAACGAAACTACGTTAGTAATTCAGGTCGTAAGGCTACGGCTTGGGGCCGTGTAGAAACCAAGTCTCCGTAAGTAGGCTTTGTCTTTAGTAGAAAGTGGCTGGTCCCCCCCCCCTCCACACCCCCCCCCCAAAGTTCTCCCCACCGTCGTCTTTCAAGAATCTTTCATCAAATATCACCATGATTGTATGTTGTTTATAGTTGTTAATATCAGTTTCAATACGTCTCAATCGTGGTGTCTCTAATATGGTCGATAACGATTCCCGGATCGTCGATGAGCCTTAAAGGGGGTCAAGTAAGGATTTGGGGTCACAAACAGACAACCGATAAATGAAATAACGTGGTTGTTTGTGACTGAAAGATAAAGCAGCAGCACAAGAAGAGACACTCTGTAAGAGTGGTACTTTTTGCACGTTTAAAGATTTATTACACTTGTTCAACTTCTTAGAAAAATCTATATCAAGCTGAAGAAAATATTGGGGTATAATTTCTCAGTATTTCAAGTACCGAATGAAGTACTTAAAATGGAGTTATACGCAAATCACCTTACAAAACAAATATGGGAAAACTGTTTATATTCTCGCCATTGGTACCGGTGACACAGCTGACCTACTGATCATTAGGTTTTGTTTACAGACAGGAGATCTAAAGCGACAGGATTTCATTGTACAACTGATAGAAAACTTCCATGGGCAACCGCACACCAGACAATGTCGTTGTTATCATTCATCCGCAGCTGGGCACAACTCTCACACAACACCAGTCTCTCAGACTCACCATATAGCCATATCATATGTCTCCCAGACTCACCATATAGTCATATCACATGTCTCTCAGACTCACCATATAGCCATATCATATGTCTCCCAGACTCACCATATAGTCATATCACATGCCTCCCAGACTCACCATATAGTCATATCACATGCCTCCCAGACTCACCATATAGCCATATCACATGCCTCCCAGACTCACCATATAGTAATTTCACATGCCTCTCAGACTCACCATATAGTCATATCTCATGTCTCTCAGACTCACCATATAGTCATATCACATGTCTCTCAGACTCACCATATAGTCATATCACATGCCTCCCAGACTCACCATATAGTCATATCACATGTCTCTCAGACTCACCGTATAGTCATATCACATGTCTCCCAGACTCACCATATAGTCATATCACAAGCCTCCCAGACTCACCATATAGTCATATGACATGCCTCCCAGACTCACCATATAGTCATATCACATGTCTCCCAGACTCACCATATAGTTATATCACATGCCTCCCAGATTCCCCATACATATACAAAATACCAGACATGTTTTTGTTTTTGTAGTCTCGGTCTGGCGCGAAACGTTCAGTTGAAATTTCCCTCTCTTTGACCACTCATCGCCCGGTGTTTGTTTTACCTTCCTGCACTGAATTGTTGAGAGGTAATGATAAATTACACGTCATGACGTGCACTCGTAACAACAAACATCCAGGATCTCTGCAAAGTCATTTGAGTACCCAGTGCTGTGTTTCTCAAGGCGGTGCGTGGCAATATTTTGGTGGGGGGTGGAACTTCAAACTGGGGCGTAGTGATTTTTCATAGAAATCTTCATTGTATAGTGTATTTTAACTTGATTGTGCAGAAAAACTGTTGTTTGTCTATTTCCTGTTGGTGGTTTCCTTGTTTACCTCGGATATAACAGGTGCACTTGAATGTATACTTACTGAACATATAAATATTTTTTAAAACTTAGATCATTGGAGGCGCACAGGTGTTTTTTTAAAATTTGAACACTGGAGTGGGGCGTGGGACAAAAAAGGTTGACAAATACTGACCTAGTGTCTGGTTACCGACACCCCTCTACCTGTCCAATGTCATTGTTTGTCTGGAATGCGACTTCACCCCCTTTTCCTTTCTCCTCCCCACTCGTCGGTCAAAGACAAGTAAGAAGGTTATAAGTGTGAGCGTGAAGAACTAGAGCAAAGCAACCGTAACAGTACGAGTACTACGAGAGTTCTCGACTAATTAAATCATTTAACCTCCCACAGAGCCCACACCATCTGCAAGAAATTTTCAACGCCTTCGAGGTCGACGGTTACACTGAACTTCCAAATTTGTCTTCACAAGTTGCCAAAGGTCTTGTCTTTCAACGCGTCCGGACGGTCTGGATCTTGCGTGAAAAAAACACAGTGACCTCAATTTATTTTAGAGCTGTTTACTCCCTGGGGTTGCAGCATTTCTGGGAAGTAGTGTTGCCGGCCCTTGGGAGTTTTAACAAGATCTTAAGATTTGGGTGTGTGTGGGGGGGGGGGGGGATTACCTTAGGATCCTTACTTTAAAAAAAAAAAAAACATCTTGGGATTTTTCGGGCTTTTGTATGTTTTGTTATCATTTCTTTCTAAAAAAAAAAAAAAATCACAAAATTGCCCTCCCTCTCACAATACCATTTACGACTTCAAAAGATGAATAAAGCCAGATGGGCTGAGGTGCAATTTGAGACTGCCTAAATATGAGGGGATCTTTTGCGTGATCTGCAAGCTAATCACTGACACTGTTTAGTTTAAACTCAATGTATTTATAACCAAATTAAACATTTTAAATGTAGTTTTGGAGTTTGGAAAAAATCTTGGGATTTTTTTTTTTTTTTTTACCTCATCTTGGGTTTTGTTTTTGTACAGGATTTTTGGAATTTTTGAAAATCTTCACCGGCAATGCTGGTGGGAAGGTTTTTGTACAAACCCACCGCACACACAAGATACCACAGGAGAGAATTTTTTTCTAAATCCCCATCTCTATCCCTATAGTGCTGGACCCCTATAATTCCTTCCGGAGTCACGGGGACACTGCATCAGTAAAGGTTGCACCAACTGCCTCCACCTCTGGCCCTGTCATCACTATCCTTACTCCTAAACTTTCTCCCCAAGCCTAACCCTATCCGTAGCCGATCTCCAACCGCACGGGATTCTTTCCACATTTGGTTTTTTTCTTCACAGGGGACTGTTGTTTAATGCGCAAACTTCCTTTGGTATTGAGCGACACACAGAGAAACATGGCGTTGACTCATCACAATGGGAAAATAATGGGTTGCCCATTATGTGAAAAGTGTTGATAAAGATTTCACCACATTTATTATTATTATCATTTAAAAATTTTTTGTTATTTCCATACACATTATCAACAATGATGATGAAAAAAAAACACCGGGACATCATGCCTCATAGTGTGATTATAGTATTATTCTTTTTCCAGGCCACAATTTCAAATAAACAATAAGGTGATACTCATCAATTAATACGGTTATGGAAATGCCCCGTCAGTGAAATGGTATGTTTTCTATCAACATATGTTCCTGGGCATATATGAATTTTTCAGAACATGTCACTTGAGTGATTAGTGCACCGAGAGAAAGAAGAAAAGAATGAAAGAGGCGTGGAAGTGTCGAATTTTTTGTTTTGTTTTAGACATTTATTTTAAGAGGTTTCGCTGCCCTTGGCATTTACACCTCACTTTTCTTGTTCTTACTGGTCTTGTTCTAGTTTCTATGCGTTTTTGTGGCGAGGGTTAGTTGTTTTAGAATTTTGCCTGAGCAGCGGCCTTGTTCGGCCTGCTCTTTTCCACTTTCAACTGCCAAGGTATCTTAACGTGCGCAACGTGCACGCGGCCCCTCCCGAGTTTTTCGTCCTTATCGAACCTGATTGGTACCCTGGGCACGGAAGGCGAGCACCTTGCCTCTAGAGTCTAGACCAACGTCAATTTTTTGTCCTTTTCCATTTCAGCTATGTATAGCCATGTATTCCTTCAGAACTTCTCTGTCCAATTTTTAATTTTTTTTTTATATTTTTGCACCGTGCCACATGGTCGACACTTCGAGGAAAAAATGCACGCAGCAATCTTTAAATAAATTACTGATGTTAAGAAAAAAAAAAAAAAAAGAAGAAAAAATATGAACAAATAAACAAACGAATCAGCGCCAATGAAAATTCCCGAATTTCCTGGTTCACGAGACATGCCAGGTTTTTGGCATGGAGAAAGAGTTTGTGAGACTTGTTCGATCAACGCCCGTCAATTATAATCTCCAGACATTCTGGGAGGCAAAAACGAAAAATAATGGGGGGGGGGGGGGGTGGTAATTTTCGCCGCGAGCTGTTGGAAGTGACCCATTTTTTTGCCTTCTCACGCGCATTCCTCCCTCTCGCTCGTGTTCATTTTCGGTGAAAATAATCTGATGATTAAAAAAAAAACAAATGATAACAAGCGGTTGTGCATAAAATAAGACTGGATAGAATGAAAACGGTACTTGGACACCCCTCCCCCCCCCCTCCACCTCTCTTCCCCCTCCACACACCCTCCTGTGCCTCCCACCACCACCCCTCTGAAGCCAAGATCAAGATCTAAACCGTTGCTGACGGCTTCTTGAACATTCTGTAAACTGTTCTGAACAGGTTTCTCATTCTTGTCCCAAAACTTGTCATCAGTCATTCGGTGACAAAAATATCATTAACAGCAATATCTACTGGATCGTCAGCAATGGCCTCCTCCTCCTCCCCCTCGTCATTATCTCCATCTGCCTAATGATACTTTGTCAACATCTTTTCTTGTCGCTCATAAAAACAACCTGTTCCCTGGGTCTAGACAGGACAAACTGAGGCGAAAAGTGGTAATCAAGTCTAATCAGCTGACTGACAACTGTCATCGTCTCGATAAATGATATTCTCATTTTCTTCCTAGTCCTCAACACCACCAACCCTTTCGTTATCTTCATCATCAATGCCATTGCCATTCCGCTGCCACTTTTTCACGAGTAATTCTATCTACTTCATACTTTAGTCAGCCATTCTCCCCAGTACATCATTACAGGTTTTAGGGACACGATGGTCTAGAGGCAAGATGCTTGCCTCCCGTGCCAAAGGTACCGGGTTCGATCCCCAGTCCGTGCAAGTATAATTGTTTTTAGGGAAAAATTCCTGTCCCTGATCCTATGGTAGGCAAGGATCGAGCCCTAGTCTTCTCGGAGGGCCAGGGTGATTATTGCGTAGCTGTTGGAAGTCGAGAAGAGCAGGCCGAACAAGGCCGCTGCCCGGGAAAAATTCTAAACAAAAAAACCTAATCCCTACCACAAAAACACTCAGAAACAACAACAACAACAACAACAACAACAAAATGAAAACAAGAAAACTGAGGTGTAAATAAGGCGAGGAGGGAAGCAGGTAAAATAAAGACTAAAAGCGACACATCATTATAGGGGGTATCACCCTGACGTAACACCACTTAGATCTCAAATACCCCGGGCTGGTGGCACGATGAGTCCAGTCTGTTTTGACTCAGACGTAAACTTTCTTTGAATCAACAAGCGAAACAGACTTGTTTCCCTTTCACTATTGCTCGAGGTCCCGTTCAACTCCATTAGTGGTCCTGTCCACAGCATCCGCTCCGCTCCGCTAGTTTCACGGAAAATTGACGTATGAAAAAGTAGAACACTCTTTGCCTCTGTATACTTGTCCACAGCTTCCGCTCTGCCATTATTACGGAAAATGACGTATGAAAAAGTAAAACACTCTTTGCCTCTGTATACTTGTCCACAGCATCCGTTCCGCTCCGCTCCTCGCCGCTATGGAGGCAAAGAGAGATTTCATACGTCATTTTCCGAAAAAAAAATAAAAAATAGCGGAGCGGATGCAGTAGACAAAACCACTTTGATCACAAAACTAAGGCAAGACAAGACTTGACGCAGTGCGCTATGGACCTTATTTAAAGGAACTGGATGATTTTAAAACTGCTGACACCTTGTCATTCGTTTTGAGCTTTTTCTTCCTTTTGGATATTCTCATTATCACCAACATCATCAACGACAACAGGAATAACCACGTGATAATCAAGTTCATCGACGACAATCACTATAATGCTCTGACCATCCCCATCGAAGTCGTTCCCAGTACCGCTATTACGATTTACTCTTCAAAACAAGGCTGGTCAATATTTAGTGTGTTTACAGCACTACCAGTTATGGCTGCCATTGTTGGCATTTTTATTGTGTAATGTCGTTGTTACGTACTACTCAAGCCCTGCAGCAGTTACTGTAACTATCCTCCATGGAGCTCCGGGTGGGCTCAGTTTAAAACCGGTGTTTTCCTCATCCATTACCCCACAAGTTAATCTCTCCCGTGTGATAGCTAGGCGAAAGAAAGACAGAAAGGAGGGAACAAGAGAAGGACCAGAGTTTGCAATAAGAGAGTAAGAGAGAGAGAGAGAGAGAAAGAGCGAGCGACAGAGAGAGAAAGAGAAAGAGAGAGGGGGGAGAGAACAAAAGAAGAGGAGAAAATAGGCCGGATGAAAACCGAGATGAAGGAAAGGACAAGTGAGGGAAAGAATGTGGAAGAGGATGAAGGAGTTGGGACCCAGCAGAACAAGGAACAAAATATCAGAGAGATAATATGAACAAAGAAAGAAGAATGTATAACTAGGCATGAAACATTCAGAGTTCTGGAATACTTACCACACTACGTTCTCCTTGATATATTCCTTCCGGCTCAGGGCTTTTTAAAAATTGTGTGGAGAAAGAGTATTTTACCCACCGCTCACTCACTCACAGACAGACAGAGAGACAGATAGACAGACAGAAAGAGAGAAAGACAGAGAGAGACCGAAAGAGACAGAGACAGAGAGAAAGAAAGAAAGAGAGAAAGACAGAGAGAGAAGAAGAACAAGAAGAAGAAGTAGAGAGAGAGAGACAGACAGACAGACAGACTGACAGACAGACAGACAGAGAGAGAGGAGAGAGATAGAAGACATAACAAACTGGACGTAACTAAGATCCCGAATTAAAACGAGTGGCGCGGCTCTACTTGACATCGCCTTGGACACGTGGCCAGGACAACATCCTGTTTTGGGGGCTGACGTTTTCCCAGGTCTGTGGTTGGCTGGGAGCAGATGGGATCCGTGTTTGCAGGTACTTGCTCGCAGAAACCATCAAGGACCATTAAAACGTTACTCGGGTGGACGCCAGCACAAGCCCTGGGCCCGGGGGTGGGGGTGGGTGTGTGTCTGTGTGTGTGGAGCGGGGTGGGTGGGGGTGTGGGGTGGGGTGTGGTGCGGCGGCAGGTATCCCGGGACTCCCAGTGTTTCAAGCCCGGTTACGCTATCTCTTCTCTCTTCTTCTACACTTTCTTTCATCTCTGTTGTATTTGTTCCCCTGAGTCGCGTTTCTTTCATCCTCTTCCACATTCTTTCCCCCCTCAGAGGCTTTTTTTCCTTTATCCCGAATTTCATTTCCTCCTCCCTGTTTCCTTCCTCATTTCTTGTTTCCCCGGGGCCTTTCTCTCTCTCTTTCTTTCTTGTTCTACAACTACGACAGATGCAGTAAGGGAGGGAGGGAGAGAGAGAGAAAGAGAGAGAGAGAGAGAGAGAGAGAGAGAGGAGAGAAAGAGAGAGAGAGAGAGAGAGAGAGAGGAGAGAAAGAAAGAGAGAGAGGAGAGAAAGAGAGAGAGAGAGAGAAGACAGAGAGGGGAGTAACAGAGCAACAGAGAGAAGAAAACAGGTTCTAGATAAGAATATGAATGATTGCAGGGACAGGTGGGATAGACAGGCGAGATAGTTGAGCACCGGGGACACAGGCAGAAGGATGGAGAGAATGATGGATTGACAGATAAAATATGGAGAAATTCACACTGATATCAATAAAGTGAACGGCAGTCAAAGAGAAAAACGAGCTGGAAGCTGGAGGCAAGATGAAATCGTGGAGAATACGGATAGAGAGAAGAAGCCGATCGGGTGAGTGAGCGGTGGGTAAAATACTCATCACAACTGAGCCGATCTATGCTTTTGTCTAAACATGGGCGTTCTTACTTGAGTGCCCAATACTGCATGTCCGTATGTACCAATTTTGTTTTACATTAGAATGTTGTAACAAGTCCGTACGTCCCCCAAGTTTTTTACGCTAGGGATACGTATTTTAACGTCTTTTTTGACACCAGAGCTAAAGAGCTCCTCCGGAAATGCTCCTAACAACAGCCTTAATTAATTAGGATTAATTATTCTTTTTATAACAACGGCCATTATATTATTATGTTTGTAATCCAAATTTATGGCACGATTTGGACACTGACAATAATTGTCCTCTTTTATCTGTTAGGCACTAGACTACTGTAAACGTGTGTATAACTTTCTTTTGAGCTTATTTTACCTCTCCTATTAAATAATACGTATTCAAATGTACAGGCATTGATCAGTTTAACAGTTGAGTCTTCACTTGTCGGTAAACCATGTAAGGTTTATGACCATTTTAACTCAGACTGAACTCTTTCCAGGCTACGATGAACAAAACTAGAGAGTCACACAGTGACACAGTGACACGTGATTCAAGAACTACTGAGTTTCGACTGTTTGAGTTTGGATTTGGAGAACGCAGGTCGACACCAAAACGGCCATCTTGTGCAAAGGAAAAAAGACGACGACAGACAGAATATATGAACGATAGGACAGAAGGAGATCCAACCACACGCCCCCAGCAACCACAAGCCCCCAGCAACCACCCGCGACCTATGAACTAGGACTAGGCTTCTTTCTGCCCGGCCAGCACGTCACCAGCATGACAAAACTGAGAATGGTGTAAAAATGCAGAGCTGACATTCAAGAAGCTGTACCAACATACAGAAAGCCAATCCAGCAACGTTTTATCCCCCCCCCCCCCCAATCTTTCCCTATGTTGAGACTTAGCCAGGGAAAGCTAACTCTTGGCGCAGCGCGGTTCAAATTCTTCATGGTGACACATGACATAATGACAAAAGCCGGAAGTACGTCACTGCCTCCATTTCTTTTTCTAGGCTCTGCGTATGTAGAATGCGTGTGCAAGATTAGAAAAGCCACACATATGCTAGTCTCACCCTGAACAGTCAAATTCAAAGCAGCTGTTCATCTCCTACCCACGACAATCGTCTCTGACGTTAACTTAAAGAAAGACATTCATTTCACAGGTTTGAGATTGGACAGGTCTGAGTGCATGACGTCACTGCGAGAGCTAACTGTGGCAAATTTCTCGAACATTCCACTAAGGATGTGACACTCGAACGTGGAAAGAAAAAAAAATGTTCTAAAAGTGCCCTCAAAATTAGACCATACATATATCACCGCTGTCTTAAGACATAGGCTATCTCAAATAATTGCCAGACTAGCTCGCAAAACTGGGTTTTCGGGAACTGAGTGGTTCACCACACACACGATTCATCACCTGCTTTGGCCAAGCTTTTAAAAATACTAATTGGATTTTTGATTTCGTATTTGTGTGTATTCGTATGCACCACCTGTCCTTGTGCAAGGGTGCACTATATTCCTTCAGACGGGCAGAATGCGCTTCCCTTCCCTCACACTAACATTGGTCAACTTGTAATACTAATACTATTGCTGCTAATAGTAAATAACATTTATATAGCGCATTATCCCATCAAATGTAAACTCTAAACGCTTTATAGTCATTCTTCAACGCACATTCAATTCACCAACACAAAGAACGTACCAAACATAGGACCACGGTCAGAAGCAGCTGTTGTTGGATTCCATCAATTAAACTCATGTTGAATTTCTGAATTCAATGTTTTTCTCAAATAACTTCAGAAAGGGGACCAGAGGAACAAATCTTAATCAGCTACAGCTGCCACCAGACATCGACAACTGCTTCCCCCCCCCCTCCCCCCCTTCCGCTGATATTTCATAATGATATTATACTTTCCACTCTCACTAGTTACCCGAGCAACAGCTTTCAAGTGTTAGCTCCCGAAAACGTTGATAAACAGTTGTGAAGAAATCGATTGTAATCGTAGTCCGGTGTATGTCATGATGAATCAATCACCTCCGTCTTATTACGTCATGGGGAAACAAATACCTGAGTTTGAGTTTAAAGAAAGCACGTGGACACAATAATGGTCATGTTGTGCTATGAAAAAGCAAAAACCACAGACAGAATATAAGAGAAGAATAGGACAGTAGGAGATCCCACCACAAGCGCCCCACCAACCACCCGGGAGAAACAAATAAGCTACCGTGTTTTGTTTTTTATTTCCCTGTGGTTCGTGAGACTCGACACAGGCCTTGCTTGAGCCTGACCCCCACCCCCCATCCCCTTTCCACGCAGAAACAAGACTGCAAGCAATACGAATACAGACTGTCTTCTTTATATTGTCTGCTCGTTCCATTCTTGGAAACTTTTCCATGTGGAATCCTATTGGATCGATACAAATAAAATACGTAATTGGAAAAATGCCCGGAGTAATAAAACTCCCCATGGCATAATAATATAATTACGATTAATATGTTCTGTTCTTTCTCTTTTTCTGTCCTGAAATGCAACTGTAAAGGATTTGGCCTAAGATATGAACATGGAAAGATGATAATATCACTTATCGTGGTAAACAAGAATTTGGATTGGGCAATCTGCACCAGAAAGAGCAAGCGTATCTACTTACTGTGGTTTCTCCATATTTTTGGGGTTTGATTGAAACTGTCAAAAGCCGACCGTCAGCTCATTTTCCTAATGAAACGGTACAAATAGGCTTTGCTTACCAGGCTTACCTAGTTTTTTGCTCTACGCTTACTTTGACTTACAAACCCTGGACGTTCAGTGCCAGCATCATTCTGTAGATGTTACTGACACACACGTCTTCACACGATTGACCCGATCACAGAGAGTTTAACTTTAGTCTACCTTCCTGAAACGAATTCGATGTTGAGGGCTGCCCAGATTCCACCGTGCTCATTGTATACCGCCCGGTACTAGTATTGCCTGAAGGTTAGAGATATAAACACCAAAAAATTAACAAATTGTACTCTCCAAGCTTGGCATTCTAAACATTCACTATCTTGTACCAATATTATTTATCTAAACGAGTGTTCAATTCAGGCACGGGGACAGAATGCTCCGTCTATATTAAGCTTCCGATTTATAAAGACATGTCATTTTACACAGCAAGCGATAACCCAGTCGGACTCATGTGATATCTTCCATATCCCACCCACCTGACAAACTGAACTTGTCACAGGACGACAGCAACACATTCGATGCTTCTGATAAACTGCCTCTAACAACAGTCGCGTGGCTTTCGTTTGAGTAATTATTAACCACAACACAGCCAAACCTCCACCTGCCTCTCAGTTTCTGTGTGTATTCCAAAGCAGGTATGCTAGGTGATTATTAATTCTTGCACACTTTGGAAAAACATGATTCTCTTGCTTGCAATTCAATATTACCCCCTTTCCGCCCTGTGTCTGGAAATACAAAACAATCAAACCAAAAATACTCAATTAATTCAATTACGTTCTCTTCCTGCTCTGTGTCAATTGTCAGTCCTTCTGCTCAGATTTTTTCAGCATTGGCTTTCGTTTTTTGTTGTAGATAAAAATAATAAAAGAAGAAATTTCTGTCTTCCACACACAAAAGCGACCAAGAATTGTTCAGCTCATTTTAAGAAAACTAACATGTGGTCTGCATAAGGTGAGAGAAAAAAAAAGGAGAAAAATCAACATTTTTCCTTGCTCTAAAGGGAAGGGAAGAATTTCGCAGTACCATTCAGTCAATGTCAATTAAAGTGATCAAAAATGCAATTACGTCGTTTTGCCAGTGGATAGCCAACGGTTTGCTTGACATAACCATGCTACCGTCAGGCAGCAGAGAACGCAAAGTCCTAAACCAGACTGCTGGATAACTTCACACCAAGCATTTTGAGACTGAGGCCCCACAAGCTTTAGTGATCAAAATAATAATACCTTGATATTTACTACGCAATACAGGCTACTTGCACTTTGTCTGGCACTTTCCCTGCTCCGGCGGATATACACATCCAGGAAAACATTGTCAATACAATAAATAATGTATTTGTTGACAACATAATTTACGCATCCATCCGCCAGTTATTTTCCCCGTCTCCTCTCTCTCTCTCTCTCTCTCTGTGTGTGTGTCTCTCTCCGCCTCTCTCTCTCTCAGCATGTCACTATTCATCATTTACTCCTCTACCATTCGCCATCAGATGCATTTTACATTGCTATTTTCTTTGCCCCCCCCCCCCCGCACATTCGCTTATTCCTTGACATTCCATACTTCCGATCACTTCATTAATACCTCCATACTTTGTCATTCTTTCCTTTTCACACTTTTCTTTCCGTAATTTCCCGCCGTACGGTAATGATATCTCATTTATGCCACTATCAGATCACAAATTGGACAATAAAATACCACTCAGCGCTGACGCAGTAAAGCGTTCATAAGGAAAAGCCGGGGTAATGACTCCATAGCATTGACGGATCAGAGTGAGTGCCAAATGAACAGGCTGGCCCTGCCCTCGAGACCCGTGGACCGGTCATAATGGTCGTCTCAGCCTGTTCGATGTTCATACTACTATCTTGTGGGCAGGATCGGAAAATAAAGGAGGGGTGAGAGTGAATGGGCCACCGGGGGAGGTGGAGGAAGGGGGAGGTGGAGGAAGGGGGAGGTGGAGGAAGGGGGAGGGGGGTTGTCACACTGAGGTTTAAAAACAAGCGTTTCGTGAGTGTCATGTCTGTAGATGTGAAAAAGAGAGAAGGAGACAGCCATAAATATTGTGCTAGGAAGACGTAAGACGATAGACAGACGATAACAGAATGACCGTCTAGAAGCGCCCGCCAACCACAAAGAGAGCGAGAGAGAAAGACAGAGAAAGAGAGAGTGTGAGATAGAGAGAGAGGGAGACAGACAGACAGACAGAGAGAGAGAGAAAGAAGCAAAGAGAGACACAGAGAGAGAGAGAGAGCGAGAGAGAGAGAGGGAGACAGACAGACAGAGAGAGAGAGAAGCAAAGAGAGACACAGAGAGAGAGACAGCGATAGAGAGAGAGGGAGACAGACAGACAGAGAGAGAGAGAGAGAGAGACAAAGAGAGAGAGACACACACACACATACAAAGAGAGAAGACAGAGCTTGGTTTAGTCCAACAGACAGACAGCCAGACAGATCCGATAGGCCATAGCGTAGAAAGAAAGGAAGACAGACAGACAGACAGACAGATAGACAGAACATTGTTCAGGTCATAAAAGACCACAGCAAAGCATCAGGAACACCGTGACCCATCAACTCCCTATGCAGAACGTTGAGGTGAAGACAAAGTCACACATAGACACAGACTCGCCAACGTGAACAAACTCTGTCTACTTTACTTTGGAATCCAATATACTTCAGATTTCTGTCAAATAGGATAGATCTGGTCTTGCATCGACTGGTCAAACTCAATAGAGAAATACGATCTGAAAAGGACCACCAGAATTCGTCTGGATAAAATATATCGTATTCGAATATATGCCGAAATCAAGGAAAAGTCAAGAGTCCAGAATGGTGACGAACTGTCCTCGCTGCCGCAGCAAGGATATTTTCCTGTATTCGATACCTGCGACCAGTGTTTATCCATGACGGAATCGAACTCCATGGGAACTTACTTAATGTTGCTGGACACATCGTATTGGCGTCTCCCTTCCTCCTCCTCCACCCCACCACCCCCCCCAACCCCCAAAAAAACAAACCGCCCCCATGTTAGAACTAAATTTTTAAAAAATTACCATAAATCATAAAAGGATTGGAAATGGAAAGGGGAAAAGAACGAAAACTGTTGGTCCTGAAAGAGCTTCATTAGCCAAATAATAACAACAACAAAAAAACACTAGTGGAAGCAGCTTTGTGTTTAGATATCCAAATAGACAACTAGATAGACTTGACAGGCCAGCCAGCAGGAAGACGAATAGGCAGGCAGGCAGGCAGACAGACAGACAGACAAACAAACAGACAGACAGACAGACAAACAGGCAGACAGACAGACAGACAGACAGACAGACAGACAGACAGACAGATAGATAGATAGATAGATAGATAGATAGATAGATAGATAGATAGATAGATAGATAGATAGATAGATAGATAGATAGATAGATAGATAGATAGATAGATAGATAGATAGATAAAGTCTGCACTCTTCACCGCCATTTGTGAAGAAGCTAATGTGATAGAAAGTCACCTAATGGACTCACATCCAATCAAATTTGCTGATGTCTATAAGGCATTGCATGAGTTTAACACATAAATCTAATACTGTGGGTGAGAGATTGGAGTTGGGGAGTAAGACTGCATGGAGACAGCTTGGGACAACCTTCGAGTTTTGAGTGTGAGTTTGGAGGCAGCACTTTGACACGTTGACATTCACATTGTGCCCCGCAAAAAGCAAAACCATAGTCGAAGTACAACAGAAAGATAGGACAGAAGGAGACCGTACCAGAACAGCCTACCAACCACCCGCCGAGCCCTATGAGATATACAGTCAGTCCCACCAATGCGGGACATTGTATCTTGGCAGAAAATAAAAAAAAAAACAATTAAAACTACGAAATAAGAACGTATCGTCGGTGTAGAACAATACTCCCGTAACCCACAAAATATGGGTAACAGATACTCCCGTAACCCATAAAATTTGTTTTGTTCTACACCGACGGTGTGTTTTTGAGTTTGAATTCAGAGAAAGCACGTCGACATGCCGTCGGTCACATTGTGCAAGGAAAAAGCAGGACGATAGATAAATTATAACAGAAGGACAGCACAGACGGAGATCCTATCAGAAGCGTCCGCCAACCATATCTTCTCCTTACACTGACAAGGTTCTAACTCCCTTCCACCAACTTTTGAGAAATTTGATTGGAGTTTCATGTGTTTATAGCTTTGAGAGGTACGACTTTCTTTCTTTTTAGTTGTACTGACAAATTACATCCCGAACCTGCTTGATACTTTGACACACAATGGAGAAGGCCTGTAGAAGTAGGGTGTAACTCAGTTCAGAACTCAGAGATCGAACGCTGTCATCCTAAGGGGACGATATGCGGACAAATCAGCTCGCCAAATTCCGTCCGTCTCCCGACGAGCGTTGATCTTCCATGTCAGCAATGCAACAATGCGTACCTCATCGATCGAAAACCACCATAAGTCAAGTGCCATGATTCAACAATTTATAATTCTGCAATTCTTTAGGGTCGTCTGGAGTCAGCGGCCTATCCAAAATAATCTGCCCAGAACAACCTTTGAACATACGGACAAAATCATCTGTGAATTTGGACAACATACGTTCTGCTACATTAAGAAATATTAAACACTGTTGTATATTCAGCGTATGCGCAAGTGACACGAAATTCAAGGCTTTCATTTTAGTTTGAGCATTTGCAGCAGTAAAACCAGCGAGTATTTATTTAAGAAATATTAAACGCTGTTGTATATTCAGCGTATGCGCAAGTGACACGAAATTCAAGGCTTTCATTTTAGTTTGAGCATTTGCAGCAGTAAAACCAGCGAGTATTTATTTATAGAGAGATCTCACTTCCGCCAAATCGCCAAACTAGGTCGCGGCGGTAACAAGAATTGACACGGACCGCCTTCACCAAAGACAATGCGCGCATCTATTTACTGCGGTCTGTTCGTATTTTGGGGTTGACTGAAATTATTTACAGCCGTTTGCTAGCTCTTAACCCCCTTCCAGGATATGTACAAACGGGTATTGTTTACGCCGCTACGTACTTTCCGCTCCATGCTAACAGTGGCTTCGCGGAGCCTCCCGTGTTCGCAGTGCGAATCGACCAATAGTGATTTTTCTCCATGGCATTCATACTCTTTGGTAAAAACTTTCATATTTTGCCTATGGAACTCCCCCCCCCCCCCCATCCCCCCACAACCACCACCACCTTAACCCCAATCACTCCTTGGGAGGCAAATACATGTACGGTATTAGTTTTCTTTTTGTTATAACAACAACCTCAACAACAACAACAAAAAAAGGAATCATTATCTTGTCAACATTTATATTCCCTGTAGAGTTAACAAAATTACCTTGACGTCCTCATGGAGATAATGACACTGAGATTTAGTGACGCTTGTTTTATCAGCTCCCAGTTCCTAATGCCATTTTAGAACTTAATGGGGAAACAAATCCTCGAACCCCCTTCCTCTTCCCACCCTCGGTGTTTGGGATCTCACTCTAGAACATTCAGTTCTGGCTAGAAAATGTCACGGCATCTCTGGGTCATTTCAGGGGAGAGGAGAGGAGAGAGAGAGAGAGAGAGAGAGAGAGAGAGAGAGAGAGAGAGAAAGAAAGAGAGAGACAGAGAGAGAGAGAAAGAGAGAGAGAGAGAGTTTGTGTGTTGGTATGTTTTTATGTTTGGGCTCAACATGACGTTTTGAGACTGTTTGGGTAAATGTGAGTCGATGCTTGTGTATTTGGTGAGTGTGCAATCGTGTGAACGGGTGTTTTGGTAATTAGGTTGGACCGTCTTACTGAGTGTCACAGTGGGTGTATGTGCATGTGAACTGGTGGGTGCCTTGATGAGTCGGCTGAGTGTGCATGCATGTCGTGGTGTGCAATGGTTGAATCTGTTGTGTATGTATGTGTGTGTGTCTCAGTGTGTACAAGAGTGCGAGCACGCGTGTCTTTGCACGTGTCATTTGGTTCGTGAATGTATATTAGGGTCACTAAGGGCATATCTGGTCATCACTTGATATTTCCCCAACTTGCTGACTAACCGCCGTTTTCCACATGAACTGAAGTAAAAAATGAAGTTCTCGGCAGATCTAGATATGAGTGATGTTTTGATTTGAGTTAGGAGAAAACTCTTACAGAATACGGCTCAGTATCGGGACAAGAAAATATTCATTACTTTCCGTTTTTTTTTACTGAAAGCAACGATACTCTCGAGACGCACTCTCAAGTAAATAGAATAGAAATTAAAACCTTCATGTATATTATTTTTTCATTATTCTACTCATTGTGGGTCCAAAACTCTGTATACATTAAATAGGCTGAAACCTACAAATACATTATTTCGGATGTCTGTTTGTAGCGTCTAATACGGCACTGTCTCAATGTTTTTACCGCAAATGTATCTGGCAGATACTAGAAACAATTTTTTAAATTCGTTAATCAGTAACACTAATTCCCCGAGAGTGTATAATTACAATTTCTAAACATCCTCTGATTGCTTTGTAATTAAGAATTACAAGTACCCATTTTCCTGCCTGTCATACTAAGAATAACAAATAACAGTGTGATAAATTTCTCTACTTTTACTATTCTATCATCAGTTATCATGCTTTTAGATGCCCCGCGTGCCTTTGTCACCCCTAAACTATAAACTATTTCCACATTTATGCACTATAGTTTGAGTGTGGCTTCTACATACGGGCATTATAGAGACTTCTAGTTGGCAAAAGTAGTGACGCCATACTTTTTGTCCGTGGACGCCACACACTAAAGGTTAAACTGATTCCATTTTTTGGCATGGATATTGAGACATAAAACCCGTGTCTAGAAAAAGAGCCAATGTTGGAAATGGTTTCGTTTTTTTCCTGGCGGGTGAGTTGTCGATGGGGACAGTGTTGGATTTACCATTAGGCTAGCTAGGCTGAAGCCTAGGGCCTCAAAACTTATGGGGGGGGGGGGGGGAGGGAGGGGGGAGCCGCCCCAGGCCAATATGCATGATATTTTTTGTGACACGCGTAGCCTTTTCTTACATAAATATTATTATGTTACACTGCACTATAGTTTCTGGACAAATCTTTTGTAGTTTTCCTGGCATTACGTCCTTTCGAGAAGGAATTGCTAGGTGCGGAATTTTAAACACCTATCATCGTCATTATCGTTACTCAGATGATTCAAAACACGCCCATCATCCCCTTGGCGTGAAGGTGGGGGATTGGGAAGGGCCTCACAGCTAGAATAGCCTAGGGCCTCCCTTCATCTAAATCCGGCCCTGGGTGAGGACATGAAACATGGGTTCTCACCGGGCTATTATGTGGAGGTTACAGGCCCGGGTGTGTCGCCAGAGGGCTCATTTTATACTGAGGCAACTGCTATACTGGACAGACAGACAGACAGACAGGGAAGTTTACAGACTAACTGGATTGAGCCTTGTATAGGAAAGACAACTCAGACGGGCTGGGAGGCAACTGTGAGATAAAGACGCCTGTCTGCATCAGCAGAGAAGAACATGACAAAACGTTTATGTAGAACAAGGAGTGAACTGAGAGTGACCCATTGCTTTGCTTTGTCGCGGGAAAATGTTGAGGTTTGGTACAGCTTGTTGTGACTGGCGAGTAATTAATTAATCTGGCGCAACGAGCGATAAATAAACACAGACAGACAGCCAGACATACAGATGGACGAGGGACGGACCGATAGATAGATAGATAGATAGATAGATAGATAGATAGATAGATAGATAGATGGATAGATGAAGTCGGCCACCCCAGCAGACAATTGCACCAACACTAACCTCCTCCCCTGCCCCTCCTATACACCAGTCAGACCTCTTTGATCAAGATTCGCTTCCCCCAGACTCTCGTGTCAGCATTTCCCACCAAACATGTAGTTACAGCTGCAGTAACGGCCACATCATCTCTCTTTTCTCTCTCTGCTCCCCCATCCCCCCCCCCCCCACACGCGCAATTTTCACTAACATTCATCAGAAATTGCATGTCTGACAATTCAAAGCGATATCTACAGGAATCAATGAAAAACTAAAGGGCCAGTGAACTCACGCAACATTGAAAATGAACCTGAAATTATTCCCTGCTACTCATAACTCAGTCCTGGACTGACCGTACCGGGGTAAAAAAAAAAAAAAAATGAAGCTGGTCTGGAACAAACGCCAGTTTGGAGCTGACTTTTTTCCCCCTTGTATCAGCTTTCTCATCTATCTACTCCTTTACTTCTTCTGTCCGTCCATCCGACTAGTTAATCATGCCGCCATTTCGTGGTTGGGCCGGCCCATCAAATAAAAGTGCGGACGCTCGATCTAGACATTTTGCTACGCTTTTCATACGTTTAGGCTCAATCCACCTCGTACAACTGTACGAGCGTGTGGCCATTAGAACAGTCATTGTCCATGGTGGGGTTTCGGCGTTCTAAGACTTTCAGAGGCATTTTGCATGGAGTTTCTGACTGTTCCATTGCAATGGAAACAAGATTTTTCTGTAACCCAACAACTAACGTAAGACCAAACTTATTACACTCATTACCCTAATTGAAAATACGTAAACACTTCTTAGACACCCCCTTCCTCCTTTACCCACCATAAATTGTTGTCACTTGTACGAACGCACACCAAGTGTTTTGCTCTGGGGGCGCATACGTACACGTACCTATCCCTAACCCCTCCTTATCCTCAACCCTAAATCTTATCGAATCTCTAACCTTGCCCCTTACCTTCAACCAAAAAACAAGAGGACAACAAAAAGAAAATGTGAGAGAATAAATAATTAAGGCTGTTGTTAGGAGTATTTCGGAAGGAGCTCTCTCTAGCTCTGGAATCACAAAGGCTTTAAAATACTACCCCTAGTGCAAAAAAACTTGGAGGACGTAAGTATTTGTAACAACATTCTTATGGATAGCCAATTTCCCGTCGTCAAACCATCGAGTTAACTATCTAAGGTAGCGGCTGTTATTGCATGGGGGACCGCAGTCAAACTACAAAGCCGAAGAGAGAAAATACTAAGTTGTGTTAACATGTTCACTGTTGAGCTACGGTCCCATAACAATAGCCAGTTAGGCTTATTTCCTCCGTTCGGCTTTGTAGTCAGACCACGGTCCAATAACAGCTACATCGAATCTAAGGAACGAATCTTCTTCCTGCCCATAAAGTATAATTGTCTGTTTATCACGTCTTATACCAAAATGGTTTTGCTAACCGGTTAAACTAATTATTTTCTCCAGTCAAATGCACCCGTTTGTTCGGTAGTCTTTGTGTACTGCTCCAGTCCAAATGGATCCATTCTGGCACAGAAAAGACATTAACATTGGATCACTACGTATAAATAATAAACACCTGATGGTACGATAGCAAAGGTTTCTCTCCTGGCTTTGCCTTCGTATACAATGCAAGGCTGACTCGGCCAATCTTCGGAAAGAGTTCCGTATGTCCCGACCACTGTGAACTCGTACACTTTGGAAAAGGGATAAGGACATGGTTAACGATAAGTTTAAAGTTAGGGATAGGCTTAAGGTTAGGAATATGCTAAGTGTTAGGATAGAGTCATATATTTTGAAAAAATCCCTCGTTTTTTAGCATCTTGTCTAGGTGGTCTGGACGTACGGAACTCTTCCCGAATCTTGTTCAACAATGCTCATGTCCAATGACTAAAAGCTACGAGTACAAGATTGATACTTAAATGGAGGACACATTGGCCTAGAAGCAAGGTGCTCGCCTCTGCCTCTCATGCCGAAGGTACCAGATTCGGTCACTGGTAGGTGCGGGCATATTGGAATTTTTTTCTTTCCTTTTTTGGGGGTGGGGATGGGGGGGGGGGGTTTCTGTCCCTGATCCTCCGGTAGGTAGGATCAAGCCCCTAGTCTTCTCGGATAAGGATAAAAACTCGGAAGGCCCGCGTGCGCGTTGCCCGCGTTAATGATACCTTGGGAGTTAAAAGTCGAGAAGAGCAGGCCGAACAGGACACTGCCCGGTTCAAATAAAAACAACAACAACAACAAATCCCTACCACAAAAAATACACAGAAACAAGAAGAAGAAAAATAAAAAGAAGAAAAGAGAGATGTAAATGTCAAGGGCAGCGGAACCGACTAAAAATGAAGGCCTGAACACTCGATACCTAAATATAAAATGAAATGGCCACAGAAATTATTGATAATGATATGGTGTATCGATTATGGATAAGTTGAAATAAATGTTAGCATGAATTTTCTTTTTTTATAATTCTTCACACATTTAAGGACGTTTCCTTTAAGCAGCATAGACCATCTGGGATTAAAGTTCACAAACAGTAAAGGATAACCCATAAAGAGTATGTGAAGTGGCGAAAGTGGTTAGTCTTTAGTTGAAACAATCATCACTGATCGTGAAGTCAGGACCTTTGATTAAATACAGCTAGCTTGAATTATACAGACGTTGCGCTCAAGTTCTCGTCAGAAAATAGGTTGAACAAGTTTAGAATTGAACTTTGACCCCCCCCCCACCCCTCGCCCATTTTACACATACTCTAAGATCAACGAACATGGCGTCCTATAGTGGAGACTCGCTAAATCCCGCTGCGAAAAAAAAAACCATAGGAAAAAACGATAGAATCAAACATTACAAAGCATAGAAGGCGTTGATCTGTAAAAGCTGCCAAAGGACAGATGGCTGGCTAACAACCGACCGAGCTGCCAAACATCACAATAATTATCCGAACATTTTTCATTCATTAGTGCGGAAGACAGCGACTACACATTTGATCAGTTCCAAGTAAGTGGATTTTTCCGAACTATGGAGCTGGAAATGCCTTTTCTGTTTATGACCTTGATCTACAAACATCACATTCTCTCACTCAGTCCCTCTGCTACCCTCCCCTCGCGTGTACGAATCCCTGCTACAGCAAAAAAGAAAAAAAAGAAAAGCTTTTGCTTTGTCCGACGTTCGATATCGACAACCAAACTAGCACAAATGGTAGACATTTTTCACTGCATTTACCAATGAAGTGGCGGGCGGAAGTGAACAAAGAGGGCGTGTGACGTCGTGTTCGTTCAACTTGCAGTGAACCAGCATGACATCCTGTGCAAGGACGATTTACCAAGTTATCCCCACTCAGCACGCATAGGAAACCAAATCTAATAAGTAAAACACAAAATTACCCAGTGTCTCTACTGACACTGCTATCGTTTTATCTCATCGCGGATTTCTAACAAGCTATCTTTTAAATGGAACAACCTGTCTTCTGTGTTGTACGTGAACAAAGTTGGTTGTGCGGTTTTCACTGCTTTCTCACCGGGTCCAGTTAATTGGACATGTCAAGGCTGATGTTATGGTCTTTGTCACCCAGGCGAAAGATTCAGCAAGAAGATGACCTTCAGTAGAATGTCGTAACTACACTAATTTGCCAAAAATATCGATTATGTCTGGCAATAGCATCATACCTCCCAGCAAGCAGTTTTATGAATTTAACTCTCTAAGCACCATAATCATATCACCAGCGATACACAGACATTTATCACTCGGTTTCAGTTCCCACGAGAAAAGTAAGTTATTTTTAGTGTTTTCTACAATACACACGATAAATCAACTTAAATGGTCATGAAAAACACCTTAATTATGTCTTTAAGAACAAAATTCTCAGGAAATCAGAACTCGACCACATGCCAAAATGGAAGCGGAGAATAGAGGGTTAAGAAGCTAAATTGTAGCAGGAGCCACACAGTACACTAGCATGAGCAGTCACATTCTCAGTGAGTTATATTTCATATCATGACACATGTGCCTTTCAGTCTCTGACAGAACACCAAATAATGAACTCACAGATGTCAGTGACCGGGTCACTGATGTTACTCATCTCGGCATACCACATTATGTCACTGATGTTACTCATCTCGGCATACCACATTATTACGGTGTCACACTACCACAATTACCATGCCTAAATAATTATGAATCCGTAAAAATCAATGCCCCCCTAATGACATTCGGCACAAGACACCAGAACGCTGGCACTCACCCAGATAGCGGACTGGATTTCTACATTGCATGGTTTAAGTGGACTTGTCCACACCATCCGCCCCGCTCCACTATTTTACGGAAAATGACATATGAAAAAGTAAAACTCTCTATGCGTCTATAGCAGTGAGGAGCGGAGCAGAACGGATGCTGTGGGCAAAGTATACAGAGGTAAAGGCTGTTTTCAGGCGTCATTTTCCGTAAAATAGCAGAGACGGGCGGATGCTGTGGACAAGACCACTATCCCCGCTGGTGTTTGCCCGGGGGCCGGATACCTGGCTGATGGTAACTACTTAAGACATACTTAACTTTCCCGCACGCACGCACGCACGCACACACACACACACACACACACACACACACACACACACACACACACACACAAAGCAACCGGTACGTTATCATGTCAGAGGGACGCGATGTCTCCTGGAACACGTTCGAGCAGTGCACTACAACACTGAAATGTCTCAATGGTGCCATCAGATGGTCTAAAACCGCAATCTTGACTTTTATATGACAGTGTACGTCGCTGGCGGATGAAAGCCTGCACAGGATGGGGTCGGTAGGTGGAAGGGGGGGGGGGAGAAGGGGGGGGGAGTTTTTCTTGGGGTGTGGGGTGGGGGGAAAGTAAAGCGAGACCTCCCTTCAGCATTGCGGATTAAATGCTTGCATGAACTCATACCCATGGGCTTGTGGGGGGCAAATGTTTCGTAATTTCACAAGTATCATCTGCACAGTAATAAAATACCCTGTAACTACATTCTATAGATTGTATTAGATCCACGACAACGCATTTCCCCACAGAAACCAAATGCATTGGCTACCAGTTAGAGCCAGAATAGAATATAAACTCTCCGTTTTGTCACCGTTCAAAAGTTTCCTCTGCTCCATCATACATTTCAGATCTTGTTCCTATTCATAAACCACCGAGGGTGTTTAAATTTTAAACCAGCAATCATTTCCCAAAGGCAAATAAAAAATCTGGCCTGGAAACATTCAGTCGCCAATCCGTTTTCAGGTTTTGCTCCAAGTATCTGGAATGAACTCCCATTCAACATAATGGAACTTGAATCCATCCCCACGCTTAAAAATAGTCTTAAAACCCATTTCATTTAATAGGTATTTTGGATTGTTGTTACTTGTACGCACGGTCCCAAAGTTTTTGAGCTAGGGGTACGTATTTTAAAGCCTTTATGACTCCAGAGGTAGAGAGCTCCTCCCAAAAATACTCCTAACAACAACCTTAATTAATTATTCGTTCAGATTTTGTTATTGTTTTCCTTCTGTTTTTTTGTTTGAAAGGGTAAGGGGCAAGGTTAGAGATTCGATAAGATTTAGGGTTGAGGATAAGGACGGGGTTTGGGATAGGTACGTATACATACGCGCCCCTAGCCCAAAACCCTTGGGGACTGTACGTACTAGTAACAAAAGCCGGTATTTTGACTGCTGATGGAATTTCTGTGCCAGGTCTAGTGAATGGGATGTGTGTGGAGTCTATGCGTGTGTGCATCCCATCGTAAGCATGTGAAGTTGTGACTGTATGCCTGTAAGCATTATCATAAGACTGGATTACTATTTTGTTTTTCTCCTTGCAAAGCGCCCTGAGCTTCCAGGAAAACGCGCTATATAAATTTTTAATGTACTTTATAATTATTATTATGTAGTGCCAACTGTTACAGGTATTGAAAAAAATGTTGACGACAATAAGGAGTTCTAATGTACAATGATATCGCACACATAGAAAAGATAGATTGCATAAACAATGCTACATTTGCACTGACTAGTATACAGTCACCTTAGAATGAAAAGATTCTAAATCCCTTCCGTCAACTTTTGAGAAACCGAGGATTGAAGTTTCGTGTGACCATACCTTTTAGAGCAAAGAATTTTTGTCTTTTTAGTAATACTTACAATTACACGCCGAATTTGCTTGCTACTTTGACACAAAATAGAGAAAACCTGTAGAAGTAGTGTGTAGAGCATAACTCTATTCAGACAAAAAATGGAGAAAGAACCTTGACATTCTAAGGGCACAATACAGTAAGGGCTATTTCTCTACTGGATAATCTCCATCCCAACAAAGGCACACGAAAGGCTAGGGTACCTTACCATAGAGAATGCACGGCGACGACCAACCATTTCAAACACCACAACATCCTCCTCGGACCACACTGTAACACTACACATCATCCTGTTTCTGCCACTGCAGCTGTAACCTTCCCTGTTGTCGCTGACAAAAAACTACCACACACAATTGCACTTGAAAGTCCCTTTAACTAATTCTTACACAAGAATGTACTAATTCCTTATAAAAAACACGCCGTTCTTGCAATTATGATAAGTATTATTACAGTATGTGAATGCATCTAACAAATTCCAAATTTTAATCCGCATTGAGAAATCCAGAATAATTAAAATCAATTCTCCGCTAAACATGTTATCCTTTCTTTGAAATCTCATAGAGTACTTGCGCCACACACAAACACTGGTTAAACTGCCTTGCCTTGCTGTGTACTCATCAGTGTAAGAAAGAGAAAAAAAAAAACGCACGAAACACGAACACACAGAGGGATCGTTTAATGAAGTTAATCGCATTTTCTTGAACATCCCCGCACTCAACGAATGAACTGTGAGTTTCGCTAGTTGAGTAACAATTCTGTTGAGTCTTCAGGTTAAAGACCGTTGTGCATTTCTCACCTGCTCCAGGAAAACACAGTAAGTCAAGTTTACCTCAGTAAATATTACATTTGGTGTGTAGAGCGCATGGCTCCCCAAGTCACGGAATCTTCTCTGCTATTTTAACACTGGTAACGGTTTAGCTTTGCAGGGCAGTACTAAAAAGCATACAAGCTTCCAAGCACATAGGCAGTTAGACAGACAGACAGATGAGCGGACGGACGGACGGACGGACAGACAGACAGACAGACAGACAGGCAGGCAGGCAGGCAGACAGACAGACAGGCAGAAAGATAGATAGACAGACAGACAGACAGACAGACAGATAGATAGATAGATAGATAGATAGATAGATAGATAGATAGATAGATAGATAGATAGATAGATAGATAGATAGATAGATAGATAGATAGATTGACAGACAAACGGATAGACAGACACTCAGACAGAAAACAGACAGACAGACAGATAATAGATCGATCGATAGATAGATAGACAGATAGATAGATAGATATTACTGAGCACACACGCGCACTTCGGCTGTTTTATCCCAGTACTCCCATACTGGCATCACCGAGTTGCCAGATTGCCCCGGGGAGTGCCAAGTTATCAGGAGTTGCCGTGCTAAACTGGCCTAAGGTATGGCACTCTGCAGCGGTGCACCTCCGACTTCAAACACAAACTCATTTCTCGTTAACCGTTATTTCTGTCCCACTGCACCTGATGACGGCACTATCAGAAAGCTTGACACCCGGAGTGCCCTTGGACTTGCGTCAATTGATCCAAATGGCAGGTCCAAAAGCTCAGAAAGAGCCATCAGCCAATCAATAAACTATCAAATAATTTATTCCTTTAGCGACAAACTCAGGGAGATATGATCGGAGGAAGGCAGACGCTGGGCATTAGGCTCAAGTGGTTCTTGAACCGGATTGTTCAGTATTTACAGCGGTGGCTGCAGAACTACCACAACATGAGCAACAACCACCAACAACATCAGCAGCAGCAACAACAACAAAACAAGCAACAACAGCAGCAGCAACAATAACATTATATCCATGACAGAGTTAAGATTATTAACTCCGGGATAAAGTTATCGACTGGATTACATAACACACGTATTCACAAAACTGCCCTCATGAATACAAAAAATGAGAAACACTCTTGAATCAAAGAAAACAAAATAAAAAAAAAACTCATTAGAATCTTCAAACAGCACGAAGCCGTTAAATCTGAGCGATAGCATTCTTCATCTCATTGATTAAAAGATAATGATAATAATAATAATAATAAAATCTCTTCTTGCCCAATTTTACGAGATGATAACGAGGCCTCGAACAACCCACAGATTGTGTCTCATTACGTGGAGCAGAGAGAGACACAGAGAGAGAGAGAGAGAGAGAGAGAGGTATCCTTCCGCTTCCGGTGGGCAACCTTACGGCAGTTAAAGAGTGGCCTCTGTGACTTAGAAGAGGTAACTATTAGGCCTCAAGCCAACACTCAGCCTATTGAGCAGTCCTAGAAATGTCTCCCCTTTCCTCATACACTCACAAAATATTAACCAATTA
>OZ007567.1:63372357-63382357 GCA_963931925.1 Onchidella celtica
ATGTTTTCACTTTTCCTGGTGTCAACGTTGATGTTGTCTTCAATTTAGACCCACCAACAGAAAAAAAAAAAACGTTTTTACCAAGCCACAGTCAGACTGTGGTTGTCTCAAGGAGATTCGCGTCCACTGGTCTTAAAGTACGTGATGGCATCGGTGGTCTGATGCTGGTGACAACCTCGGAATCCATGGATTTTGTCAGCGACTTTCTTGAATGCGTTGTTTCTGTGTTTGTCTGCTTTCTCCCTCAAGAGGTTCGTTTAGCAAGAGGAAATGTAGAATGAGTGATTGTCACTTCCTTTTTGCCACGGTTCCAGCGAATTCTCTACATCGTGTATTATTTCATTCCCACCGAATTCGCTCTGCACCTTCATTCCCCTCCCACCCCCTCCCAAAAATAGTGAAACGGGGAGAGAGAAACAGGGGGAGTAAGAGAGACAGCAACAGAGAAAGACAGACAAGGATGCATATATCTAGGGAAAGAAAGAGAGAGAGAGCGGGAGAGAGGGATAGAAAGAAAGAAGGAAAGAGGGGGCAGGAGGGAGAGAAAGAGGGAGGCAGATATAGAAAGAGAAAGACAGATAGGAAGAGACAGAAATAGAAAGACAGAAAGAAAGAAAGGGAGAGAAAGACACACACAAACACACAAAGATACCAAGAGACAGAGAGAGAGAGCGAGAAAGAGAGACACAGACACCGAGAGAGAGAGAGAGAGAGAGAGAGAGAGAGAGAGAGAGAGAGAAAGTCAGACAGAGAGAGAGAGACACACACACAGACACACACACAGAGAGAAAGAGAGGGGAAAGGAGCAGCAGCAGGAGTATATAAGCAAACGTTCATCAGCCGTACTCCATAACCCGTTGATGATTTTCTGCGATGAAAAACTTGACTTGTTGACGCGATTTCAATTGAGTCAGACAGAGATGGATGAACCTTTGGCCACATGCCAGCCTTACCAGTTCCCATACACTTTACAAGCAAACATCTCACTACATGTATAATGTAATGACCTAATGTAATAAATTAACTTGTATAGGGCCCAAATCCATAAAAAAAAATAAGGTGCTCTAAGGCGCTGGACTAAAATTAAAAACAGGATTAACATGAAATCAATTCCTCATGTTCCCACTCACAAACATTAACAAACACTTGATCTACTCTCATCCTCAAACGGTCACACAAACACACAGTTATGGTAAGGTTAGCTGAACAGACAGACAGATGGACACACGGGACAAAACATTCCAGAGCAAAATGAGATCATGTTGACCCGTCAGGACAAAATGAGGTTTATTACGGACATGGGAGAGAGTTCTTGACAAAGGTAATAACAAAAAAACAAAAAAAAGCCTTGCGTGCATTCAGACGCGCAGGAAGCAGGCGCAGAAAATAGAAAACAAAAAATAATTGTGCCAGAATTTTTTTGTGTGTGTATTGTTTTCGTTTTTGAATGAAGGTCAATGTTTGCTTGTTGCCTCTGCCGTGTTTCTATTTATATCATTCTTTGCTTCTGGCAAACTCTCCTCCCTCCCCTCCCTCCCCTTCAGTGGGTCCCTCAACCTTCTGTTACACGGGCGAGGCTCAGAAATAACGTAAAATAAAAAAAAGATCACAGATTAATTTTGGCCGGCGCGTGCACGGAAATCAACACAGAGATTTAAAAACTGCAGAAACAATAACACAAAACAAAACAAAAGAAAAAGAAAACTTCCGTAAAACAGACCGGGTGGACCATCATTCTCTTGCCGACTCCAATCCGCAACTTCAGAATGACGTCCAGTAGTTCCCATACAATGACAAGGTTCTATCTCCACTTTTTGGCTGGACTGAGTTACACACTACACACTACTTCTACATGCCTTCTCCACTGTGTGTCAAAGTATCAAGTCAATTCGGTCTGTAATTTGCAAGTATTACTCAAAAGAAAAAAAAGTCGTATCATCAAAAGCTATGGGGGATAAGGTGGTCTAGAGGCAATGTGCTCGCCTCTCATGCCAAGGGTCCCGGGTTCAAAACCCGGCCGGTGCAGGCATGTTGGAAGTTTGGGATTTTTCTCATATTTTCGTGTCCCTGATCCTATTAGGATCGAGTACCTAGTCTTCTCGGATAAGGACAAAAAAATTCGGAGGGCCCGTGTGCACGTTGCACACGTTAAAGATACCTTGGCAATTGGAAATCGTAAAGAGCAGGCCGAACAGGCCGCTGTACGGGCAAAATTAAACAAAATTCATCTCTATCATTCCCTCCCCCTCCCTCCCTCATCTCCTCCCTCCCCCCCCCCCCAAAAACAACAAAAAAACAACCGCCGACCGGCGCTGCACTGTGGCGACGACGTGCCTGCTCCAGTTATAACTGGGCTGCAATGGTACAAAGGCAAATTTCCCAAATGGGATTAAAGAAGTATACAAATACAAATACAAATACAAATACAACAAAAAAAAAAAAAAAAAAATACACGAAACTTCAATCATCAATTTGTCCAAAGTTGACGGAAGGGAGATAGATAGAACCTTGTCATTCTAAGTGGACAAGAGCAGGAAAACAGGGGGAGGGGAGAAGTAAATATTTCAGCTCTGCGGAAAACAGGGGCAGGGGAGAAGTAAATATTTCAGCTCTGCAGATTTCAAGTGAAAAGTGCCGATCTGATGTACGAATCTGACCAGGTTTTTCCCGCCAAGAAACAAACATGTGCCGTCAAAACGAGCCGCCCGACGAGTTTGTTTTCTAAAACGACGAATAAACAAGTCATAGCGAACGTATTTCTGGCAACAATTAACACGGTTATTTTTTATAATGTAGATTCATTGCCATGCAGCAGACGTGCAAAGACAAATCACCGTATGCGTAGAGCTTTTTAATCAGTCTGATTTCAAGTATGCAATGTGTTATGTAGTTGGGCGATGGCAGTGCCGATGACTCTCCTTTCTATGTTTTTAAGGTAGGCAATTTACACGTTTTGTTTACTGACATTAAACAGTGAAGTGAATAATAATAATGATTTTTTTTGTTGTATTTTGTATTTTGTATACTTCTTTCATCCCATTTGGGAAATTTGCCTTTGTGTCATCGCAGCCCAGTTATAACTGGAGCAGACACGTCGTCGCCACAGTGCAGCGCCGGTCGGCGGTTTTTTTTGGGGGGGGGAGGGGGAAAGGGGGGGGGGAATGAATAATAATAATAATGATAATAATAATAATAACAATAATAAACAGACTAAAATTGTGTCCCTAAATTATGTCGTCAGCTGACACCAACATCGTTCTTCCCTCCAGTGGGTGCTTGGCTTTATTAAATTTTAACCTATCGCCTTAGTGGTCTTGTCCATAGCATCCGCTCCGCAGTTTTTTTGTTGTTTTTTTTTACGGAAAATGACGTATGAAAAACTTTCTTTGCCCCTATAGCGGTGAGAAGCGGAGCGGAACGGATGCTGTGGACAAGTATACAAGAAGCTAAGAGTGTCTTACTTTTTCTCTCGTCATTTTCCCCGTAAAAATAGCGGCGCGGAGCGGATACTGTGGACAAGAGCATTTATATAATTATATAGCCAGATATCTGACTGCTGACAAGTGTTTGAGTTTGAGTTTTGACAAAGCACGCCGGGCCCATTAGCACTCCCATTGTGCTAGGAAAAACCAAGACGGTAGACAGAATAACAATAGAAAGACAGAAGAAGCCGCTACCAGGAGCGTCCACCAACCACCCGCAGTTTATGAGGTCTAAATAGTTCACTGCTACGATTTTTCATTATAGAAAATTTCTCGTAGATATTATCGGGCATCATGTAAAGTTTTGAAATCATTAAAAGGACATAAGTCGAGAATTTCATATCAACTTTCGTATCGAAGATCCAGCAACGTGCAGGCAGTCTGAATACCCTGCTAAGCTTCCGTATGTTTGCAGGCCAATCCATAGATAAATACATTTTGCGAAGAGGGAAATTTGCCATCCCTTCAAATTCAATTTATTCTGATGGGCCAACAACATGAAAAAATTGCGTTCGACCCATGGAATTTGGGGAAATTATGGTAGTGGTAGGATGTGTGTGTAGGATCGGGGCAAAGGGGATGTCTCTATAGGGCCATTATAAACATTCCTGTTAAGAATTAAAGTGGAGGAAACGGTGAGCATTGCCAAAATGTGTCCTGATAAAATGTCCGGGACGATTTTAAGAGGCTTTCCATCGATCGATGCTCTGCAAAATATGCATGGATTCCTGACGCGGTCAGCGTCCTCAGCACCCTGCCTCACCGTGACAAATCATCATGAAGAGGAGAGAGAAAGAGAGGGAGAGAGAGAACGAGAGAGAGAAAGAGAGAGAGAATGAGAGAGAGAAAGAGAGAGAGAGTGAGAGAGAGATAAGAAAGAAAGACTAAGAGAGATAGAGCTGAGAGAGAGAGAGAGAGAGAGAGAGAGAGAGAGAGAGATAAGAGATGGGAGAGAGAGGGGGGGAGACAGAGAGAAGGAGATGGCGATGAGAGAGAGAGATTTGAGACAAAGAGAGAGAGATGAGACAAAGAAAGAGAGAAAGAGAAATATATATATATATAAAAATAGAGAGAGAGACAGAGAGAGAACAACACCTAGCGATTGTCCTGTGAGTGACCGGACGGGAGGAAATGATGCCACAGATGACCAGCCGAAAAGTTGGGAAGTGAACAGAAAAATGTTTACATCTCGCACAATGATAGCTTTGTGTTCCCCGGAGAGATGTGGAGATAACTAATGTCATGCACGCTATCACGGGGGCATGTGTGTGTGTGGGGGGGGGGGGAGCGAATAGAGACGTCACTGACAGGGCTAGCAGATGAGTAGCTGAGTGCGTAGGTGTGTGTTTGTGTATGTAAAGGGTGTGGGCTCTTTCTGCCGGCATCAGTTTGGGTGGGGTGGGGGGGGGGCGGGGGTGGTATGGACAGGATCATGAGGTCTTCTCGCTGGCAAGGGTGGCGGATAGGCGAGCCGGTGTCCTTTCCGCAATATTCAGATGGAAACAAACTTTTCAACAACAGAGTAGAGTGGTCAGGCCCAAGCAAAGACCGCCTGGGGCACTATGGACACAGCTTCATACTGCACTGAATGGTCTGTGGATGGGTGGTGGACCAGAGAGACAACAACTCTATATCGAGAAAGACAAATGGCCTCCCCAATAACCAGGTGAAAATCTTCAACTACTGATGGTCAGCTCCAAGTTAGGCCCTTTGGACACAGCTTTACACTGCACTGGATAATCTGTGTGTGTGTGTGTGTGTTGGGGGTGGGGGTGGGGGTGGGTGAGGTGGACAAAAGAGAGGACAAATCTATCTCCAGGGAATGACCTCCCTTAATATTCTGGTGGAAATTTTCAACAACATAGTGGTCAGTACCCAGCAGGAATCGCCTGCGACCCTTTGGACACAGCTTCACACTCCATTGAATGGTTTGTGGGGGGGGGGGGGGAGGAGGAGGGTGTTGACAAAAGACAGGACAGCTCTATCTCGAGGGAGACAAATGGCCTCCCCTGACGTCATAAACAATCTGAAAATAGCAGACATTGCAAGAGTTGCCGGGAAGGCTTGTCACGTTGGGAATATTATTGTGTCCAGCGACATCATTGAGGACTACATTATTATTGATCATAACCGGCTGTTGTTGTTGTTGTTCATGTTCACAATTCCTAGACGTGGCTGGGAAATTTACGGGCATCGCTGGAGTTGTGGCTGATTCTGATGCGCTGTAATGGAATTCCATATTATCATATCAGATTGGCCTAATTTAGTGTGCAGTTCATTCGTTAAAGTGGACTCTATCTAAATACATACTCTCTGATGTTACATTAAACATCATCTCGCGCGTATCTAGTTACGAACAATCGATCTCATTCAAAATGGAATAGGCTAGTCAAAACTAATGATGTATTCTTGCCTTGCATCGCTTCTAGTAGTATTTCTATTCTGTGGTGCAGTAGACATTGGGCGTGCTTATATAATAGTAATCATCGCCTGAAGTAATGGTTGGGAGTTTCTCCCTGTTTGATGATTACGAAATTCTGTCACGTGGCATGAAATCGAAAGAAAGACAATTTTTATTGTTCAGTAGAGAAGTTCCATTCATAGATATACACTACTGAACGGTTCCATTATATAACGCCTGAATCTCTTCACTGTCGGCCATGCTTACCAATGGGCGCCCTGGTCCAAATTTGATCACAGGATATTGTAATATTGGCAATTTTGTTGTCATCTTCAATAGATGTCTTTTTACCGGCATTTCAAAGACAACTAACCGAACCATGAATCCATAATCTAAATCCTTTACTTGTTTTTTTCATCCTTGGTTCATAACTAACTCAGCACAAACCCAAACCCTTGGTCCAAAAACTCATCAGACATTCACCGTGCATCTATTTCAATGAACGGTGGAACGCCTCTAGTATGTAAGAATACGGAGCTGACACGCACCCACTCGATCAATACCAGGCCAGAGTGACGTAGCCAGTGGTCGGGAGCTCCGAGATTATCAATTAGAATTGTAAATTCTCCTGCGCAGTTCTGGCTCCAGACTGCTGGTGAGTCCAATCCTTCGTGACGTCAATGTTTGCTCAAGGCAAAATCTCATAAAATTGGAAACAATCGTATAACAATAACAACTGCACATAGACTGTATCCATTCTGTGTTTTGTCTCCCTCTCAAGGCCAAATTTCCTTAAACAAAATTATACGTCAGTTTCATAAAACAAGTGCTACAACTCATTCTAAACTACAGGCCAGCAATGTGCACTTACTGCACATTGCCGCTATTCAGTCACCACTCTAAATAGTGTCAGCGAATAGTATTTAGCGACCTCGGCCGCAATTTAGGTATGTGACCCCTGTAAAAACTCCTATTACTGTTAGGTCCACCTAAAAATAATGTTAACCTTGTGGTTTCATCTAATCTTTACTCAAGCATTTTCAAAAAGACGCAAAATTGTTCAGGATTGTCCTTCTGCGTTCTCTATCACTCTTCCCCTCTTCCCTAGGCCTGGTCCTGATGTCCATTAATCAATAATGATCGATTTCTTAAATCGATCAACGACGCATCGGATACATTTTTTTTAGAAGAACTGAGTGACAGGATTGTGAAAACTGTTCGCCGGTACTCATGGGTAATCTACCCTGGGGACTGAATTCATGAAATGGGTATCATGGCCTTCCGGATTTAGGCACTATGCGATCGTATGATTGTGTACTCTGCCCAAAATCAAATTCAGCTGCACAAATTCGTCCCATGGACTTTGCCAGATATTGTTTCATGAGTGAACCATTGTTCACATCTCAAGCCCAACCAACCTGAACAAGGTTTGACTGCAAGTAAAATGATCAACAACCAAAACCAAGATAGTATTTTCACTTCTTTCATATTTTTCAGTTCCACAAAAAGCACACACGAACGGAAACTGATTATCTCTGTTCAGACCTCATTTTACCCGAATCATCCGCAACGAGCGGCGCAGCTCGACCTACTAGGTGTGCCCGTGACCTTAGAGATGTCTCGTCTCGAGTACAGCGTCTGGCAGATTCAGCTTTTGATAGACAGTAGGAAAAATGGCTCGCTTGGAAACTTATCCTTTATGCAAAAAGTAAGTTCTCAAACGTTCATGTTAATTGCTTGAATATGTAATATCTGTAAAATGTCCCCAGCAAGGAAACCTCTCGGTCGAAATTAAATGATGAATTGGTTTATCACAACTTGTGGAAGGAAAGACTTTATATATTTCCAAATCTCTTTTCGTTCCTCGCGAATCTTCCAAAAGGTTGACATCCAAAAATAGGCTACAGGCAGCGAGATGTGTCGGATTTAATTAGATTTCAGCAATTTAAAGAAAACCACACGGTCTTATTAACCGGCTGGAAACAGACAATGGGTGCTAAACGAGGTAGGTAATCGGATGATCATTAGCACTGCTGAGAAATACGAGTCGTATGGTGTAATGTGTACAGAATTAGACATCCTGGATCTTTGTTTCTTCGTGGAGTGAAAGAGGTGAGAGAAAGAGAGAGTGAGAAAAGAAGTGGCAGGAGGAATGCGGTGGAAACCTTGTGAGGACACCTGTGTGCTTGAGATTCACCTACAGATAAATCTTCATTTCCTGTACATTTTTTCCTAAGGAATTTTCTGTCTATTTTCCTCTCTTCTTTCATTTGCGTGCAGGAAATTTGAATTCTAAAAATATTGCACGTTCAAGACTCTCTCTGTTTTAGAACAAATCGGAAGTTACGTGGCCCTTGAGGAGTCAGTACTCATGCACTTGCCTCTCTGGGCATAACATGGTCTCAGCTAGTGATGTACTCCTAATACTTTTTAAGTTAAGCAAATAAGCGCAGATTCGCCCGGAAAAAGATCTACATAATACAAACAATATACCAGTCTGCAGGCAAATATCGCGGAAGGACATTCTTCCCATAATACCAGCTAAGGAGAATTCATGACATAATGTGAGGAATACAGCGATAAATACCGACCTCAGGGGCACTAAGAAGAACTGTGCAAATTTCAGACATAAAACACATGCAAAAAGTACAAATTGAGGCCACAAAAAGTACTCTTTCAGCGTATGTACAGTGCTACGATTTAGCAAGTCAGACATAGAGCGTCTGTCATATTCTTACGTGAGCAGCTGTCCTTATGTGAACAATTGTCAAAAGTGCCAGAATGTTTTGTTGCTGTTTTTCCAAGCATTTCTCAAATGTTCAAATGATTTCAGCTCCAAACCACGTATGTCTTTTGTCTGCTTACTTAAGAATTTCTTGGATATCAAAGGTAACATATATTTTGCCGACTGCCATATCACGATAAACTGTAGGAGGGAGTATTCATTAAAATTATTGTCGTCCATTTCATATATTGGCGTATCAATGATTTTGAAGATTTTGAGTTATGATTGTCTATAATTATCCATAATCTGTCAAAGCTACATATCGATAGCTTTAATAGTTTTGAAGTTATAAACAGAAACGCTTTTGCCATTTTAAATTCCAGAATGACAAAAATGACCAAACTTTGAAACGCGGTCCTGTACAATGAAAAAAATGTTGATACGCCAGTACCAAAGATGGACGACGATATGTTATATCCTGCCGCCCTTGCCGTTAACATAAGGACAACTGTTCAGGTCAGGACATCACAATTTGTCCACTACTATATTATTTCAAACCAGCTCCGGAATTTGAATAGAAACTGTCATGGGTCTGAGTTTGAGTTTGGAGAAAGTGCATCGGTACAATAGCCGTCCCCTTGTGCTAGGAAGAAAGCATGACAAAAGATAGGACATAATAGAAGGAAAGGACAGAATGAGACCCTGTCAGAAGCGTCCATCAACAATCTGCAACTGTCACAGAGAAGAAGGAGTCTTGACACATACACAGACCTTTTAAATTATCTCTTACCTTGGAAGAGATGCTACCTCCTCCTTTGCCTTTCTTGAAGAGGTTAGGTGGACCCACAGCAAAGTTGGCTGACCGTCTGAGGGAACCGCCTTGCTCGCTTAGGCTGGAGGTCAGAAGTCCGGAGGACCATGATCTCCCGCCAAACACCTGAAACACACAGAAAGAGATTGCCTTTTTTTGAGTTTGAGTTTGGAGTCAGCACGTTGACACAACAACGGCCACACTGCGCTAGGAAGAAGCAAGACGACAGAAAGAATGTAACAGAACACAGTTAGGGAAGGAAATCCTACCAGAACAGCCCATCAACCACCCGCACAGATAGAATACACCCGTTAGTTCTTGGCCCTTCCACCGCTTTTTATAGGGAAAAAATAATGTTAGGTTTGACCTGTGTGTTTGCAGTCATTGACCGACACTGTTGTCTGGTCCAATGATGGGAATGAGGACATTTCATAAGATTTAAACATTTATTTCTTCCTGTTCGAGCGCCATCCACAGAGGAGAACCAGGGGGACAGGGGCAGCTGGTATGGGCCTATGATTCTGAAGGTGGCCTAACTCCGCCTGGTAAAGTAAGTTAACAGAGGCCATTTGGAAATGAAT
>OZ007567.1:63387357-63517357 GCA_963931925.1 Onchidella celtica
GCTCTCTGAGCGTTTATTGTTTAAATGCTCACGCCTATGGTCATGTTTATATGCACTGAGGAGGCGAGAGAGAGATAGAGAAAGAGAGAGAGAAGGACAGAGAGGAAGGGAGAGAGGGAGGGAGGGAGGGAGGGAGAGAGAGAGAGAGAGAGAGAGAGAGAGAGGAGAGAGAGAGAGAGAGAGAGAGAGAGAGAGAGAGAGAGAGAGAGAGAGAGAGAGAGAGAGAGAGAGAGAGATTCTATTATCATTCAAGTTGTGATTAGCCAACATAGTGTGTGTAGAAGGCCATTCATAGTTTTCGTAAGTTCTGAGGAGGAGAATGGCGGTTTGACACCAGCATATGAAAAGCGTACACGGGAGGCCTGATTTTGGAGGTAGGAGGAGGGGGAGGGAGGAGGCAGAGATGTAAGTTCTTGTCACTGTCTTATCACTATAAATCTCCATCAATATCAACTTTAGTTCATAATGTAAAATCAATAGTTCCGCACTTTGTCACAACGTTCCACGCAAATACGTCCAGCCTTGTTCGTTCCTACAGGTAAACACATTGTATACAATGCGTGTTTCAGACAGTGGTAGGCGCCTGAGTCAGGGCCTGAACTCGGCAAGTTCCACATCACAGCTGGATGGATGAGGATTAAGATTAAGTGGGTGCACACAAAGGTACCAAGGCTTAAGTAACAGACACACACACGAACATGCACATACACACACACACACACACACACACACAGGCGTGAGCATATAAACAATAAACACTCAGAAACCCATTATTCCATCATTCGAACCCTCTCTGCTCTCCCTCCCTCCCCCTCCCCCCCCCCCCAAAAAAAAGTGGGAAGAAATGGGTGCCTAACGAGGGCGAGTGTTTAAAACTAGGCTCATAAACGTGTCATAGCTGTTGATACTAGACTATCTTCCTGCCGTGAGCAGAGGTGAGACAGGCACCTATGCCAGGCCGCTCCCACCTCTTACTCGTGTACTCAACACCCTAGGAACATTGCACTCACACTGCACCATTTCAACCTCCGATCCAGATAAAGCATTCGTTTCTTAAACCATCCACTAAATTTGGGAGCGCACTGAAGCAAGTCTATTATTGCTGCAGTGTGAGGTGTGGATTGTGCGGTTAAACGGGACCTTGCGCACTCGCAAGACGTACCGAGACAGGTTTACCTCGCTCGTCGATTCAGGCAAAGGTGGAATCATGGAACTTTCTGTTGTGTTGCAGTCGCGTATTAGTTTTACGTTCTCGTTGACCCTGTAGTGAGCTCGTGTCTCGTATGTGGGCGCATCTCAGTATAATAATTATATTCATCTAGATATTAAAAAAAAAAACAACAACACGACATTATGCGCACCAAGTCCGGGTTAAAACAGAAGCAAATCAGACTTGAATCAGTAAGCTACCACCAAAGATACATGATATAATAATATAAGATGAGACAGGTAGCGCTTTTCGCGTGCACATATTTCGCACCGCCACCTAGCGGTGAGAGCGGAAGTCATGAACAGTGCCGCATTTACAAAGCCAAATAGGGGAAAATATTGAATTTTGTACATTGTTCAGCTATCGCTGAAGAACTTGATTGACGTCACTTATTTTGTAATTACTTCATCAATGTGGGAAAACGCTGGCTTTCTTTTGATCGCAGTAATAATAATAGTTCGCCCATCAGGTATGATGATGACCTTAACAACACCAGAGGAATAAAGAACAGAAATTGTTGAGAATTTCAACACATGGACAATAAAGAGAACTAAAAGACACAGAGGACAGAATGGAAAGACTGTTCTTTCATGACTTATGGCTTCTCATGTGACTGATAAGTCCTATTTTTGCCCTGAAGACCCTTCCGCATAAATGACAAGAGTGCTCCGTTGGTTCAGTACCACTGGGCCTTTTCTTGCGCCGTTCTCTTTTTTTGATAGCCTGCTGGACTCTGTTAGCTTCCCATGCTTTGCTGCCTCTGGTAAGGGCCGCCCTCCAATTTGCTCGATCAAGCGAGAGCTTTTCCCACTCACTCACATCAATGGCAAAGGCCTTCAGTGATTGCTTGAGAGTGTCTTTGTAACGTCTCTTTGGGGCCCCAACATTCCTCGTTCCATTGGAGAGCTCAGAGAAGAAGATTTGCTTAGGGAGTCTGGAGTCGGGCATTCTGACAACATGTCCTGCCCAACGTAGCTGAATTTTTTTCAGGTGGCAGAAGATGCTCAATTCCTTGGCACGATTGAGGACCTCAGTGTCTGGAATTTTATCCTGCCATTTGATCCTTAGGATCTTTCTAAGGCAGGCCAGATGAAAGTGGTTTAGCTTTCTGGCATGCGATTGGTACACTGTCCAGGTTTCAGCCCCATAGAGTAGGGTGGGAAGGACCACAGCATTGTACACTTTCAGCTTAGTGTCTGTGCGAATGCCGGCGACATCCCATACTCTCTTTCGAAGCCTGCCAAATGCAGAGCTGGCTTTGCTGATTTTGCTGGTCGCAGTAGCACTGTGACAAATCAGCATAATTAATTTATCATCATATTAAGCATTCTTTTCATGTTTTGCACCAAACTGTGTGCACGATATTTTTAGAGGTGCGAAGAAGGGAATGTCTCATCTTATCGTTTCTAGTATCTTTTCTACCACTACTACCCTAATCTATGAACAGAACATTTTGTTCATCAGTTTTAAGTAACTTTATTTTCTTCTAAAGTTTAACTAACTATGTGCTAGAGACTGGTCGCCGAGTATTGGCAAATCAATCTCACAATACCAGGATTAGCTACAGAAGAAAATTTCCAGCCGTGAACGCGTTTTCTGACCGCCGTTTATTTCAGTTAAACCCGAAATGAAAATACATGCAGTGATATTGTATAACAAAATGTGAGATCGACCCATGCCTAAAGAGAGAGAGAGAGAGAGAGAGAGAGAGAGAGAGAAAGAGAGAGAGAGAGAGAGAGAGAGAGAGAGAGAGAGAGAGAGAGAGAGAGAGAGAGAGAGGGGAGATAGAGAGAGAGAGAGCGAGAGAGAGGGAGAGAGAGAGAAAGGGAGAGAGAGAGAGAGCGAGAGAGAGGGAGAGATAGAGAGAAAGGGAGAGAGAGAGCGAGATACAGAGAGAGAGAGACAGAAACAGGGAGGGAGAAAGAGACAAACAGAGAAACAGAGAGAGAGAGGGGAGGGAGAGAGGTAGAGGGAGGGGGGGGAGAGATACAGCGAGAAAGGGGGGGGGGAGAGACATAGAGAGAAACAGAGAGACAGAGGAGGAGACAGAGAGAGGGAGAGGTTCAGTGGGATGAAACGCAGGAGAAAGCGTACACCTCTTTGAAGAATGTCATTATCTCCAAACCCGTGTTATGTTTGCCAGATTTTTCCAAAGAGTTTGTCTTAGCAACTGATGCATCAGATCGCGGATTAGGCGCTAGTCTTATGCAGGAACACGAGGGAAAGTTGTACCCTGTGGCATATGCTAGTCGTAAGCTATTGCCTCGTGAGACAAAATATTCGGTCTCAGAGCGCGAATGTTTAGCTATTGTTTGGGCTGTAAAAAAGTTTACTTTGTATTTGTATGGAAAGGAGTTTATGCTCCAAACTGACCATCGGTCATTAGAGTTTTTGAACTCTGCCAAGTTTGACAGTCCAAAGTTATTACGATGGAGTTTATTTTTACAGTCTTATCGATTCAGGATTCACTACGTAAAAGGCAGAGAAAATGTCTGTGCCGATTTCCTGAGCAGGGTATTTTAAAGTAGTACACTATCAGTGAAATGCATTGTAACCCATACTTTTGCCTACTAGATGAATTTCTAGGACGGCAGTATTGTACTGTAATTGGGGACATAGTTCATCTGCGACTGAATATTGAATTGATGGCTGATAGAGAGTCATGATGTGTTAGTCACATTTTGATTTTATGCTATGTCATATTAGTTACCAATGGAACTTGGTGTAATTTTTGGAAAATGTAACCCAAATGGGGACTGCGAGCAAGCAGTGTTTGTGTTATATTGCAATGTTGTAACTTGTTTTGACCTAATATGATGAAGAAAGACCCTAATCAGTGGTCGGTATGTATTGGTATTTTTGCCATTGTACGTATGAGTTATACATTTTGGAGATAACCATGTTATGTACAACAAGTTATATGCTATGATTCGTGCACGAAGCATTATGTAAACGATGGGCCATCGTTTCACCTTATATGATTTGTAATAATATCATTGACCATTGTTTCACCACAGTGGTGGCGTTGTGTTATTTTGACTAGTAGGCCTACTGTTTACTATTGGGAAGCAATGACGGTATTGTATTAGTTATGGTATTAGTGATGCAAAGTACACTGCATTGTATTGTATTTGTGATGACATTCGGGAAGACACTGAAATTGTTATTAATTGTAATAGAATTAGCAACTACCTTTGTGAGATTGGGAGTGCTATAAGATTATTTCACGATAGTGCAGACGCTGTATAATGTTTTTGGAGTTGAAAGATATTCAACTTAAATTGGGGAGTTGTGTAGCATCTGCGGGCTACCGCTTGCCCTCCCCCGGTTTTGTTGTTGTGCTGGTGGCTGAGCATGTGTCCACTACTTTTTTCATTTTATTGTTGACAACCGCCAGAGTGTGCTGTACCCAGTGACCTGACCTTCTTTTCCTAGTGAGTTGTTTTTTCCTCGGTCGCTTGTTGTCAGATGTTTTGACTCGTTCAGTAAATATTAGTATGTTCCCGAATATTCGATAACATTGTGGATAAGGATGTTTACGCCAGATTTGGCCTTGAGTGATGTAACCTGATGACGTATTGATGCGTGATTGGATAGTTTGTGCGAGGGCAAAGGTAACGTTTATTTCGGGAACTTTCTGTAGGAATGTTTATATATATAGACCTGTGTGAGTGGTTGGGGGGGGTGAGTAAGTGAGTTTCCTTTTGTGTGGCGTAGATATTTAGTTTCGCTGGTGTCTTCCTAGTATTTTATTGTTCACTATACAGTTATTAAACTTTAGTATTATTTAATCTATCGTCGGATCTCGTGTTTATTTATTTTACAGCTGTAATAGTTTCGTTTTCTAAAGGGTTGTAGTTAGATCAACTAACTCCCCCCTACTATAACGTGCTAGAACAACCTCAGCTGTTACACATGGTCTCAGTTCATATAAAGTTTGGTGACATAATGTAACACGTGCATGCATACGGGATCAATATTGTTCGATGACATTCCTTTATCAAGAGCTTAATCACTTCAAAGGTGGCCAAATACAGAGGGGAAATACATATATTTGCGACCCAAAATATGCTCATTCCACAAATAATGCAGAGTTTGAATGGTTCAAGTCGATACGGCATTCTGTGTGCAACTGAGTTTTAGTTGGAGTAAGCAGGTGGACGGGATTGCTGCATGCCATACTGTGCTGGGAAGAGGCAAGACGACAGACTACAACAGAATGATAGCATAGAAGGAGACCCTACAAGGAGCGCGCACCAACAGCTTGCCATTCTACATGAGAGTGTATGTGCACGTGTGAGGTTAATTCATTGCACTCACGTTGAATTTCGGCCATGGAGACGAAGCGATGAAGGAGGATAGGGCGTCAAGAGAAGACAAAAAGAGAGTGGCTGAGAGAGGGAGAGACAGATATAAGACAAAGAAAGTCTCAGGTTTTTACGGAGCTTCACCTAGCTAACGCCACAGAAAACCATTGGCAGAGATAGACAACACGAAAGAACAAAACAGATAGCAAAAGAAGGAAAACACACAGACAGCGAAAGAACAATTACAATTATGTTCACGTTAAGATGTGGTATTAATTAAAAGAAAAGGAAAAAAAAGAGGACAATTAATTTTCTTCAAAAAATTGAATAATGTGCAAAACAGCTGAGGCAGGTGTGAAAGATTGCTGCCTGAAAATCGAGAAATGCAAACAAAAATATAGAACATTAATGCAAAGGGGAGGGAGAGACTGAGAGAGAAAGAGAGAGATAGAGAGAGGGAGAGGAGGAGGAGAAGGAAGAGAAAGAGAGTGAGTGAGAATGACAGAAAGAGAAAAAGAGACAGCCAGAGAGGGCTATGAGAGGTGGGGGGGGGGAGGAGAGAGCGAGAGAGAGAGAGGCAAAGAGAAAGAGGCAGAGAGAGAGAGAGAGAGAGAGAGGCAGAGAGAGAGGCAGAGAGAGAGAGAGAGAGATAGGCAGAGAGAGGCAGAGAGAGAGGCAGAGAGAGAGAGAGAGAGAGAGAGGCAGAGAGAGAGAGAGAGAGAGATAGGCAGAGAGAAAGAGAGAGAGAGAGGCAGAGAGAGAGGCAGAGAGAGAGAGAGAGATAGGCAGAGAGAGGCAGAGAGAGAGGCAGAGAGAGAGAGAGGCAGAGAGAGAGGCAGAGAGAGAGAGAGGGAGAGGAGAGAGAAAGAGCCTAAAAGTAAGACAGACAAAAGGGAGAGACACAAAGAGAGGAAAAACAGAGAAACAAACACACACACAGGGGGGGGGCGGTGGGAGGAGGGAGAGAGAGAAAGAGAGAGAGAGAGAGAGAGAAAGAGAGAGAGAGAGAGAGAGAGAGAGAGAGAGAGAGAGAGAGAGAGAGAGAGAGAGAGAAACACTCCTGTAAATACTCTGAGCAGCAGGACAGAAACTAAACACGAGGTGAGAACCATAAACAAGGAAGCGGCAGGGTGAAATTGAGGTCAGCTGAAATGTTTTCGAGGTTTTAAACAAAGCAAAACAAATCTTGACGCTGAACGGTTTGTATCTAAACAGCAAAGATTCACGAATCTCTGAGCACTTTCTTAAAATTATCCAGCTGTTGAATGCTGACGTCATTTTGTGGGTATGCTCACCTCGTTACCCCATCGGTGCTTTGTAACACACGAGTCACGAGTCAGTGTCGCCCAGAGAGTAAAATTTGGCTCCGGCCAGTATTAAAATGATAATGCTCCCATTTTTTTGCATGCTTTCTAATAAAGTAATAAGAGTGAGATAAGTTGCGTTGATCGTATTGCTGCGATGGATCCGACCACTGCTACAGGCTTCAGACAGATGCAAACAATGGACACAAATATCGTCACTGCTCTACTCTAATGGCATAAGTAATTTTTGACAGTTTTCAGATATTGTATCTTTTCCTGTCATTTGGTGACTCATGCTATTATGATTCTATTGGATTATTACATATTTTCCTAATAGTACATTTCCTTTTCCAGAATATTATCTGATAACCCTCATGCTCAGGAATGCAATGAACCATCAGTTGCCGTTTGGAGTAAGTCTGGCACTATGCCATTTTCGTAGAGCAGTGATGATATTATTATATCTTGTCTATAGTAAGATATAGTCTGATTTTTTTTTTTTTTGTTCTCCCACAGACACACAGAAATACTCGGACACTTAGAATACGGGTCTCCCATAGAAAGGCAGAACCCTCCGGATATTTAATGACGCGAAAGGTCACCCAAGAGTCACTGACCAGATAAATAGACAATATCTCTGGAATCTGACACCGCGCTGTAAGTCCAGTGATGACTCCTGTTCTCATCAATTCATAATTACGTCCCTTTCACAAACTCAGGGGAATGTGTGATGATGGTAACACCCTGCCATGCTGGTTAAGGGAGAGATACCACAAAGCTATATTATGAGATGGGCCAGCAGCCAATCAAGGCCACACGATGGACTCTCTTTACAGGTGTGTCAAGGTTGCGTCCGCTCTTCTCTCAACGCCAGTAGTACTTGCCATCAAAATAGTCATTTGAAAATTAGGGAATCATAATTCTGTGGCTGCAAGAGTTCTACATTTTCACTGATGTTCCAGTGTCAGTTTGGAGAAAGCACATTGACACGATAACAAATAGACTGTGGGAGGAAAAGGTAAGACGACAGACAAAGTTAACACAATGATACGATAGAAGAAGCCGTTCCTGGAGCGCCCACCAACCACATGCTCGTATTAATTATCAAAATTCGCATTACATCTATTAACACTAATCTTGCCATCAAAATGTCTCCCACCCTCACACACACAAATTAGAAAATCATGATTTCGCAACTTCTTAGAGCCAACAACGTTTCATTGACACAATTTTCAAATATTAATATCTAAATTCGCGTCTCATTACGTCACAGCAACAAACACAGTATTTAACGTTTTTTTTTGGGGGGGGGGGAGGGGGGGGGTTCGCTGATTTGCCTACAGTTAAACGATCACCACGTCAACAACAACAACTATATCAACAACACCAACAGCGACAACAACAACAGCATTAACATCAGCAATGACAATATTAAAAAAGCAACAGCAAGTCTATGACCCTCGGCTATGACAGTGCCATCTCACGAATAGGACTGAAACGCCAAGAATGACAGTTGGGGGTCCCAGGGAAGGTCTTCAAAGATCGACAGCTTGTATTTTTCTTCCATATCATCACTAAATCATTTGTGCTTGGTAGTACCGATTTGTATTTTGTTTGTTCCTCAAACGAAAGTCAAGTTGCAATTTGCTTGCCTTAAATACCTTAAAGTTATCGAAGTCCTGTAGCTCTGTCTGCTTGTGTCTGGCTTGTTTCCCGCACTGCTGTCCTGCCAACATCCAACACAACACCATACTCACTGCTCAATAATCCAATCACATAGATAAAGATATTCAGTAATCCTATTGCATTGCTCGTCATGAACACCAAGGTAACGGATGGCATTGATCAGTACTCATGCAAGGAAATAACGCACACCTCTAGTCCTGATTTATACGCGCTCACAGCTGTTTATACACTACGCGTCCATCACTTGGCAAACATGACTATATACCTAATTGAACTGCGCTCTTTCGAAAGATCCTATAATTTATTCAGTATGTGAGTTAGCGGGAGTACGTATGGATTGTGTGTGAGTGTATGTATGTGGGTGATTGACCAGAGTTGTAGATTCATCATTGATCGCATTCTCAGTGTGTTTACTGTTATATTTAACTCCCTCCCGAGGCGTCACATGTGTGTGACATGTTGACAAATTCCGTGCAATATAAGTGTGTATTATTTTTGTCAGATGACGTCACAAAATACGTCACCTCTCTCTCAACCACTCTCTCTCTCTCACACACACACACCCAAACAAGCACAGTCAGGACTTCCAAACGGTCACCCAAGCACACATCCACGTATTTGCACATTCGAGACCCTCAACAGAACCGGACTCTGCATCAGGACCATTCCAGTCTAAATGCTCTCTCTGTAAAGGCTAACAATTTTACTCGTGGAAGGCATTGCTACACCGTCATAAAGGCGCGAAACCTTCTGCCTCATCATTATTATAAAGGGAGTAAGGCCTCCAATGTAAGAAAGGAAAGAAAGGCTTTTTAACCGCTGAGCCTTGAATTCTACAAAATATCATATTACGCACAGAAAGACGTAAAGGTGCACGCGGGAAATTTTAAAAGTTCTTGAAGTTCGCGACGGTTTCAATACTTTCATTGATTCTGAGTCATAACTGAGTTGAACATAAGGAAGACAGTAAACATTTTTAGCCAGAAAAAAGACACATTTTTTTTTCAACTAAATTAAAAAGTATGAACAAAGTGGTCGAAACGCAACTTTAAAAATCACATCTGTTTATCATCCGGCCAACTAATTCCAATAAAATTCAAAAGATTATCTGCACGTCAGATCATAAATCCTTAAATGGACAGCCCTGTACTTAAGACACAAATCAGCCCTCGATCTTTGGCGTCCTCAACAGCCTCTGGTACCCCTGCCCCCTTTCCCTCCCTCCCCCCAACAAACCTCCCATGAACATAACGTCCCTACATCACCTTCAACCACCCCTTGAGTATTTCACAACTTACGAAACTGTTCGTAGCGAAGTATCTCACTCAGGACAGGGTATGAGCAATTGAAATGAGACAAACAGACAGTCAAACCAGGGCAATAACAATAATGCAAGAGAGAATCCTGAAATGAGTATCGATTACACATTAAAACAGAGCCAAAAGTAATGAGGCTTACTCATTAAGCTCTTGATAACTGGTCACTTCCTGAATGTGATCTAATGTATCGATACGAAGAATTACCATTAAAAAGGCATTGTCATACTCTCCTATTAGCCACTAATCAATTCATTTCTGAGACTTTTTCTGCCGATAATCAATACTCTGACTCAGTCTCACAATTTACCCACGTATCACCCGGAGTGGCCTGTCCGTCTGTTTGTCTCAGCCGACTCATCACGCCAGCTCTACGTACGCTCAGGTAAACACTGTCGGTCACTGACGCACGCGCACTGTGATACCTTGATATCTACAGGTGTATCAGTAATATATCGTGCCTGCGGGCGAGGGCTGGGGTGTGTGGGGTGAAGAGGGGGCGGTACATATTCGAAATACAGCGAAAGAAATCGGGCAGAAAGCACGCCAAGATGCTATGACGTCAACCTGCGTGTTTACTCTCCATTACATTGCTTAAAACGTCATGTACGACTGACACTGGCACAGTGGTGGGTGCTCACCAGCAAACAACGGGGGGTCACAGGCAAACAAAAGGGGTCACCAGCTGTAAATAGTTTAGGGGTCATGCATGAACTGACGCACAGCTCGAGAGGGGAGTGGTGGGGTGCATGGCGGGAGGGTGCGGGTCTAGGGTATGTACGCGGACGCTTTTCATTAATTATGGTAAGGAATTTAAGAAGTTTCCTTATGTTTACAATTCTTTTCCCGGCAGTGGTAAGACACGGCTCATGTGGAGCGAGACAGGTGACGATCTTCAGAGGAAGAGCGGATTCTTTCATTAGAAATTTCGGCCTTTAACTTCCTGACATCTTCTAGAACCCCCGGCCACACCGAGTTCCTGATATCTTCTAGAACCCCCGGCCACACCGAGTTCCTGATATCTTCTAGAACCCCCGGCCACACCGAGTTCCTGATATCTTCTAGAACCCCCGGCCACACCGAGTTCCTGATATCTTCTAGAACCCCCGGCCACACCGAGTTCCTGATATCTTCTAGAACCCCCGGCCACACCGAGTTCCTGATATCTTCTAGAACCCCCGGCCACACCGAGTTCCTGATATCTTCTAGAACCCCCGGCCACACCGAGTTCCTGATATCTTCTAGAACCCCCGGCCACACCGAGTTCCTGATATCTTCTAGAACCCCCGGCCACACCGAGTTCCTGATATCTTCTAGAACCCCCGGCCACACCGAGTTCCTGATATCTTCTAGAACCCCCGGCCACACCGAGTTCCTGATATCTTCTAGAACCCCCGGCCACACCGAGTTCCTGATATCTTCTAGAACCCCCGGCCACACCGAGTTCCTGATATCTTCTAGAACCCCCGGCCACACCGAGTTCCTGATATCTTCTAGAACCCCCGGCCACACCGAGTTCCTGATATCTTCTAGAACCCCCGGCCACACCGAGTTCCTGATATCTTCTAGAACCCCCGGCCACACCGAGTTCCTGATATCTTCTAGAACCCCCGGCCACACCGAGTTCCTGATATCTTCTAGAACCCCCGGCCACACCGAGTTCCTGATATCTTCTAGAACCCCCGGCCACACCGAGTTCCTGATATCTTCTAGAACCCCCGGCCACACCGAGTTCCTGATATCTTCTAGAACCCCCGGCCACACCGAGTTCCTGATATCTTCTAGAACCCCCGGCCACACCGAGTTCCTGATATCTTCTAGAACCCCCGGCCACACCGAGTTCCTGATATCTTCTAGAACCCCCGGCCACACCGAGTTCCTGATATCTTCTAGAACCCCCGGCCACACCGAGTTCCTGATATCTTCTAGAACCCCCGGCCACACCGAGTTCCTGATATCTTCTAGAACCCCCGGCCACACCGAGTTCCTGATATCTTCTAGAACCCCCGGCCACACCGAGTTCCTGATATCTTCTAGAACCCCCGGCCACACCGAGTTCCTGATATCTTCTAGAACCCCCGGCCACACCGAGTTCCTGATATCTTCTAGAACCCCCGGCCACACCGAGTTCCTGATATCTTCTAGAACCCCCGGCCACACCGAGTTCCTGATATCTTCTAGAACCCCCGGCCACACCGAGTTCCTGATATCTTCTAGAACCCCCGGCCACACCGAGTTCCTGATATCTTCTAGAACCCCCGGCCACACCGAGTTCCTGATATCTTCTAGAACCCCCGGCCACACCGAGTTCCTGATATCTTCTAGAACCCCCGGCCACACCGAGTTCCTGATATCTTCTAGAACCCCCGGCCACACCGAGTTCCTGATATCTTCTAGAACCCCCGGCCACACCGAGTTCCTGATATCTTCTAGAACCCCCGGCCACACCGAGTTCCTGATATCTTCTAGAACCCCCGGCCACACCGAGTTCCTGATATCTTCTAGAACCCCCGGCCACACCGAGTTCCTGATATCTTCTAGAACCCCCGGCCACACCGAGTTCCTGATATCTTCTAGAACCCCCGGCCACACCGAGTTCCTGATATCTTCTAGAACCCCCGGCCACACCGAGTTCCTGATATCTTCTAGAACCCCCGGCCACACCGAGTTCCTGATATCTTCTAGAACCCCCGGCCACACCGAGTTCCTGATATCTTCTAGAACCCCCGGCCACACCGAGTTCCTGATATCTTCTAGAACCCCCGGCCACACCGAGTTCCTGATATCTTCTAGAACCCCCGGCCACACCGAGTTCCTGATATCTTCTAGAACCCCCGGCCACACCGAGTTCCTGATATCTTCTAGAACCCCCGGCCACACCGAGTTCCTGATATCTTCTAGAACCCCCGGCCACACCGAGTTCCTGATATCTTCTAGAACCCCCGGCCACACCGAGTTCCTGATATCTTCTAGAACCCCCGGCCACACCGAGTTCCTGATATCTTCTAGAACCCCCGGCCACACCGAGTTCCTGATATCTTCTAGAACCCCCGGCCACACCGAGTTCCTGATATCTTCTAGAACCCCCGGCCACACCGAGTTCCTGATATCTTCTAGAACCCCCGGCCACACCGAGTTCCTGATATCTTCTAGAACCCCCGGCCACACCGAGTTCCTGATATCTTCTAGAACCCCCGGCCACACCGAGTTCCTGATATCTTCTAGAACCCCCGGCCACACCGAGTTCCTGATATCTTCTAGAACCCCCGGCCACACCGAGTTCCTGATATCTTCTAGAACCCCCGGCCACACCGAGTTCCTGATATCTTCTAGAACCCCCGGCCACACCGAGTTCCTGATATCTTCTAGAACCCCCGGCCACACCGAGTTCCTGATATCTTCTAGAACCCCCGGCCACACCGAGTTCCTGATATCTTCTAGAACCCCCGGCCACACCGAGTTCCTGATATCTTCTAGAACCCCCGGCCACACCGAGTTCCTGATATCTTCTAGAACCCCCGGCCACACCGAGTTCCTGATATCTTCTAGAACCCCCGGCCACACCGAGTTCCTGATATCTTCTAGAACCCCCGGCCACACCGAGTTCCTGATATCTTCTAGAACCCCCGGCCACACCGAGTTCCTGATATCTTCTAGAACCCCCGGCCACACCGAGTTCCTGATATCTTCTAGAACCCCCGGCCACACCGAGTTCCTGATATCTTCTAGAACCCCCGGCCACACCGAGTTCCTGATATCTTCTAGAACCCCCGGCCACACCGAGTTCCTGATATCTTCTAGAACCCCCGGCCACACCGAGTTCCTGATATCTTCTAGAACCCCCGGCCACACCGAGTTCCTGATATCTTCTAGAACCCCCGGCCACACCGAGTTCCTGATATCTTCTAGAACCCCCGGCCACACCGAGTTCCTGATATCTTCTAGAACCCCCGGCCACACCGAGTTCCTGATATCTTCTAGAACCCCCGGCCACACCGAGTTCCTGATATCTTCTAGAACCCCCGGCCACACCGAGTTCCTGATATCTTCTAGAACCCCCGGCCACACCGAGTTCCTGATATCTTCTAGAACCCCCGGCCACACCGAGTTCCTGATATCTTCTAGAACCCCCGGCCACACCGAGTTCCTGATATCTTCTAGAACCCCCGGCCACACCGAGTTCCTGATATCTTCTAGAACCCCCGGCCACACCGAGTTCCTGATATCTTCTAGAACCCCCGGCCACACCGAGTTCCTGATATCTTCTAGAACCCCCGGCCACACCGAGTTCCTGATATCTTCTAGAACCCCCGGCCACACCGAGTTCCTGATATCTTCTAGAACCCCCGGCCACACCGAGTTCCTGATATCTTCTAGAACCCCCGGCCACACCGAGTTCCTGATATCTTCTAGAACCCCCGGCCACACCGAGTTCCTGATATCTTCTAGAACCCCCGGCCACACCGAGTTCCTGATATCTTCTAGAACCCCCGGCCACACCGAGTTCCTGATATCTTCTAGAACCCCCGGCCACACCGAGTTCCTGATATCTTCTAGAACCCCCGGCCACACCGAGTTCCTGATATCTTCTAGAACCCCCGGCCACACCGAGTTCCTGATATCTTCTAGAACCCCCGGCCACACCGAGTTCCTGATATCTTCTAGAACCCCCGGCCACACCGAGTTCCTGATATCTTCTAGAACCCCCGGCCACACCGAGTTCCTGATATCTTCTAGAACCCCCGGCCACACCGAGTTCCTGATATCTTCTAGAACCCCCGGCCACACCGAGTTCCTGATATCTTCTAGAACCCCCGGCCACACCGAGTTCCTGATATCTTCTAGAACCCCCGGCCACACCGAGTTCCTGATATCTTCTAGAACCCCCGGCCACACCGAGTTCCTGATATCTTCTAGAACCCCCGGCCACACCGAGTTCCTGATATCTTCTAGAACCCCCGGCCACACCGAGTTCCTGATATCTTCTAGAACCCCCGGCCACACCGAGTTCCTGATATCTTCTAGAACCCCCGGCCACACCGAGTTCCTGATATCTTCTAGAACCCCCGGCCACACCGAGTTCCTGATATCTTCTAGAACCCCCGGCCACACCGAGTTCCTGATATCTTCTAGAACCCCCGGCCACACCGAGTTCCTGATATCTTCTAGAACCCCCGGCCACACCGAGTTCCTGATATCTTCTAGAACCCCCGGCCACACCGAGTTCCTGATATCTTCTAGAACCCCCGGCCACACCGAGTTCCTGATATCTTCTAGAACCCCCGGCCACACCGAGTTCCTGATATCTTCTAGAACCCCCGGCCACACCGAGTTCCTGATATCTTCTAGAACCCCCGGCCACACCGAGTTCCTGATATCTTCTAGAACCCCCGGCCACACCGAGTTCCTGATATCTTCTAGAACCCCCGGCCACACCGAGTTCCTGATATCTTCTAGAACCCCCGGCCACACCGAGTTCCTGATATCTTCTAGAACCCCCGGCCACACCGAGTTCCTGATATCTTCTAGAACCCCCGGCCACACCGAGTTCCTGATATCTTCTAGAACCCCCGGCCACACCGAGTTCCTGATATCTTCTAGAACCCCCGGCCACACCGAGTTCCTGATATCTTCTAGAACCCCCGGCCACACCGAGTTCCTGATATCTTCTAGAACCCCCGGCCACACCGAGTTCCTGATATCTTCTAGAACCCCCGGCCACACCGAGTTCCTGATATCTTCTAGAACCCCCGGCCACACCGAGTTCCTGATATCTTCTAGAACCCCCGGCCACACCGAGTTCCTGATATCTTCTAGAACCCCCGGCCACACCGAGTTCCTGATATCTTCTAGAACCCCCGGCCACACCGAGTTCCTGATATCTTCTAGAACCCCCGGCCACACCGAGTTCCTGATATCTTCTAGAACCCCCGGCCACACCGAGTTCCTGATATCTTCTAGAACCCCCGGCCACACCGAGTTCCTGATATCTTCTAGAACCCCCGGCCACACCGAGTTCCTGATATCTTCTAGAACCCCCGGCCACACCGAGTTCCTGATATCTTCTAGAACCCCCGGCCACACCGAGTTCCTGATATCTTCTAGAACCCCCGGCCACACCGAGTTCCTGATATCTTCTAGAACCCCCGGCCACACCGAGTTCCTGATATCTTCTAGAACCCCCGGCCACACCGAGTTCCTGATATCTTCTAGAACCCCCGGCCACACCGAGTTCCTGATATCTTCTAGAACCCCCGGCCACACCGAGTTCCTGATATCTTCTAGAACCCCCGGCCACACCGAGTTCCTGATATCTTCTAGAACCCCCGGCCACACCGAGTTCCTGATATCTTCTAGAACCCCCGGCCACACCGAGTTCCTGATATCTTCTAGAACCCCCGGCCACACCGAGTTCCTGATATCTTCTAGAACCCCCGGCCACACCGAGTTCCTGATATCTTCTAGAACCCCCGGCCACACCGAGTTCCTGATATCTTCTAGAACCCCCGGCCACACCGAGTTCCTGATATCTTCTAGAACCCCCGGCCACACCGAGTTCCTGATATCTTCTAGAACCCCCGGCCACACCGAGTTCCTGATATCTTCTAGAACCCCCGGCCACACCGAGTTCCTGATATCTTCTAGAACCCCCGGCCACACCGAGTTCCTGATATCTTCTAGAACCCCCGGCCACACCGAGTTCCTGATATCTTCTAGAACCCCCGGCCACACCGAGTTCCTGATATCTTCTAGAACCCCCGGCCACACCGAGTTCCTGATATCTTCTAGAACCCCCGGCCACACCGAGTTCCTGATATCTTCTAGAACCCCCGGCCACACCGAGTTCCTGATATCTTCTAGAACCCCCGGCCACACCGAGTTCCTGATATCTTCTAGAACCCCCGGCCACACCGAGTTCCTGATATCTTCTAGAACCCCCGGCCACACCGAGTTCCTGATATCTTCTAGAACCCCCGGCCACACCGAGTTCCTGATATCTTCTAGAACCCCCGGCCACACCGAGTTCCTGATATCTTCTAGAACCCCCGGCCACACCGAGTTCCTGATATCTTCTAGAACCCCCGGCCACACCGAGTTCCTGATATCTTCTAGAACCCCCGGCCACACCGAGTTCCTGATATCTTCTAGAACCCCCGGCCACACCGAGTTCCTGATATCTTCTAGCATCCCCGGCCACACCGAGTTCTGACTCTCGGTGTACGTCACCCACCCTTTTTTTTTTTTTTCGTCACCAGGTTCTTTTTTCCTTGGGTTTGGGCCCGGACGGCTGGTTTCTGGTTTTTGTGATGGCGTCTTATCCATTTAAATTGTTGGGCTAAATAAAAATCATATTTCTAGTGAAACAGTCAAATAATAATATCACTTCAAGTCTTTAAATTCATCAAGGCCTTCGCATGGAGATTCACCATTCTAATGGCCGTACACTCGCACAAAAGGTTGGGGGGAGGACAGGGGGTGAGTCCGATGATATGAAAAGGGGGTGAGAGGGGCAACAAAAAAAAAAAAAAAGTGCAATATCGAACTTACGTACATTATAGATGGCCCCTAAGGTAACTTTAAATAGACAGCATGACCACGAAAATGGTTTTCTGTTACCTACAATGTATCTAAAAGAAAACACCATTACGGAGGCTGATTTGCCTATCTCAAGGTTGTCAAATCTTTTTTGAAAGAGGGCAACAAATCGCGACTTTAGTTTTTGTCTGTTCTATCATTCTTCACTCCCTGAAAAACTGGAGATCTTTTAGAATGTAGAAGAAATGTAAGAGACGCACACGTTCACGCTTGTTTAAAACGCGTTGTGGCATTTATCGCGCCGCTTCACAGTTCCGATTTATTCGAACTCCTTGCTAAAGCCGTAAACGTTTAACGTCGAATTTCTCAGTTGTGCAAAAAGTGGAGTTGGAACAAACAAGGGTAGCTTTTTTGGCAGTGCCCTACTTTTCACCTGATCATTGAGATAACCTTAATAAATGTTTATCAAGCTCCCGCAGCCTGACAAATGAATACTTCTCACAGCGGTCTATTTCTCCTACAATAACAACAACAACAGCTTGCGTATGCGCACATGTTCTGCAAACAACATCAAAACAGAATATAATGATTATATTATTATTCTCTGCATTGATCTGATGACATCGCTGAAATGGTAATTTAATGAATTTTATGATGATATCCGTTTCAATTCTTTTTAATAAAGATAATCGTACTGTTGAAACAATCCATTAGACTGAGTTTGAATTTGGAGAAATCACGTCGACAAAATAATGGTCGTCTTGTGCTAGGAAAAAGTAAGACAATAGACAGAACACAGGACAGAAGGAGGCACTACCAGTAGCGCCCACCACTACCAGTAGCGCCCACCACTACCAGTAGCGCCCACCACTACCAGTAGCGCCCACCACTACCAGTAGCGCCCACCACTACCAGTAGCGCCCACCACTACCAGCGCTATGAGAACGGATCACACACAAAAACTCGATCTAATGTATCGATATGAAAATTTACCGCAAAAGACACTGCTTTTTTCTTCCCCTGACCCAGAAACCAATGCATTTGTGAGCTCTTTCTCAGTTAGTCAATTAGCAATCGACACCTTAAAGTCGTGGAATTCAGCCGTGTATGATCAGCGTTGTCTGTCCGTCTCTTTGTCTCAACATACTCATCATACCATTGATTTAAGACAGACATTATCGGGCGTTTTGTGCCTTTACATGTTATAATGATAATAATACTGATAGGAAAAAGAAGGAGAGTACTACTACTACTCCTGCTACTACTACTACTGCTGCCCTCTGGCTGCTACTACTACTATTACTACTACTAATAATAATACTAATAAACGGACTTGAATGGACAAATAAGATTTTAAGAAATACACACACTGTATCAAATCCATAACACCACCACCAACAACAACAAAACGGGCCGACTACATGCTCATCGATTGATGGTGATGGTAGACTGGACAGTCAGACAGACAGACAGACAGACAGACAGACGGGCACAGCTGGCGTGAGATCCAAGCAAAATTAAAATAACCAATGGCGCAAATTGCAGGCTTTCTTCATTTGACCGCGAAGTTTCGCAAGATAAAAGAATAATAATAACAAAAAGCTTACATGCAATCATTAACACCCCGCCCCCTCCTTCCCCCCGCCCCCCAAAGGTAAATACAATGTACGAAGTTCCAGGAAATGATTCTGTCCGGCTGCCGTGCAGTTTCCGTGACGGCTCCGACCTCATTAGTCACGATAGCCCATCGATCCTGCTGACGTCATAATGATTTCTGTGATTATACAGAATTGTTAAATGCGAAACAGACAGACGATCTCACTCTCTACCTACTTGTACAAGTTGGTCTTTGTGTTTCATTACAACTGATGTTTATACCATATACATACCTAGCAAGAACCCCTACGTCGATCCGAGGTAGACTTGTATTGGAATATTGCGTAGGGTTGGTAAGAATACCGTAGGGACTATTGATTCCCTACATCAGATCGACTTCGGCATAACGTCGTAACCAGCGGATCTACGAAGGAACGATGTCATTCCTAAGTATGTGCAAAATTGACGTCAATCATACCCGTCCAACTCCGCAGGACGCTGGCTGGATGTAAACTGACTCACTCCCAGTGCGTTTTCTAACGAGGACTTGCATTCTGCCCGCTAAGAAAGTCAAACAGAGAAAGACACAGAAGATCGTTTTTGACCTCCGCAATTCGCCCCAACAAGACATTTCAACTAGATGCGTACCACGTTTCACTAAGGTTCTTTACCATGTCGCTAGATGTTATGTATGCCTGTTACGGAGTTTATTTGAGTTGTGATACGTTTATGTAATGATGCGTAAGATATGTATAACATGTATGTGCTCTTAAATTTCCCTCATGGAATAATAAAGTGATTCTTTTTCTTCTAACTACAATGCAATAGATCTATATTACGGATCCCCCATGGATCACTCACACCCCTCTCCCCGGCCACCACGCGATCTTTTCCATGCCTTCTCCGTACCTATAGTTATCTCTTTAACTTGACTCGATCACGCATGTTATTTTCCGTATGTCACCCGGAATTCCCCATCTATCGCCCCGACCTCTGATCACAGCGCAATAAATTAATGTCGATACGGTTGCACGTTCCAGGGATGACCTCAAGTATTTGATGGACTTTTGAATGGTTGAGTCCTTTCCAATCTTTCTCACTGGAAAGAACGGCACTTAACCCATTTTAAGTTCTTTGTTTTTTTAATGTGGGAGATCTATCTATCTATCTATCTATCTATCTATCTATCTATCTATCTATCTATCTATCTATCTATCTATCTATCTATCTATCTATCTATCTATCTGTCTTTCTATCTGTCTGTGTGTCTTTCTGTCTGTCTGTCTGTCTGTCATCTATCTATCTATCTATCTATCTATCTATCTATCTATCTATCTATCTATCTATCTATCTATCTATCTATCTATCTGACTCTCTATCTATCTATCTATCTATCTATCTATCTATCTATCTATCTATCTATCTATCTATCTATCTAAATATCTGTTTGTCTGTCTGTCTGTCTGTCTGTCTGTCTGTCTGTCTGTCTGTCTGTCTGTCTGTCTGTCTGTCTGTCTGTCTATCTATCTATCTATCTATCTATCTATCTATCTATCTATCTACCCTTCTCTCTCTTTCTCTTTCTCTCTCTCGTTCTCTATTTCTGTCTCTCTCTTTCTCCCTCTCTCTAACACACACAGACACAAGTATGGCCTTTATCAAATTTCAGATTAAAAAATAAATGAAATAAAATTGTGCTTCCTGGTAGGGAAAATCTCTGTAGCGAGTCAATCACAGGTAATAATGAACTATATCTAGACAATTATGGTCTTACCTATCCACAGCAGAGTATCCAACTAGAGACAGATAATTAAATGGCGACAGTAATCCAAGCATACAAAATATTCTACAGACACGAAAGATTCAGCATCCTGATGGCTTAGGTCCAGCTGCGGTCAGCTCAACAATCAAACTGTTATATCTATCACAAACAATAGGATCGAAGTCGTCGGATTTGTATCCCATTGGCCAACCGATTCTTCTGGCGGAAATGTCACGCTTGGCCAAATGTTCATAACCACCAGCAGCAGACACTGGCCCAATGTCCCCCCTCCTACAGGCGGTGTCGACCCCTCCCTGGGACCGGCATGTGCCATCAGTCATCGTCTTGCGTTTTCTTTGGGCGGGAGCTCTCGCCTCACTCTCGTGCCAGCTCGTGCACCAACCGTGGATCGAAGTTGTCCTGTTATGGTATCGATATCAAATACAATACCAGGAAGGCTTTAGAATAGCCGACACACCGTACAAGATGAAGAGACTGATGAATTCTGTACCTGCGGTTACTTGATAATCAAATCCATTGTTATATCTAAATACAAAACTATACTAGTCACGTAAATACATCTCCAGTCCACGAAATAGAATTCTAGAAACTTCCCATTCTACAACTGTCTTTAAATCAGTTCATGTGTATCATCATTCCGCAAGACTGTATATTTTTCTATCTACAATACTGAATGTTGTATATTATTCTGCATTATTATTTTCTTCAATACTGTACATAAATTTCTACATGACTCCACACATGCCGCGCGGAACATGCGGTTATTGTGAGTGCTTGTTAGAATATTCGTGAGGGAGCCGGCACCATATTGTTTACTTGTGTGTGTATTTATTATAATAATTTAACTCTTTGTGTGCCAATCACCGATATATCGGTTCTTCCTCTGGTCACGTTTATGCCAATCACCGATGTATCGGTGCACAAGAATGCTAGGCTATTTTGTTTCGGGAAGAAAAAAAGTCGACTTTCTATTAATAGATGGTGCTGTAGTTAGTCTCCGTTCATCTCCCCCACTATTTTCTTCGTTCATCGGCAAACGTGGAAAAATTCACAGCACACAAAGAGTTAAAATAATGTAATATATTTTATAATATTTGTATCGCCGCCACAGATGAAATCCAACTTTTGAGTCCTCAGATCCTAGAGAAGCGTCCAGATCCTCTCCCAAATAAATAACCACAAAATAACTTTCCCTTGGATCTCCAAACATCTTTGTGGGACCAAAGTAAACACAAAAGCCAATTTCACAGCAAGAGAGAAGAAAAGCTTTCAGCTCCCAGTCCCGAGTGCTTGTCGAAAACTCCTCCACAATGCTCGGCTGACAATGTACAGAATGTCAACAAGACAGAATGACCAAGCAAGCAGATGGTTGCCTTGAAGCGTAGTCTGACCTCCATCTGGATTGATGGGCTCTTTGATGAAGACGCCGCTGCTTCATGAGGAAACTCGTTGATCACTTGCTGAGAAACCCAAATAATTGAAAATGAACCTAGTGTAATTTTTTTTTATATCATCCAGCCCTTGCCGAGAGGATAATAGAAAAATAATGTGGTTTTATAATAATATATTGTAATAAGTAGCTTATATAGCGCTGAAAATCCATAAAAAGTGATGTGCTATAAGGCGCTGGACTAAATTTACAAACAAGATTACTATAAGATCAATTCATCATCCCACACACTCACATTCACAAAATGTATTCTATTCTCAACCTCAAATCTCTGAGACCAAAATGGACATCATTCAGTTTCAAAGGAAACAGTCCTAAACAATTCAGTTTGGAGTTTTTTTAATGTGATTTTATGTTCTCACGTTTCCTGATGTCAACGCTAAGTTTGTTCCAGAATTTAGGCCAACCAACAGAAAAAGCCTTTTCACTAAGCAATCATTTGACTGCGGGTGTCTCAAGAAGTTTCGCGCCCACTGACCTTAAAGCGCTCAGCGAGAAGTGGTTCCTGTGATAAAATACATTTCGTCTTTTCAGGTTACAATGTCAAAAAACACTGAAACGAGATCAATATTTAATGAATCACAGTCGATCTATCATTTGTCCCCCACTGCCAGAAACAATTACTGTGTGATTCTTTTTCTGTACACAAAGCCCTGCGGGGATCGCTGAATTTGCAATTACACAAAGGCGCTTCTGGTTAGACCTATTTTGGGAAAATCAAGAAGTCTAGAGCAAGGCACGTCACAAACAACGAAAATTGACAAGGAGAAAAAGTTGCTGTGATCATGTCCAGGCAGATATCAAAAGAGAGAACATGACTCGACTTCAGACACTGGGTTGTATTCATGATCTGTCTGCAGGGTGGGAACTGTCGTCGTAGCGGGGAATAATTGAAAGATGTCTTGAAATCTTTACACCATGACTGAACAGCATAAACAAACAAAAAAACCTCACAGAACGTCCCCCAATAGAGCATTGAGGGATAAGTACGCACAAATCAGAGGGTTAGAACTGGAACGATCTAAGAGCCATTGGCACTGACACCCCTTCTAATTCTAACCCTTCTTAATGTAAGTACACTCCAAACAAATTGGACAAAACAGTGAAAGTTAAATTTTAGAGAAAGCGACGCAACCCCCCCCCCCCCCCACAAAACTTTCCAGCTGCTCTCTGATTACGTGGAATGGTTCTATCTGGACTCGCTTACCTTCACTCGAATACATTAAAATAATTATGATTTACTTCCAATCATTGAAGCCTTTGAACACGTGTCCAAGTTCAGATTTCGTCGAATCCGACTGCCCGCACTTCTATTTCGGTGTGATCTTAAATTGTAATTGTATGTTGTCAATTGAGCGTCAACTGAATAGCTCGTGAACTAACTTGGATTCTAAAAAATATAAACGAAATCAAAATCCGCTCAATCATGACTTTTAAATGGATTTTTGTTCTGACGTATTTTCTAGACCCCTGGGTGCTGCTGATAAACTTTCAAATATTCCATATGCCAAATACAAGCAGGATTTGTTTTTTCTCGTCGTCATCATCATCACGGTGGTCCGTCGTATTCGAGAAGGACGTATCTGCATAGATATCTGTATGTGCGGAGGTGGCTCCATAGCCCAAGCTGGGGCCTGCAGAGTCGCGACCACACAGAGCTAATGTTATCCCGGGAATGGACTCGGCCCGGTGGAAATATTCTCTAGCAGCCTGGGCCTTGATTTGATGAGGAAAGTCCTTGAATCTTTTTATACAATGTCACGCCACTGTGGTTCTGTCTTTGGCTGCCTGGACAAGGTCAGCAGGAAGGGATGCCACACCACTGTTGGATGGATGGCGCTGTTTTTGCCATTATTTCTAATTGCCAAATCTGACAATTCCGCCACGGGATGCGTGTTTGCCGCTTGCAGTGCAGACCAGCAAATTCAGGAGCGGGGCAGCAACACACCCCCAAACAGGTTTATCGGCTAAGGGATTTCTCGTCCTATCGAACACTGCCATGGGTGCTGCAATCTCTGGACTGTGGCTGATATGACTCTGAACGCCATCGAAAATCCCTCTGATGTATTGGAGCTGTCCTGTGTTTGGGGAACTGTTGCTGCCCCGCTCCTGAATTTGCTGGTCTGCACTACAATCAGCAAACACGCTCACGGGACACAAAGGCAAGTGGTGCGTTGATTCAAGTCTGGTTTGTCTCGGTTTAAGTGTGAGCTGTGAGAATGAAAAGTCTATCTCGAAACCTGATTCAGAGGGGGCTCAAAAATCTGAGTCAAAACCGACGCAAAAGAGACTTGACTCAGTGCACCACTAGCCAAAACGCCAATACTTCCGGAGCTGTCGCCCGATCAAAATCTGGGGCCGGGGGCGGGGTGGAGGAGGGTACATTCTTGAGCACCCCAAGCAAAAGAACTAAGCTGTATCACCACTGTGTACCTACTCCTCTTCCATTTCGTTTTGTACACGTCTCGTGATTCTACAATGTGAACCAGAGTCACTGATTAGTCTGGAAATGGAAAATAAACAGCGTCTTCCTTTGGACATGCCTTTTTGTAATCCACAACTATTTGTACAGTCTATGATATCCTTGCTCATTAAACTTCACAGCTACAACGCCAGCTGAATTCTGCACGCGTGGGTTTAAACAAAACAAAGTCTGCGGGAAGGAAAAGGTAAGGGGAGTCGGATCTGTGAGGTGGAAAAGGTGGACTGGAAATCTAGAATTTCACACCCGATCACTGTCAGACCACAGGAACACACGATAAGTAATCAACGAATGAATTCAATTGCCAGTACACTGGCAGGTTAATGTATTGTTGATTTCTAAAGAGTGGTTTTAATCAATTCATTTGTTCTCTTGTGAACATGTGGTTTAATATGGCACCTGGTATAATCAATACCCACAAGCCTTAAAGTGACGATCGATTCCACTTGAGCAAAAACTCACTACTACCCCTCCCCCTTTGGAGTTTGTTTGTTGTTGTTTTTCTTTCCAGCTGATGCCTATGAAGATACAGTCACTACTCCTTTCTTCAATTCTGTAGTTTGCACTAGCTTGTCCCTAATGAACGATTGTGCATAAAGTAAAGTCCTATTTTTAAACACTGCGGTTGTGGGTAGTGAAATTTGTTGGCACTTGTTACGTAAGCTAACCGTCCCTACAGTAAATGTGTCCATTGCCAAAGATTTCAGATTCAGACTTACATAATCGTATGAGTAAACAATACCAGGAAGCGGCGCCGGGTAGGCAGATATCCCGCACAACTCGGGTTTGTGAAGCTGATGGTCCTGCAGCCAATTAGGCCTGGGGTCTACCCGGTGAATAAATACAAAGAGCCAGTCTGAACATGTCAACCGGTGCAGTGAGGAAATGCAGTTAGCGTCCAAAACTTAAAATCAATGGTAAAGATAAACAGGCTACAATAACAAATCCTACCCAGCCAGGTAGAGTAAAGTATTCACAGCAAATGTGTCTGGACAGCGTACACGACACACATTCATTAGCCAGACTTCAACCATTTTCTTGCACAGTTTGGTCACACATCGCGACCTCAGTTTTTATTTGTTTTCTCACTATTTTCTGAAAAGCAGGAGATCTAATACAAGCAGTTTAGCAAATGCACACTTTGACACTTGGTTAAAATAATTATGTTGTGGCACTTATCAAGCTGTTTCACAGTTCTGATTTATTCTCACTCCTTATCATAATACTTTTATGCCACTTCTCAGTTGTGCAAAAAGTGGAGTTGGAACAAACAAGAACCAAATTCACACTTATAATGTTACATAATTTCAGGGCGTCTTTCAGTTCTATAGAGTGATTGTGTACTCAATCATTATTTTTCATGGAAAAAACCGCCTGGAATCACCCTAGGAAACGAAACGTAAAAGCACTTGATTTTTTCCACATGTAAATAATTATGCACCAATGTAAAACTCAGTACTGACAGGGTTAAAGGGCGAGAAAGTCAGTAAAACCTGGTCCATTCATCTCGGTGAACATGATTAGATCCACTGGTGACATTATTTCTTACAAAATCAAACATGGAAAGAAACGTCACATGACTAGTGTACTACACTGTTATCTATGTCAAAAAAGAACAATACACAATTACACTTAAACCTACGGGTTCTTTGCAAAGCTGAATTTGGTCAACATTTTTCACCCTTTGTGTGTGGAAGAGCAAACCGTCACCGTTCCCTAAAACTTTAGAAGCTGGTTTTGGCTACTTCTCAGGAAGAGTGAAAAAAACTGTTTCATTTGAGCACAACTGGTCTAGTTATGATGAATTTTTGAAATTTTGCTACTCGATTATTTTTCGGCCTATGAATCTATAACCAAGACCGTTTGATGCGGCTTTGAATGTAGTTGAATATATAAGAAACTCGACTTTTCGAATTTTTGATGATGAAAATGTCTTTATGTATGATTATAAAATAAATTGTGTTTGTGAGTAACGGTTTGCAGGATCACAAGTTCCACGTTTCGCGGAGACTCGGGCAACGGGCAACATTGCCAGAAATGGGTACATTATTACAATGGTCACAAAGACGGCTTTAACTATGCAGGGAAAAAGAAAAACCAAAACAATTTTAATATAAATAAATGAAAATGAAACCCAAACCGCTATCGGTGACAAGCACTGAAAATTAGTTCCTGTTAGCCTCCTTTGTTTTGTGTCACTTGGAACTTCAAAGACTTCCGTCTCAACTTGAGGTAAGAGGCGGGGGAAAAAAAAAAAGACGTAACTCCGTACGGCACGGATCTTTGTAACTTTGATGTAATTCACTGATCTAATCTCTTTAGTAGTCTTGCCCCGGAAGTACATCGCACAGCCCCTCCCCCACCCTCCCCATCATCTCTCCCACCCCGGGGATTGTTAGAAATAGTTGAGGCAGATTTTGGGCGGTTTTGGGTAAAAAGGGGTGGTGGTGGGTTTGTGGGGAGGGGGTGGGTGGGTGGTTTGAGGCGACTTTTTTTTGTTTTTTGGGGTGGTGATATTCGGAATGGAGGGAAGTGGGAGGGGAGGGTTCTATGCTCAAGTAACTTGAGGACGTAATGGCGTTGGCAAATGACTCCCCTGATGGTAGCCGACATCAGGTTGGACAAGATTTGGTTATCGCTGGATCAGCTTGTGGGACGCTCACAGGGCCAGGAAATGGTGCCGAGATAACCCAGACATATTCTCTGTGACTCACTTTGTCTCCTAATCAATACGTTACAAGAAAACAGTCGAGCCCTGGGTAAGCTTTTTTACAGACACGGACAGACGAAATGAAAATCAGAATAGGCAGAGACCCATGATAGGCATGCATGCCACAGACAAAATGTACACACAGAGATACAGCGACAGTTTTGACGGACGGGACGAACGGACGGGCATTGAAAGGGGCAGTTAAAGAATGGCAGGAGGATATATCCTTGGGTTGATAGAGGGATGAAGCAGTTGAAACAGAGAAAGGACAGCTGAGGAGGAAGTGACATGAAAAGAAAATTAAGAGGTCAAAATAGCGGACCATCTATTCAACAGATTGGTGTCTCGACGAAAATGAAAACCAGAATGTCGACAGACAGACAGACAGACAGACATGCAGAGGGACAGACAGGCAGACACAAAGACAAATAGACAGACAGACAGACAGACAGACAGACAAGATAGACAGATAGATAGATAGATAGATAGATAGATAGATAGATAGATAGATAGATAGATAGATAGATAGATAGATAGACGGACGGATGGGTGGATAGATAGACAGACAGACAGACTGACAGACAGATACATAGATAGCTGGATAGATAACAGCAGAAACACAGGAGATAAATGAATAGACTGAGAACACTGATCATTCCAACTACGACCCCCCCACCCCCCATTTTGTTTGTCCCACCACGTGTTCTATTCCTAGCCAGCTGCCATGTCTGGTTCTCTCACGACAGACTTTCTCCGTAGCTCCAGGAATCTATAATGTTTCATTAAATCATATCTGATTAGATTCACTTGTACCAAGGTGCACCACGCGGGGGCTAAATTTGGAGCCGCCGTCCTCAGAAAGTATGGCCTTCAGGTCTGGGATTAAATCATTTGGTAGCAAAGATTTGGGGTGGGGTGGGGAGGGGGAAGGAGTTGTACAGTCCTGGAGGATAAGGTTCCCCCCCCCCTCCTACCCAGAAAACACACACAAGGAGACCAGCAGTCATGAAGGCAATTGATCTAGAGAGCTGTTAATAGTGCACTCGACCATCCGCTTATTGGCCGCCTTTCTCCGATCCGAACTGATCAGCGTGCTGTGATTAATCGCGGTTATTGATGAGGTTGTTGTTACTTGTACGTACGGCCCCCAAGCGTTTTCCGCTATGGGCGTGTAGGTATACGTACCTATCCCTAACCCTCTCCTTGTCTTCAGCCCTAAATCTTATCGAGTCCCTAACCCTGCCCTTTACCCTTTCAACAGGAGGAAAACAGAAAGAAAATCTGAAAGAATAATCAATTAAGGTTGTTGTTAGGAGTATTTCGGGAGGAGATCTCTTTAGCTGTGGAGTCAACAAAGGTGTCAACAAAAAATACGTACCCCTAGCGCAAAAACGTGGGAACCGTACGTACATATAACAATAATCTTTTTATGAACATAATCTACCGCTGGCGATTTGATCATTACTCAAGGCTATGGATGGATTTCCAAGTAGGCAAAACAAGGTGTGTGGAAACAGACGTGCTTTGAAGTAAGCACGGTTCGAAACAGACAGACAATCAGACAGAGAGGCAAACACAGAGAAAGCAAGGAAGTCAGACAGAATAACAGAGAAAGGGAAGCAGACACAGACAGACAGACAGATACTTTCTTACCCATCTGTAAACGACGCTCTCGGGTGCCCACTGCCCCCTTCCCCCCCTCGTCAACAGAAGAATTAAATGCCTCTATCTGCCAGTACCAACACTTGATGCTGGACCTACAATTCTCCCCAACACATTCCAGTGTAAATCCTACTTAGACACGCCTCCACCAAAAGTTCAACTGCAGCTGGAAGTCGCCTGGCGTTCTTGATACCGTATGCAGATCCCCGACTGCCGCTCCCGTTTATTCCAGGAGACAAACTCCATGACTAAATACCGAGGTTAATTATGGGCCGCGTTCGCGGCGTGGTCAGTGCAAAACAGGTTATTAGAGTCCACAGCTTGACCACGGCTGGGCCTCGTGGGGGGGGGGGGGAGGGGGAGGGGATCGATTCTTTGATTACTTTAGTGCTCATCGATGCCGTGACTTGCCCTGACCTTTTGATACCTAGACTGATTTGGATACCTGCATCTGATAACCATGTCCACGGCGCTCTATCTACGGAAAAATACCGTACGCGGCAATCCAGGTGAAATTCCCTTTCTAACATCTTTCAAAATAAATGAACTGTTCTCTGATTTTCTATCTGGGCTGCAACTTGCGTATGACAGATAAACAGATAATTTCTAATTTCTATTAAAATTTGGAGACACTCGACATAGCTCGAAATTGCCTTAGGCTTCAATTTGTGCAAATTAAATGCCCTGGACAAAAAAGAACAACTTATTTCAGTAATACTGAGAAAAAAACAACACAAAAACACCAAAAAAACCCAACCAACTTATTTCAGTAAGACTGAGGGAAAAACAAAACAAAACCAAAAAAGCCCAAACAAAACCAGAATATAAGAATTCTTTAATTAAGACACAGTTTTCAATCAATCTTGGGCACCGGTAATCTTTCATGGTCTTCATGGAAGAAAGGTTCCTCGTCCTCAATATCAAACCTGGAACTTTCGTTCATTTGGAGTTGCTTCAAGTTCGCGACCATCCCATCAAGTATGTGCGCTCCCATTTTGCTTATTTTTGACTCCCCTTTCCCTGTATACTTTTTCACACGCTCGAACTCAATCACCTCGCCCTAGGACAAGCATAAGACCATTAGAATGTTGGGAAAGTATCCACGCTGAGACTATTTGGCTGTTTCTATAGAAATATTGTTTTTACGTACTACTTTCACTTCCTCATTGTAACTGAAAATGGTACCAACGCTCCCTAGAACCCCCCCCCCCTCCACCCGTACAATATTTATTCACTAGGGGCAACCTCCCCCCTCCGCCCTCTAGCGTATGTACTTTATGCAGACAGACAGAGACGGACAGACAAGATAGATAGATAGATAGATAGATAGATAGATAGATAGATAGATAGATGGACGGACGGATGGGTGGATAGATAGATAGACAGACTGACAGACAGATACATAGATAGCTAGATAGATAGATATATTGATAGACAGATAGATAGACCGATAGATAGACAGACAGACAGACAGACAGACAGACAGACAGACAGACAGACAGACAGACAGACAGACAGACAGACAGACAGACAGACAGACAGACAGACAGACAGACAGACAGACAGACAGACAGACAGATAGATAGATAGATAGATAGATAGATAGATAGATAGATAGATAGATAGATAGATAGATGGACATGTTCCATGTTCCAGAACTTACCTTGACAGCCTCAGCAGGAGTCGGCCCTTGACACTTCTCACCCTCGTAGTAAAGTTGTAAATACTGCTGCTTTAACCACTGTACTCGTTTATCCATTTGGTTCTTGAGCTTGGCTGCGGCCACACGAAGTCGACATAGACCTCTGTACCATGCCATTGTCACACCTTTGGGCCCGATAAACATGAGTTTGTGATTAGCCGACATGCAAGTGCCGTGGACAATAGTGATCCATCTGTGTTCCGAGTCCACCGTTTCCAGGCCGTGTCGCTTGGTGATGGTGGATAGATCCAAAGACTCATCGCCAAGGTAAACCTCCTTGATTTGCTTGACGTCCAGGTATCCTTCCTCCAGAGAGTTATAATTGTCTTCGGTGCCGCTGGCATACCGCGCGCACAGCACGTGCAGGGACGCATGAGATTGGTCGGAATGGAGGATGAAATCTGGAGGAGAGGTGACGCCTCTGAGGGCGCTCCAGCCAGGACGGCACCAGGTGAGGGTGGCATTGTCAGCTTCCAAACGAAGGACACACAGCGCAGACCTCCCGCCATCTTCATCCCATTGGATCATCGTAGTTCCGTGGTTCAGAATCTATGGAAAAAGCGAAATAAAACCATATATTACTGAAAATACAAATATAGTATCATGATTATTCTTTTCCAAGTGGCATTAATTTTTACAGATAAGAAAAATACTAGACTTATCGATAAAAATTAATAAAATAATGTGCCAAATCATTTCTTCCAATCCAAAGACGTCCACTGAGCCACTCACTTATTTGCTTCCTCTCCACCCGACCCCGCCAAACCACCAATTATTAGATTGCTTCCAGCATGGAATTGGGGGAAATCCGAATGCTTTCAACAGCGCACGTCATACTGAAGTACATGACTGTTATGTTTTTAATTCTATCTGTGCATACCATTCCTGATGGCAGATACAAACGCTGTCTGGACAAGATGAAGCCAGTATAGAGGGAATGCATGGCAAAACTAGCTCCAGTTTGGGCACATCTATGCTCGATGGAATTCAGTTTCAAAAGTGGCGAGTTTGAATGTATTTGGTTTATTTCCCAGAGGACAGGTTTTGTGTCTGGAGTGTGGAAACTTCATATTCAATGGATGGAGGAGGGGCAAGAAACTGAGGTCAGAAATGAGGAAGTGTTTATGTCTCGGAACATGAGAAATTCGGTCATGGGCATTCTATTTAACGTCACCACTACAGAGTGTGAACCTGCTGACAGGCAGTGTAAATGTGACGCAAGGCCCATTCAAGTTGATGTGTATGTGACGTAGGTACGTGCCAACTTGTGAATCTTTAATGAGATATCCCCAATCATACACCCCCCCCCCCCCTGTCGGACCGTTCTCGCCCCAAATCCTGTTGGCCTTGAAACCGTGAACCGCTGTATAGTCTAGAAGTTGGTGTATCCATTAATTCTGAATATGCTGGCGGTGGAGGATCTAATTCTGTCACACCGTTTTCTGGACTATCCAGGATAAGAAGCGTCAAGAGCCGTGCCAATATCACGATCTGCAGTCTAATATATATACAACCCCGTTTCAGTGTAGACATTTTTTAGGTCGCAGATCTCACTGTGGTCAAACTGACAATTTTTGTTGCAGGCTTGCTTCTATTTGATTCTATTTGCTTCTATTTGCTTCTATTTGCTTCTGTCCTATCGTTCTATTACATTCAGTCTATCGCCTTGCTTTTTTTCCTGGGAGACGATGACCATTACTGTGTAGACTCACTTTCTCCATATTCAAACTCAAATTCCTTTGGATAAACCAATGATGAGTTGGAAACTAAGCTCTCGAACGGGTTAGAATTAAGAAATTCGACGATTCACTACTGTGAAGTTCGAAGCACTGATCGCAATGAGACTATCTTTTCCCCATAATATTATGTAGAATATGAAGTATCGATTGTTTGAGAGCAAACCACAACTTCCCTTGGTGTGTTCGCCTGGCGTATTTGTGTGCTAAAACAAAACGGCTGACTGAACTACCAACAGTCTGAATATCTATACGCCTAAACGGGTAAGGTAGTACAAGTTCTGAATTGAATTTGAAGTTAACTTCTCGCATGAGACGAAAGATGAAAACAAAACAATCGTTCAATCAACACAAATGCTTAGTGGATTTGTATTTCATTATCAAAACGAGCACTGTCTCAAGTATCAAGTTAAAAAAACAACAACAACCAGAAACACACACACAAAAACAACAAACAAATGAGCAGAAAATGTGGGCTTTTGTCCTAGATGCTAACTGACAAAGACTGTCGCTGAAAGTTCCTCAAAGTTAGGCGAGCCACGGTAAAACAAAAGAAAAAAACAAACTGAGGACACATTGGTCCAGAGACAAGGTGCTCGCCTTTCATGTCGAAGGTACCGGGTTCGATCCCCTGTCGGTGCAGGCATGTTGAAATTTTGGGGGTAAATTCCTGTCCCTGATCCTATGGTAGGTAGGATCGAGCACCTAGTCTTCTCGGATAAGGACAAAAAACTCGGAGGGCCCGTGCGCACATTGCGCACGTTAAAGATAACTTGGCAGTTGGCAGTCGAGAAGAACAGGCCGAGCAAGACCGCTGCCCGGGCAAAATTGAAAAAAAAAAATCATTAGCACAAAAGCAAAAAAAGAAACATAAACAAGAACAGTGAGGTGTAAATGCCAAGAGCAGCCGAACCTTCTAGAATAATGCCTAAAAAAAAACACACACACACACACGCACGCACGCACGCACGCACGCACGCACGCGGCGCACGCGGCGCGCGCGCACACACACACACACACACACACCACCACCCCCCCCCCAACCATATTGAAATATCGTCAGGTTCAACAATTTCCCATAATTCTCTCATCATTTACTTGTACAAAATTCGATCCAGTTTCTTAAACACTTGTCTGATTACTCTAATCAAAGGCCGGATTATTGGTTCCATACTGCCTCCGTAATCCCCAGATAACGAGTCTGTGCCAGCTTCTAATTGATCTGATTTGGTGTTCACGAGCATTTTGTAACCTAGATACTGGCATTAGCATGAATAGCTTTATAATCTTCATAATAATCGCATGGAAAAATTCTTCAAATAAGAGACAAGACAATCAACCGTATTTTCGGATTTTGATTGCATTGGCCGTATACTATAAAGTCGACGAGACAGTCCCTTATGTATTTAATAATTACTAATCTCCTTAAACTCGTTATCGGAATCCATTTTCCAGGCCAGTTAATTATTTACTTAAACGATGTTCTGAGCGGGTTGAACTGAGTTAGAATGGGAACACGTTGACACGATAACATACGGTCATTTCGCGCAACGGAAAAACTAAGGCGATTAGACAAATTTGACAGAGTGATAGGATAGACAGAGACCCCGTCAGAAGCGCTCGCTGACCATCCACGATGTTCTGGATGATATGTTAATTAATATTAGCACATGTTAGCCACTGATTTGTCAGTATCTAATGAACTTTAACTCTGTTACTACCAGGGTGGGATTACTGTGCTCTGCCAGGAGTTTCTGAACTGCAACTGCTGATTTTATAAATATGATATTTGAAGCTTTGATCTACTTGGAAAACCCAACCAAGAATACGGATCTGCGAAGTTGATTCCATTGTCCCTGGCACCGAGGCTTTAGGAACATTGGCTGATTTAATCGACTAGAGGTAGTAATAGGGTTAATTGCAAGAAGATGAAAGGAAAGGAGACGGAAGGGTGGGGGTGGGAGGTGGTTAATGTAAGACATGTGTTAAGAACACACATTATGAGTTTTTGTACCATCTTCATCACATTATCATCAGCATCATCGTCATCGAGGGCATCATCATCAACATATCATCATCATATCATCAACATTGTGATCATCGTCATCAACAGAAGCAGGAGCAGTAGTATCATCATCAATATCATCAACATCATCACCATCAACAACACCAGCCACAGCAACAACAACAGTAAGACGAAGAACAACAAGAAAAACCACAACAACAACAAAACGACAACCAGCACCCTTTATTCTGCTCTCAAAGTAGCACCTCCTCACCTGAAGGGTCTGTAGATCCAGCTGGAGATTTCTGGGCGTGATGATCATGACCTCGTGTTCACTGGCCAGGGGCCGCACAGGTTGGTAACTGTCCAGGTCAAGGTCATAGTCACTATCGCTGTCCTGGGAGGTGGACTCTGTGTCTCTGCTGACGCTGCAAACAAAATAACCATCAAAAAGTGTTAAGCTACGCCAACGTTTCCTCCCTCACACACAAACTAGCTCCTTTGAATTCAACAGAATGTTGCTCGCTGGCTACATCCAAATACGTATCAAAGTAGCAACAAAAATACAATCAATATACACGTAAATGATTGCACAGCTACAGTCCGCATCCCTAAGTGAATCCGACGTCGATTTCATATAGGATTATTGTAGGATTTGTAGGGTTACTATAGTGGAGGGTTTCCTGTAATTATAAAACCGACGTCGCTGCCATGCGGTAACCAGTGGACTTATGTTGAAATGATGTGAGTAAACTTGAGGTCAATCCTACGTCGTCGGACTGACGTAAATATACTGCACTGACTGGGTAAGTCATCCGAAAGCAATCTTTACTCTTGATATTGTTTGTTGAGGTAACTTGGCATATCTATGGCTGGCAGCATGTGTCATTGCAAGCAAAAATGATCTAAATACATCAGTTTAGATCAGAAAGCAAAATCATTATGCTTAAAGAAAAAAATCATGACTGGTCAAATGACTGATTGACTGATCTCTCTCTCTTTCTCTCTCCCTTCACTCTCTCTGAATCTCTCCCTCCTCCTGTCCCTCGTGCATACGCCTGCGCGCGCGCACACACACACACACACACACACAAATACTATAATCAGTTACGATGCCATTTCCTATTAAAGGATTCACTCCGCATGCAGGCTACAAGTTTAATAATTATGACACTTCTCAAAAAAAGAAGCAGAGATGTGGTTTCTGAGAAACGGTAAAAAATCAGCAGCATTTTCCGCTCCGACTGTTTCCACAAATAAAACGTTCACAAAGAAATCTCAAATCAGCAAGTTGGAGAGAGAACTTTACAAGAAGAATACAAACCATTCATTCCCATGCGTTCTGAACGAGGAAGATTGTATGTGTGAAAAAAGACATCACATTTTTATTCCACATCGACTGCACAAACTTCTCATTTTTGGTTGAGTTTTTTCAGGAGGAAACAACAACAACAACAACAACAAAAAGTTCTGTAACTGTATGGAAAAAATGTATAATAATTATTATGCATTGAACTTTTTGTTGTGTGTAATCAAATGTTTAAATTGTTATGGGCAGTGAGGAGCAGAGGGAGTGCATGACCGTAGTGGCTTTTTTTTTTTGTTTGTTGGTGTCTTTCTTTTCATGAAATTTGGATGGTATGTATCTTTTGGGGGTGTTATTAAATTAATTGGCCTACAATGTACTTGAACTTTCATTTTTTGTTTCCATGGGGATGTTTTTAAAGGGAGAAGTTCCATTGAGTAACACAAAAGGGATATTACAAGGACGCAACCTGGCAACGCCCCCTGGCAAGTTGGTCCCTTAGGTAAATGTTTTTATAGTAAATGCGGGGCTCGGAGATTATCCCACAGAACAAGAAATAGGTGCGACACTAAAGTTGTGTAACTAATACGGTACTCCTCCCTTTTTAAAACCTACACTGCATAATCTTGTGATTTGTAACGTTCCATGGCAAACTGAGTGAGACAAAAACAAAGGTAGGCAAATGAAAGTAATACTGGATTGAAAATCACACCGCGAGTACTGCCTCCACGATGGCGTGAGAAAACGACACAGAACAACAACTCGCTCTTCTCCCTTGTAAGGACAAAAGGGCGTTACTGCTGAAATGAATAATTCAACTCTCTTAGTTTAAACATGCCTACTTCCTGTCTCACGACAAGGCGTGATTAGCAGGAGATTTGGGCAAAGTGATCACAGAGCCCCCATTGTTCGGGAAACAGGAGTTTATTTTCAGTGTAATTGCTTTATTCATTTGTTTATTTACCCCTGTATGTAATGTTACATGGGAACATTGTAATACCCGAGACACAGAATACCGAGGCGGACCAATTCGTCATTTTCCATCGTCGACTTGCACATGTATTACCCATGTCGACCATGCAACAATTCGCACTACACCCCTTCAGAACCGAACGAAGAAAAGTAGTACCACAGAGCTCTGAGAGTAGTAGGCCTACTCACCGTCTTTATACGCCCGCAAGTTGTGGACATACAGCGAAAGAAGGAATGCTTCGTCTCGGCATTCTGTGCCTCGGAAAAACTACAATTAACAAATCTAATAACAATAATAATAATCAATTCCGCCCTGCACCTCTACTTTTCAACCTAGCAGGTGCTCTGTGAGCGCTTCCATTCTTTTCAGACAATCATCTTGATTCTTCCTAACAAAGTGTGACTGTAATCATGTGGAGGCACTTTCTCCAAACTCCTGTTGTCCTCACTGCCAAACCTTGTTTGACTTTCCCTTCATATAATAATATACACCAACGGTTTAAAGAAAATCAATCACATCTCCTCTACTCAGCCCCTCCCTCTCGCCCCTCCCTGACGCCCGCTGTTTCCATAAGTCATTTTGAAATGCTTTACCAGATCATTACCCTCCCCCCCCCCCCACCCGACACTGCTGTTTCCACAAGTCATTCTGAAATGCTTTACCAGATCATTACCCCCCCCCCCACCCGACACTGCTGTTTCCACAAGTCATTTTAAAATGCTTTACCATATCGTTACCCTTCTCCCTCCCCCCCTCACCCGACACTGCTGTTTCCACAAGTCATTCTGAAATGCTTTACCAGATCATTACCCTTCGCTCCCCCTCCCCCCCCCCCCATCCGACACTGCTGTTTAAACAAGTCATTTTAAAATGCTTTACCATATCATTACCCTTCTCCCTCTCCCCCCCCCCCCCCCACCCGACACTGCTGTTTCCACAAGACATTTTGAAATGCTTTACCAGATCATTACCCCCCCCCCCCACCCGACACTGCTGTTTCCACCAGTCATTTTGAAATGCTTTACCAGATCATTACCCCCCCCCCCCACCCGACACTGCAGTTTCCACAAGTCATTTTAAAATGCTTTACCATATCATTACCCTTCTCCCCCCCCCCCTCACCCGACACTGCTGTTTCCACAAGTCATTCTGAAATGCTTTACCAGATCATTACCCTTCGCTCCCCCTCCCCCCCCCCCCCATCCGACACTGCTGTTTAAACAAGTCATTTTAAAATGCTTTACCATATCATTACCCTTCTCCCTCTCCCCCCCCCCCACCCGACACTGCTGTTTCCACCAGTCATTTTGAAATGCTTTACCAGATCATTACCCCCCCCCCCCACCCGACACTGCTGTTTCCACCAGTCATTTTGAACTGATTTACCAGATCATTACCCTTCTCCCCCCCCCTCCCACCCGACACTGCTGTTTCCACAAGTCATTTTGAACTGATTTACCAGATCATTACCCTTCTCCCCCTCCCCCCCACCCGACACTGCTGTTTCCACAAGTCATTTTGAACTGATTTACCAGATCATTACCCTTCGCTCCCACTCCCACCACCCGACACTGCTGTTTCCACTAGTCATTTTGAACTGATTTACCAGATCATTACCCTTCTCCCACTCCCACCACCCGACACTGCTGTTTCCACTAGTCATTTTGAACTGATTTACCAGATCATTACCCTTCTCCCCCTCTCCCCCACCCGACACTGCTGTTTCCACTAGTCATTTTGAACTGATTTACCAGATCATTACCCTTCTCCCCCTCTCCCCCACCCGACACTGCTGTTTCCACAATTCATTTTGAACTGATTTACCAGATCATTACCCTTCTCCCCCTCTCCCCCACCCGACACTGCTGTTTCCACTAGTCATTTTGAACTGATTTACCAGATCATTACCCTTCTCCCCCTACCCCCACCCGACACTGCTGTTTCCACAAGTCATTTTGAACTGATTTACCAGATCATTACCCTTCTCCCCCTCCCCCCACCCGACACTGCTGTTTCCACAAGTCATTTTGAACTGATTTACCAGATCATTACCCTTCTCCCCCTCCCCCCACCCGACACTGCTGTTTCCACTAGTCATTTTGAACTGATTTACCAGATCATTACCCTTCTCCCCCTCCCCCCACCCGACACTGCTGTTTCCACAAGCCATTTTGAACTGATTTACCAGATCATTACCCTTCTCCCCCTCCCCCCACCCGACACTGCTGTTTCCACAAGTCATTTTGAACTGATTTACCAGATCATTACCCTTCTCCCCCTCCCCCCACCCGACACTGCTGTTTCCACAAGTCATTTTGAACTGATTTACCAGATCATTACCCTTCTCCCCCCCCCCTCCCCCCCACCCGACACTGTTGTTTCCATAAGTCATTTTGAAATGCTTTACCAGATCATTACCCTTCGCTCCCCCTCCCCCCCCACCCGACACTGTTGTTTCCATAAGACATTTTGAACTGATTTACCAGAAGACCAATACCCTCCGCCCCCAGCCCCCCCCCCACCCCACCTCCCCGACTGTGTACAGTCCTGATCCCCCTCGTGCTGTGGGGGCTACAGAAAGCCCTTACCATCAGCAAAAAAAAGCCTTCCCGTGACGTCTGTCATACACAGAAGCCGTACTCACCCAGCAAGTGAGAAGGAACATTTCCTGGGGCTTCCCCGAGTCTTGCTGCATCCTACAGAGTGAAATCTAACATCCAGTCTTTTATTATCTTTTCCTCTGTTACAGAGCGCAATTTTTGCCTTAATAAAATATTTATCTTCTCATCTTTTCACAACCTTTAACTAGCTCATACCGTCCGCACTTTTATTTTAAGCATGGACAGAATCTTTTCCATAAAATTAATGATCTTTGTACTTGTGTGAGTGTGTAGAATGCATGTGTGTGCGAGGGCGCATATTATTTACACTGATCCGTTTTCCCCCGATTTTTCTGGCGAAGCTAGCCAGATTTTTGGCTTTGACATCACAATGCAATGAAGTCGGTGTGAAATGTTTCTCATTTTTAGTGAAAGTTTTTTACCACCCCTGGCCACGTTACCTAAGACACGCACCCGGGAACATGCTGGAACACACACATACAACCTGAGCTTTCTTGTTAATTAATCCTCCGGCGCTCCTAGATTTACTGGGTTCCTCTCGGCAATTTCCTTTCCATAATTATCTTAGTCAGCACATCGACGTATTTAGCACTGAGAGAGAGAGAGAGGGGGGACAAGAGGGAGAGAGAGAGAGAGGGGGGGGGGGGAGAGACAGCACGTATGTAGTGCCGAGAGAGAGAGAAAAGGAGAGAGTGAGAGGGGGGGGGGAAGAGTGAGTGATCGAGAGAGAGAGGGAAATAGAGAAGGAGGGAGGGGGAGTGAGTGAGTGAACGTGCTTGTGTGACAAAGAGTGATGGAGATAGAGACAGACCGACAGACAGACAGAGAGAGAGGCAGAGGGAAAGAGAGAGAGCGAAAGAGAGAGAGAAAGAGAGGGGAGAGAGAGAGAGAGAGAGAGAGAGAGAGAGAGAGAGAGAGAGAGAGAGAGAGAGAGAGAGAGAGAGAGAGAGAGAGAGAGAGAAACTACCTTTTGCTTTACTATACCGACAATGTGACGTAAGCCCACCCTGGCATGTGAGACATGCCAGGTAATTAATAAAAAACACACCATCCCCCCCCCCCCCCAAAAAAAACAACCTTAAGGCCAAATTTAAACTCTCATGTAAGGTTTCTTCCCCAACCACCACATCAAACGGGGCAAGAAAACCCACCAATCAGATTGCTCTGCCTGGCTCATGTCGGTGACCAATTTGGACATTAAAATTTATACAAATCGCTGGGTGCTGACACGCAAAAGCATGACTTGTGTACTAAACACAAACATTAACTATAATTATTGTCTATTTTTTTCCCCTCCCCAAGGTCACCAAAAATTCAATTATAACTCGTCTATAATGGGAAAGTTTCCTTCCTCATTCCCGAGCTGCGAACCGTCTAAAATAAATGCCAGGCGTCTCCTTCTGCATGCTTGGCAAGATACAAAATATATAGATTTTCTTCGCTCTCTCCTTTAGATACAGATAGAAGCGTGAATATCAAGTGCTATCTTTATTGTATTAACACCTGACCTACATTGATTCATTTACCAGAGTTTGTTTTGTCTGGGTCACAACGGGGTCAGTTATCCAGTAAGATAAGACGTTTACTAATCTCTGGACGGATATTTGATTTACACATTTGGGAGGGGCGAGGGGGAATCACCTGCGTAGGTATTAGCTAAATGGATAATCGGCGCGAACAGAGAGGTTCTTTTCATAGGGTAAAAATAAGAGTCTGTGTGTGTGGGGGGAGGGGGGAAGAAAGGAAAAGAGATGGGGAAGGGAGAGAAACACAGAGAGAGAGAAGGAGAAGGGGGAGGAGAGACAGAAAGGGAGGTAGAAAGAGAGAAAATGAGACAGACAGACAGACAGAGAGACGGACAGAGAAGTAAAGAATACTCATATCTGACATATTAATTAAATATAAAATGCTGCCCAAACGGCCATTACGATGCCCTGGATTCCAGCACACATACATATTCTAAACTATACGGCAAATTCCATCTGTCTCATTGTCCAACGCTCAGCATGCAGATCTCATTTGAGAGACTACACATTCTAAGTTGTTGTCGCACGTTTGGAGCAAGACAATGGAGCATCTCAGTGTATGGGGTGCAGGGAAAGAAACCTGGGACGCCAACGCCGACCTAACTCTTAATGTGCCATGAATTTTTTTCATGTTCGCCAATACAGGAAGAAAATAGTGGGGGAGATGAATGACGACTAACTACAGCGACATTTATTACTAGAATGTCGACTTTCTTTTTTCTCGAAACAAAATAACTTAGCATTCTTGTGCGCCGATACATCGGTGATTGGCACACACGTGACCAGTGGAAGAACTGATACATAAAGAGTTAATTGCTATACCATGAAACCAGTACTGCACCGAGCCAAGTCTGTTTTGTCTCAGTTTAAGGTATGAGATGTGGACAACGGAGTTAATCTAGGCACGAGCATGCGATTTTACTGCTTTGCTGTCGAGTCGCGTCGCGTCGCAATCGCGTTACATTTCTTGAGATTTAGGCAAATGCAAGGCGATGTGCACACTTGCTCATTGCATAGACAACGGGAACATGAAACTAAAACAATACTGCGACACAATAGTAAATTGCATTATGCGCGCCTAACCTTGCACGGCATTTCGTGAGCACTAATGAGGCTGAAACAAGTCTGGCTCGTCAGGTTGATACCAAAGAAATTTCAAGTTTGAGTCAAAACCGATGGCAAACACGCTTGACCCAGCGCGTTACCTGGCTGACTACCGGGTTTTTCGGGACGTTGTATTCTCTGAGTAACGAGGTTTTCAATGTCATTTTTAAATAATCATTGCATCAAAACTATTTAAGATACAACAATGAAACTGCACATTTTTGTACAGAATTGAAACAAAGAATACAGGGCAAATAGCCTTTTCCTTCTGTGATTAATAGTGTTTTGAATATTAGAGTGCGTGTGTGTGCTTAAAATTAAAGAGAATTTTTTTTTTCCGTCAGCTGAACATAAGAAAGAATGTTGCTGAGTAAAGACAGCTGAAGGGACTAGTAGTAACATAACACATCAAAGAAGTTTGCTAAAATGCACAACAGGAACAAACAGAGATGAACTCATGTCCATCTACAACCAATTTGTGTTGAGGCCTGGGGGCTGCCATCTTGGAACTCGTTTACACCGGATTACTAGAAGGGTCATTATAAAAGTTACCTTTCACAACTGACTCCGATGTCTGTCGATAGGGATTAAGATCTAACCCCTTTTCGGCAGTTATCGCGCTAGGGGTACATCGTAGCGAGGGGGAAAAAAAAAGCCAAATTCCCGGTTGCATTGGGTGCGATCAAAGTAGTCAGAGCTTTACACTAGAAGAATGGCTTGCAATAAGCAAAACGTGTCAAAATAAATATTAAAAAAAAGAACCCATGACTGAATAACCTTTACAAGGAGATATAATCCATCTTCACACTAACCGCTTCAGATTCTTTCCGTTTCCTTCCCAGCCATCACACGTACCATCCAACAATGTTAAGGAACTGAACAGACAATTGACCAAACAAAACAAAAAAAAGATGGGGGGAGGGGGAGCAAGATGACAAGAGTTTTCTGCCCTTATTGATTTCCAAAGGTTTCAGTCATCGCTTCAATCTGACGCCATTGTCAACATCATCACTTCCTCTTTGTCTGAGCTCCGGAGAGAGTCTTTCATTGAGACAAAACAAGACGTTGGTGGTGAGGAATCTAACCGACACCCGCTAAATCTGGCGCGTCTCCGTTGAAAAAGAACACCACCAACAAAAAACAAGTTCACCGACCTTAAAAGGTGTGAAAAAAATTCCACGTCTCGAAAATTCTCCCGGCCTGCAACATGATAATGGCTTCTGGAGCCAGCCTCCGTATTGCGAAACTTCAGTCACAAATACACAGTTTGGCCTGTGTGTTCTCTGTTGGTTTTATTTTCAGTTTTACTCTTTCAATGTCAAGGCTGTTTAACTGATTTTAAAAAAAAAACGTTTAGGCTACATGACGTGTAGATTTTCCTATCAGCTATGTTGTTATGCAGAAAATATGAGTTGAAATAATACCTTTTTGTTATGTAAACTAATATGCAGCAAAATGCGTTTTACAGTCACTTAGACACGAACCTTTCCCATTTTACGGACTCGCCATTGAAATACGTAGTTAAATTAAATGAAAGTGAAAGTGAAATTCTGGACAGATTTTTTTCCCTCTGTTTTTCAATATGGTGAGTTTTCTGAGGGTGTAAATGTGCAGGATTCATCGCAAGCGGTACCGCTGCCTCTCGGGATGAACAATCAGTTGGGCGTGGTCAGGTATAGATCAAATCTCAAGTATCAATACATTAAACAAGTATCAAGAGGCAGCAGTGATGGATGCTGTCCGAGTGGCCCTCATGCCATTACCAACAATACTGCACCCCTGGCAAATAATATTCTTCCCTTGTAGTTTAGAATTCGGCATACCCATCGCCCAAAGCTTAATAACATACAGGGATGAAATCCCGTTTAATCATCTAGTGCCAAGACAGTGGACCTTACTGGCAACATCACGACCTTAGTTCTTGTTTGTTCTATGTCCATTTTCTGAAAAAACTGGAGATCTTTTACTTCGTGGAAGTAAAGTACAACAAATGCACACTTTGACACAAGTTTTAAATGCGCCGTGGCACTGATCAAGGCTGTTTCACAGTTTTGGTGTTTATTCTAATTCCTTATCAATACGCAAGGGCTGTTATTAGGGAATCGAAGTTTAATTACGAAGCCCAGCAGAGAAACCATTGCGTTGTGTTCACTGTTTACCGAACAAATTGTGAGTGTGCATGAGAAAACCCACAATAAGTCGGCAACATGACATTTTGAGTCCTGTACATATAATAAAAGACAAGACATTTCTTATAAATTGAAGTCAGTGGCCCCCCTAAAACAAGATTTTGAGGAAACGGCATTTAATCCTAAAAGTGGCAATAGCTAATTGACCAAGTAATATTGGAGTGATTGCTGTTAGGAGACCGTAGTCTAATAACTAAGCCGTTATAGAGATCATAGTGAGTAGTGTTCACTGCTCATCTACAGTTTACCCTGTAACATGCCACGGTCCCCTAAACAACAGCCAAGTTGGAAGTTTGTGTCGGACCCATATTTTCACTTCAAAGCCGTTTTTCTCAAAAACAGCTCTGCCGACTTATTGTGGGTTTTCTCATGCACACCCAAAATATTACGGGTTCCTTTTTGGAATGTTTTCTAATGTATCAACAAAATAATCTATTTGTGAGAGACACTGGTGTTTTTTTTTTTTTTGCAGTGAAGTGATTCTTTACCATCATAGGTTTGCACGGTTCAGAGGCTTAGAACAAGACAAAATCTTGCCTGGGTACCAGATGGTTAACTCCGTAGTCCACACAACCGAGGCAAAACACCTGACTCAGGGCACAATGAGCCAGAAAAAAAAAAAAAGATATCTTCAGTTTTGCACCAGTCGGTGGGCAACCGTTCTTTAAACAGATCGATTTTGTTTAGTAAAAACTGGGCGGAAGTAAAGGAGGAAAAGTAGTCCCCAAAAAATGGGACGCAAACGGGAATTGAACTGGAGATCTTCGCTTAGCACGTGATCGTTCCATCAACTGAGATTTTACATATCCAGTAAACCGGGCATTCGATAAACCCACAATGTAACTTTTTTTCTAACCCTCGGGATCACAACAGCGTTATGTATGAAACACTTTGAATGCTGTTTGCCATGCCGAGCAAGTCATCTCCCGATCCACAAAAGCAAGTTTTCTGATTCCCCTGTGATTTTCAATTGTCTGCGAAATTTTTGGCAAAGATAACAAATTGATGTCCGGCCGGACCTTATCATAACCGCAATCATGTCAGTTACGCACACTTTGAGATGTCCTTTGCGCCAAAGAGTGATTTACTAATGTCGCTATGGTCGGAAAATGTTGGACTTTCTTCAGACATGATCAACAAATATAATCAGATTTCTCACGGCACACTCAAGATGGTGGGTAGAAACGACTCGTTTGTCCTAATTCTTGGAAACTTGGAATTAGGTCATTTATAGTTCCGGGAACAATGAGAATGGCATTAATTTTGTACTATCTATAGTTCCCTGGCCACTCTCTGGAGGTCAATGTTGATTTCTGTAAACAAGTATAATTTAACATGAGTGTGTGTGTATGTGTGTGTTTGTATATAAAGTTTCGCTCCTCCAAACTGTAAACAACTTGAGTCTGTTCGGGTCGCTTCGAATAAGATGGAGAGATTATATTTTATTAACCTCTTGAAGAACAAGACGATGATTTGTACAGCCACAGGCACCAGGACAATCTGTCTGTCTGTGTGTGTGTCTGCGTGTGCTTGTGTGTGTGTGTGTGTGTGTGTGTGTGTGTGTGTGTGTGTGTGTTGCACGAAGAATCAATCATCAACTCTATTGGTCACTGGGCAATAGAGACGGGTAGTTGAGGTCTGAAAGGTCGATGTTTCTCTTGAGAAATCTTCGCTCTTGCTTTCTTTTACATGGATTATTTTTCCGTCCGTAATTTATTCGGCATTCTGAAGTTCTGTCACTTCCTGTGTCTGTAGGTATGTGCGCTTTTTTGTCGACTTGGAGACCACAGACCTCAGGGTATTTAGGTCAAGCTTCACGAACTATGTGATTGTTCCAGTGAGGGTTAGAAATGAAAAATGTTGCAGGGTGGGTTTATCCAATGTCCGATTTCCTGGATCGGGAAAATGGTCGGACGACATGCAAAGGTCTCCAGTTCAAGTCCTGCTCGCCTCCCATTTTTCAACCAGTTTACTCATTAAAAGACATTTGCCACCGTCTTGCCACCTGCGTTTTGCCACTTTGGTGTGAAAGTCGCCGTAGTATACCGGTATATCTCAAAGATTCTTTTATGTCTATGGTAAACTCACTTGCTAGAGGTCTCCTCCAGGTTACTGGTGGATGTGGTTGTGTACTTCCCGTGGTACTGGAACAAATGGATATCATTCAGGACCAGATGAGCTTGGCGTAGTTTGTCCAGATTGATCAATCCCCCTACACCAATGCGGGTCATAAAACGATCTTCACCGTTGAAGTCGGACACAAACTGAAAGCAGAATGGAGACAGCTTTAATTGATTACGACATTGCTACAAGCCACAAACACATAATCTGAACAAGTGAAAGACAAATTTTACATTGAAAACAAACTTTATAACAAAGTGCAAGAATATTAGGCCTACATAAATTAGCCTTATGAAAGAGAAAACCCCAAAAGACAAGGGATGAAAAACTATTTAAAAACAACAACAACAAACAAACAAACCAAAAAAGAAGGCCACTCATAATGGTGGATGCCATTCTACAATACTCTTTTACTCAGTGTCCTTTCAAGCAAACTAGATTTTGGAACTTCAGTTGCTCCACCTAAGGTCTGATGTTTTTGCACTAGAGGTTGACAAGTGCCACAGTTTTGCAACTGCAAGAATAACAAACACATAACTGACTGACATTACTGACCTCCAGTGACTGGTTCTCTTCGGAGGGCAGCACGATGATGCTGGGTACACCAACAAAGATGCTCTTCAACTCCCGAAGGAAACATCCGAAAAACGGCACCACTTTGCATTCTGGGATATCCAAGGCCCTGTTGATGGCTTCACGGTGTTCGGCAGAGAGATCTCGGGTCAGGAGCATGTCTGACAGCAAGTGGAGAGTTGACAGATCTTCGTCTTCTATAGACAGCCAGAATGGTTTCAGTTTCTCTGACCTGTACGAGTTTCAAAAGTCAAACAATTGAGATATTCATTGTGACCTTAAGAAATACTATTATGAAATGACCTTCCAATAATTGGAATTCAGTACACGATCTGGCCTGTCCTTCTAGAGAAAATAAGCAGAATTTTTGCTATTGCAGTTTAGACAAACATCAAACCTTCTCTTTTCTTTCATCAATACTTTTCTATGGTTTAATGAATCAATTGCATTGCAGACGAAGAAACTGAAAACAGACTGATAGAAAATATAAAGGCAGAAAGATGGACCGACGGACAGACAAACAGGTAGGCAGGCAGAGGAGTTGACACTGTAAACATGTCTTTTCAATCCATACAAACTATGAATACATTTACAAATGCCGTTCAGGCTTCTAAACCTACGTGACTAAATCGATGACTTCCGCACACTCTACATTCGTTGTCTGCATACATGGATGGCATTTGGAAGCATGGAAAACTGTGTGAATACAATGTGGAAGAATGGAGACTTGCTATGAGATAGTTAGATGAAACCATGCATTTTTAAAAATATTTGGACACATGACTACTGGGACAAATGAAGGCACTGGTGTTTGGATACATCGATGCCTTGGAGGAAAGGGTGGGGCGGGGAGTAATAAAAGAACAAAAACTGAATGAATTGCTGCCTACCTGAGCCCACACAGAATCTCCACCGCTGTATTGAAGTTCCCCAGTACCCAACAATAAACGGCCAGTCGCAGTATACAAGACAGCACGGCCTTTCTGTCATCGTGAGTTGCCTGTGTGACTATCAGCTGAGTGACCCATGAACTCACCTGGTAGTTAAAAAAATGTTCAAGAACAAGAATTAACCCAGCCACAGGCTACTTAACTGAGCATCTTTGTATATCATTGGACTACAAAGCTACAATCAATACTCTCTGAATATCAACGACATTAATTAACTCTCTGAGGGCAGCTTATATAATAATAGATTAAGGTTACTGAAAATGATTACGACAGTAATTATAGATCCTCTGGGCGGTATGGACTAGATCAAGGAACAATTAATTAACTCTCTCGCCATTGACACGTTTATTTAAAATGCTTATCTACATCCCTGGAGAAAGCATGGTAAACACAGTCCCACTGGCCTCTTATTGATGTTGTCAGAATTGTACCCCTTGACTTCAAGTTCTCGCAAAAATGCAGTTTGTAAATAAAATGAACATAATTATATGTCTCTAAAGTTGGGGAGTTTGTTATATGATAAACAATGATGCCAAAATAACGATTTTCATAACTGTTATTTCATTTATGCATCAGGCTTTTGTTTTCATCATCACGGTCGTCATTAAAACACCAAGGGCAACAATCCATTAACAGCCAAAGTTATTTTACCTCTAGTTATGTCCCTTAACTTATTTCGTCGCTATCATACTGGTACAAAGTGCAAGTAATTTGAACGTGAAATTTGGATTACCGAGACATACAAGTACATGTAATTACATACATGTAATTATATATCAGGCATTAGAACTCAGGTGTCTTGTGTTAACCTGTACTGATAAAAGGAAAATGTCAAAAGCATTTTCTTTTACTCTGTATAATTTATTTCGCTTGTAGATATTGGATCTTAGTTCTTGTATGTTCCAATTCCACTTTTTGCACAATTAAGAAATTCAACGTTAAACCTTTGCGGCTTTAAACTTATGAGAAGAAGTTAAAATAAATCGGAACTGTGAAACAGCTTGATAAGTGCCACATAGCATTTTCAACAAGGGTCAAAGTGTACATTTGTTATACGTCTCTTACATGCCAAAAATCTCCAGTTTTTTTTTGTTTGTTTTTTGTTTAAAAAGGAGATAATAACAAACTAGACATTAGTTCGCCATATTTTAACGTAGATTATTAACTAAACAGAGACCTACCTCATTAAACCTTTGAATCAGTTGCTCCACAGATGGATGGGTCTTCTGCAGCAAAGGCCTGGACAATTCCATAGTAACGTGCCTGACGTAGTGCTGAGGCGGGACACTACAGAATAGTCTGTGTTCTGTCTCTGTCAACATGATGGCAACTTCCTCCGGAAAATGTAACATTCTGCGCATACTGTCTAATTCTTCAGTGTATTTACTCAGTGGTTCCAACTCCGGTCTTGGTGTCAACTGGCGTCTCTGAAAGTCTGAAAAACAATGAATATGTCACGATAATGAAAACATTAATAATAAAAATAATATATTATCTATATTTTGAATAGTCCTAATCATGAACCCTGCTACTGCCAGGAAGTCAAAATTGAGCAAAAAGAAAAGGTTGTATGTTGTGAAACCCCGCGTGAGAAATAAAACCCAAACAATATAAAGCAAACTAAAGAGAAGACAGAAAATACATAAAATTTTCTGTGGTTTTTATGATACTCCCAGGAAGAAATCACAGTGGTCCTGCCCCAGAATTCTAACTGCAAGTAGTAATCTTACGCTCGGAGCTTGCATTGGCCCCGGCACCACAACGAAGTACACACAACTATTGTAGAAGATCAGTTTCACTGACGCATGGCAGCAGAACATTGAAAACTTTGCTGATTTAATCGGCTAAAAGTTGTGGTAGGATGTAAAAGCACAGTGATCCCGACTATTTATGAAGACTGGTTTACTAAAGAAATCACAATCAGTCTATGAATATAATGACTACTCTTTGATTCGTAACACTGTAAATTTATTAATGCTAGGAAACAATTAATACGGCCTGAGTTACTTAAAAAATACTCGGGAGAGAAAACGAATCCATGGATGCTCACTGACAAGTGAACAGTTCAAAGTGGGACGTTCATTAAATGGAAGGAGAATTCACTGGTGTCTCCACATATAAAAATTCTTTAAAATATACATACATACAGAATACTCCCCAAAGGAATGGGCCAGGCTGTACAATGGAAAGAACTTAACAATGCGCATGTCTACCGACTTGTTAACCCACCGAATTCGAAACTGTCTCTCTGAAGTGCTCCATTGTTCAGGAACCTGCCATCCATGTCCAGAGCTTCCCAGATGGCGGCTGTGACAGACTTCAGACCATCTACCGAGGGCATGGCGAGGTTCCAGGGTTTGGTCCCTCGAAACTCCAGCACCAGGCTGTCGTGGGCCTTGCCCGTGCCGGACAGCCAGTCGTCCATGTCCTTGAGCTGTTGGGTCTTGGCTGGGAGCTGTGTCTTGGTATCCAGCAGCATGATCTTCTCGCTGGAGATGGCCAGAAGACGGGAGACCTGAGGGGAAAGAAAGACCCCCGCGTGAGGGAGGGGGGTTAGTGGGTGGCTTGGGGATGAATGGACGGACAGGCCGACGCACGGATGGATGGGTGGCTGGATGGACCCATGGATAGATGGATGCATGAATGTATGGATAAATGGAGGATGGATAAATGGATGGATGGCTGAATGGACACATGGATGGATGGATAAATTAATACACTGACAAAAAGTCTGGACGAACAAAATTTTACAGAGAACATAAAATGACAAGCAACACAAGAGGATGAAGGAGATGAAACAAGAACATCTATCTCGTGTGTTCGCAGTTTCCCGTAGGCTCTACAAAAAGTGCAAATTTAAAAGCCAGCCTGCCAAACAGTGTCAAAGAGAAACTTTCTATGAACTTGTCAGATCCTCGACAGTTTCTGGACACATACAAAAAGGCAGTGTAGTCTAAGGGGACTTTGGATAATGGGGAGAGAGAAAGAGATAGAGAGAGAGAAAGAAGAGCGTGAGAGAGAGAGAGAGAGAGAGAGAGAAAGAGAGAGAGAGAGAGAGAGAGAGAGAGAAAGAGAGCCAACAAGATAGACAGAACTCTCAAAGAACACTTGTAAAGTTCAGCGTAAACCAGTGAAATCGCCATAAAAGGTTTCGATGATACAATTTGTAGTATAGACTCTAAATCAATGTTTCTCAAAATTTTTTTTTAGTCCCACGCCCCACTTCAATTTTCAACCAAAAAAAAAAAAAAAAGTGCTCTCCACCATGGTCGGACACAATCAGTATTCATACAAAAAGAATCAAAAAAATATTTATACGACTCATTCTGAAGTCCAACGCCTCACCACAATATTGCCACCGGGTCGCTCTACAATCATCTGAGACAATAATTTTACAGTGCTCCAGTAATCATCAGTTCCCCAGGAATCGTCTCTGAAGAACGACTATAACAAGACTAACTTTGACGTATATAAGACGACATGTCCTCTTTCTCGAGAGATCTTCCTTTCGTTTTCCTTTGTTTGTGAAAGAACAATTACCTGTAAACATCTTTGCCCGCCCCACTTTCCATACTGACACCAGAAAAAATCTCACCTTCTTTTGCGTGTTTCCCCTGAGAATTTCCTTGACGTGGAAAAGTTTGCATCCATAGGTGGGCAGGTTTTTGCAGATTTTGATGTACAATTGTTTCAGTTTCACCTCGTTTTCATAATAGGGCGTGTGCCACAATTTTTTCTGTTTGTCCTGTGGGAAGAGATCAAAGATTACAGTAATTACACAGTGTTACTACGGAGAGGAAAAGAGCCCAACAGGCAGACCCCCTCCTGCGCGACAACGATGTGTGCAAGAGGGACCTGCGGGCCCTGGGCATCGAAGCCAAGTCATGGGAAGCCGCTGCCTCAGACAGAACACGCTGGAGGCAGTTAGTGAATGACTGTTTGATGAGACATTTATGCAACAGGCCGAGGCAACGTGGAAGAGAAGAAAAACTCGCACCCAAACAGACAAACCAGCGTCGTTCTTTGGTTGCGCCATCTGTAGAAGGGACTGTCACTCCCGGATATGCGTGTCCAGACACACACGACGCTGCACTAGACTGAAACATACAGACATACAGAGCACAAGCCCATAGTCTTTCGAGACTGACAGATGCCAACCAACATAAAGAAATACATGCAGTTTTAAGATTGTATTAAACCAAAAACGATATTGTTGGCAGTGACTCACCATGCACAGTGTCGGAGAGTTTACTGCAACAGTTAACAGAATATGTTCCATGTGTGCACTGCATTTTGCAGACATTTTGCCTCGCTCAGCCACTCAGGGAAACTGCCCACTGACTGTTGAACACACAGTGCAACGGACCGCCTCGCTGACTGGTTGCCAAACGCACGTCCTTGCTTATTTTATCATGGCTAAAACTTCAATAGTTGCTCTACTATCTACAGTCTGTATGGTGGATGCCAGTATTGTAGATCGTTTTTTTTGGTTGGTGCATTTTTGAAAATGTCTATTTCTTTTGTAATAACCTTTCACAGAGCATGAATAAAATCGTATTACTATCTTCTAGAACAAAAACAACAACAACAAAAAAACGAGTAAATCAGTCTCTTGAAAAATAATAGAAACTACTTAAGATTCCCTTAGGTGGCATAAACTAAGTGACTGCATTGGCACTTCCATCACTACACTATCATAGACTGAGTGTGGTTGGTGGGCACTTCTAGTAAAGTCTCTATCTATCCTGTCCGTCTGTTCTATTCTGTCTATCGTCTTGCTTTTTCCTACCACAATGTGACCATTATCATGACGTCGACGTGCTATCTCCAAACTCAAACCCAAACCCGTCGACTAATGCTATTATGCGATCCATCTTCAATTCTTACTATCATCTTCTAGATCAATGTGATTATCTCCCCCCCCCCCCTCCCGGCGCCTAACACTAACAACAAAGAACAAAAATTCCCCAAAAGAGAACAAAAATACCCCACACCACAGATACCACTACCACCATCAGCCACCATTTGATGATGAGGACGTATTACTATTTAACAAAAAAGTTTTGGTCAGCAGAAGTTTGGGAGGAGACAGAGCTTTAGGTAAGCTAATTCCTGATCAGGGTGAGGCGTTTTTTGAAATGCACACCTTGTCAGTATTCCGAAAAGCGGGCGTGAAAATAATAATGAAGAAAAACAAGTCATGTGTATCATGTTATTAATCATGTGGCGATCCCTACCTCAATCAGTTCTCGAACCTTCTTGGAAGTAGTGTAGTGTGGGGGTAGGTAACGGCTCAGGTCTAGGGCCTCCTCAGGCTGCCACTCATTGTCACTGGTACATAGAAGTGAGCGCGCCAACTTGGTACTGCGCCGGGTGCTGGAATGATTTGGAGGGGAAATGGAATGCCAACATCAGCTACCCTAACTCATTTGCATTTTTTTTTTTTAAGAAAAGGAAAGAAGAAATAGGTGAATGAGTGAGAGACGAGGTGTGTGACTCATCACGCCGGTGCCGGCATAATGTTAGATGGGAAACAAATGAATGAATGAGTTATGAAACAAGCAGATGGACGAACACATGAAAGGACGCACTGACCTTGTGATCCTCTGTGCCTTGTGTGAGCGAATCAACTCCTTCTTGTGCCGCAGATTTTCCAGTTTCTCGATGTCCGGCAAGATACGAAAACACCGGGTCTGTTCACCCCCGCCCTCGTCATCCCCGCCCGTCAGCCCGTTGGTGGGGCTGCCGCAGTTGTTGTGGTGGTGGTTGGGGGTGTCATCTTTGCTGTCCGGGTGTTGGTGGTGGTGACGAGGGTGGTGGTTGTCGTCATCCGACTCGGGCCAGGCTTCCTCTATGTGGAGCTGGATGCCGGCGAGAGTGGCTGCCTCTTCCTTGGAACACGGCAGGTCACCATTGACGATCAGCTGCTGGAGCTGAAAGATTTAGACGTGGTCAATTAGTGAGTGAGGAAATAATCATGATAACAACAATAACAATATTAATTATTATCATCATAATGAGTTAATTGGATTGAGTTAAAAAAACCAAGTACGTCGACACGATAAAGCTCGTATTGTGCGAGGCAAAAGCAAGATGATAGACAGATTGAACAGAACTGACAGGAAAGAGACACTACAAGAAGCGTCCGCCAACGACCATCAAATAATTATTAATAACAGTAATAATAATGAATGATAAAAATAAACAATAGTGATGACAATAATAATGAAAGTTCGTGAATGAGCGAATGAATGAATGAATGAATGAATGAATGAATGAATGAATGAATGAATGAATGAATGAATGAATGAATGAATGAATGAATGAATGAATGGAACGAAGGAGGAACTGGCACACAGAAGAAATGATTAACAATCTCAACAAAATGTACATGCCACAACAGAAACATGATAAACGCTTCCAATGAAACTGAATGATTGAATAAAGGCATTCATAAACTAACAAAATCAAATAAAAACAACCTGGCGCGAGTTGAGAGAAGACAAGCCATAATAATAACAATAATAGCAATGATAATAATAATAACAAAAATAAAGATGATGATAATAGTACAGCACTATAATACACACATTTATTATTATTATTAAGAGATCTCAAGGGCTTCACAAATTTTTACATTACACATAACGCTGGCCCAATCATGAAAACGCTTAAGTGCAAAGGAGCTAATATTATTACAAAAACCAGGAAAAAAAACTATTTTCTTCAAATCTTGTGCTAATCTTAAACACATTTTTAATTTACATGCATGGGTACTTGAAATACTCTGCTCTTCTTTCATTTAAGAAAAAAAAAAGAGGAAAACTTATATCAAGGAATTTACAGAGTACTTGGCAAAAAGGGGAGTGCCTGGGGGCAGTTGTGTGAGTACACTTGCGCGGTTCAATGTTAGGGCTAGCCATAAGCCTAGGCGCTCCTCAGACAATTTTGACTGGCCCACTTTTTGAATGGTGAAGTCACGACACCGGGCTTCAGAGAGGTCCAACTGGTCAGCTGGTGCCCAGGGTCTCATTCAAAGAAAACACAATGTCGTGACGTCACCAGCCAATTAGTCGGCTATTCAAAATCGGCTAGTGAGCGCCGGGCCGAAAACACAAAGTACAGTAAAAAATGAAGGCATTCATTCGTTACACAGGTGACACAGAGACACACGGTGAATTGACAGGATCCTAGGAAAACGCACGTGATAGATGGAAGGGTTTAAAGAATATAAAGAGGGTTGGCAACCAGAATGATTTATATCTAAAACAGACAAATTCAGAAAAAAAAAAAACAAGTTTGAAATGTGTCACCTTAATGAACATTCAAGTACATGTAACAGCAATAACTTCAACACGGTCACATGAATCGTGATACTGGGTTATAAAATAAAACCGCACACCTTGTGTCTTGGATATCTACTGGCATTTAAGAGCAATGAATAAAACTGGACATTACACATTCTGGTTGATATCCCTCGATAAGTAACAGTATGAAGAAAAAACAATAAGCGGAACTTCTGTTAGGTGGTGGAGACAAAAAAATGTGCGTCTTTGGCGGGATGAAAGAATGCAAAGGTTAGGCGGTAGGAAGGCAGGGGGGTATAAAGAGTGGAAGGGGAGACAGCCTGAAAGTAGAATGCTTCAGGGAGACTTCACAGGGAGGTAATCTTTCTACCGACTCTCCAGCTTCACTACTCACAAGGATATCAGGTATACAACGAATAGGAGAAACGTTACATTGTGAATATTGCCTGTCGCTCACAGTGTACACTTAAACATTCCATACTTTGTAAACGGGTATGGATTGATTCGCGGTTCAATGTTGCTATACTGAACAGAGAGAGAGAGAGAGAGAGAGAGAGAGAGAGAGAGAGAGAGAGAGAGAGAGAGAGAGAGAGAGAGAGAGAGAGAGAGAGAGAGAGAGAGAGACGACAGACAGACAGACAGACAGAGAGACAGATAGACGGAGACACACATGGAGGCAGATTATGTAGAAAAAAATTCCTAATAATAATAACAACTACAACAACAATAATAACAAGTACAACAAAAACAATAATAACAGTCATGCCACGCTTTATATCACATCAAGGACGACAAGGTGAACAATCAAGAAGAAGAATGATGATGAAAGAGATTAGATGAGAGATGAGGAAGAAAAAGAGGTGAATATGAAAATGTAATCGGCAAAAAGACCCCCCAAAAAAAAGAAAGAAAGAAAATTCCCATATTGCAGAGGTCGCAGGTTCGAACCCCACCTTGGTCACTTATCCATAGTCATCAATCCGTTGATCCATCCATCAATCAATCATTCAAATCACACACTGACCCATCATTCTGTAGCACCGATATTCCACAATCAACAGCAACTGCAGAGACAATCTCACACACAACAAGGTCTTTGATGACCGACAGCCTGTGGTCTTTTTTCCCTTTTCATTTCAAATAATCTACGATCTATTGCAACTTTTCTTCAGCTCAGGCGCGCATCGGCCGATTCCGATCGGCCATCTAGTTGAGTGGATCTTTTTCTTTTTTCTTTCACTCCCGCTTTTCCAGCACTATCTGGGCTCATAAACCTGTCGTAAGTGCCTCGTCATTTCACAGGATTATTTTCTGACAGTGCTCTGTCTCCCCTGTGAACTTCTGCTTAAATGAGCAATATGTTGTCAATGACTGCTCATCTTGACTTGCAAAAGCCTAGATGGATATGATCGTCTATAAATAAAGATCTTCAACTCACAGTGACTGTACAATGACTGGGGACAAGTTGGTCCAGACGCAAGGTGCTCGCCTCTCATGTTCGAGCCCCGGTCGGTGAAGGCATGTTGGAATTGTTTCGGGGGAAAAATTCGTATCCCTTATCCTATGATAGGTAGGATCGAGCACCTAGTCTTCTCGGATAAGGACAAGAAAGTCGGAGGGCCGATGTGCACGTTAAAGATTCTTGGCAGTTGGAAATCGAGAAGAGCGGGCCGAAAAAGCCCCTGCCTAGGCAAAATTCTTTTTAAAAACAACTAATCCCCAACCATAACAAGAAAAACTAAAACCAAGAAAAGTGAGGTGTAAATGTCAATGGCAGAGAAGCGACTCAAATAAAGGCCTGAACACAATGACTGTTCATCTTGCCCAGTGCAGTAAGGTACCGGCTATGGGAAAGACCCTGCTGCTCCCAAAGAATGCCAATGTTGTCTACAAAAGACCTACACCGTGTGCTGACCTGAAATGTCGAGCAGGTTGCAACACGGGAGATAGGGCACACTGATGCAACCGGAGTGACCTTTAACACTGGTTCCGGCTCTGCCCCGCAGGATTACCCGCAGGATGTAAACAAATGCTCACATCAGGTGGCCACAGTAACCAAGTGCAAATCAATAAATCGCATAACTTGCTCAGAACGTGTGTCCTGGGGGGAAATTGTTCAGATATAACATTACACCAACACTAGGCTTACTTTTAAAGAACGCATGGTTTCGTGCTTACATACGGTAAAAACAATGGCCAGTAAATCTGAAACTATGAAAACTGATTTTTCGAGTTTGTAAGTCTACAACTTTCCTCTTGCAACTGGAAGGGTCGATTCTAATACTTTATGATTGCAGCAGTTTTTTCAAACTTTGGTTTCACAGAGGCGAGTCTGATAAAAAACGAACTTTGAATGCAAAGGGGAAACAGCTAAAACCACTTTTTGTGGCAATATTTCCACCTGTGGTCTTCATTTGAATGGCTGTGAGTTTCCGATACCTTATCCTACTGTAAAACGTTAAAAAAAACAATGTCTTGCGCTCCCCAGCAGTACAACTGTTGCAATTTTTATATTGTGGGTTAGTAAGACGAAGCATTTCTATTAGTATTTTCAATTGATTATAAGACTTAATGTTCGAACCCTCCATCTGACAAACTTTAATGAAAAACTTTCTTCCAACAGGGAAAAAGCGGACATTGCTCAACATGTTTTCATATCAGATCGCGAACAGCAGTACAAGAATAGAGACAAAGAGTGAGGCCAAGTAGACAGAAAAGCAGCGAAGAAGAGGCACACAGACAAATGCGAATACACACACAGCTACTGTCAAACTAGCTCACTAACAACTTTACTGCCGTAACTCTTGAGGGGAATATATCTTTTAAAAAAAAATCCTTTATCCCTTTAAAATCGAGACGTGAAGACATTGGAAGATGATTTACAGAGGTCGCGCCATCCATGAAATAATTATGGACCGCGCACGCTCGCGCTCGTTTGGGAGGGGTGGGGGAGGAGGAGGAGGCAATCTAAGCATATAATAATTGTAAGCGTGGGACAGAGGCTGTCAGGGCAGTCTAGGTAAGCTCTTCAATTATGGGGTAAAGAACCAAAAAATTTTGGTTTTATTTATTTATTTATTTATTTATTTTTGTAAAAAAAAGCTGTAGGATTGTAATCGAGAGAGAGAGAGAGAGAAAGAGAAAGAGAAAGAGAGAGAGAGAGAGGGAGAGAGAGAGAGAGAGAGAGAGAGAGAGAGAGAGAGAGAGAGAGAGAGAGAGAGGAAGATTATGTAGACAAAACTTCATACTAAATATAACAATAATAATAATAATAATAGTAATGCAACACTTTATATGATATCAATGATGAAAGGAGGAACGCAGCAAACAATGGGCGGTGTATGTAAGGAAAATGGTCCATGCAATATGCCACTCAAAATTTTCAAAGATTAGGGGCATTCCACGGCTCTTTCTAGCTCTTCCCCCCATCTCTCTCCACTTTTTCATGATGAGACGGAGAGGGGAAGATAATTATTCTTGAGGGGAGTGGCGTGTAGCCATATTGCCACTGCTCTAATCATTCCAGACCCCCAGATCCCACTTTGGTTCAAACAGCCACTAGTTCTGTATAAACTATGGCTAATGTTTACACATGTCTACAAATGGTGCTGGTCTATGTGTGTCTTGTCGTTGTGCCCCCCCTCTCTCTCTCTCTCTCTCTCTCTCTCCCTCTCTCTCTCTCTCTCCCTCTCTCTCTCTCTGTCCCTCTCTCTCTCTCTCTCTCTCTCTCTCTCTCCCTCTCTCTCTCTCTGTCCCTCTCTCTCTCTCTGTCCCTCTCTCTCTCTCTGTCCCTCTCTCTCTCTCTCTCTCCCTCTCTCTCTCTCTCTCTCTCTCCCTCTCTCCCTCTCTCTCTCTCTCTCTCTCTCTCCCTCTCTCTCTCTCTCTGTCCCTCTCTCTCTCTCTCTCTCCCTCTCTCTCTCTCTCTCTCTCTCCCTCTCTCCCTCTCTCTCTCTCTCTCTCTCTCTCTCTCTCTCCCTCTCTCTCTCTCTCTCCCTCTCTCTCTCCCTCTCTCTCTCTCTCTCTCCCTCTCTCTCCAGGGCAAACGTCAGTGAATTAGGACAAAAACGCCGCTCTTCGTGTTCTTCAAATTGCCTGATGGACTCAATTGCTGAATCTTCAGGTTGCAATATTTTTGTCCTATCTTTGCCCCTGACACCCCCGCCCCCCTTTTCCCCTTACATCTGTGGACTGTTCTTGAAGAACGGAAGGGGTGGGGGGGGGGGGAGAAAAGGCAAGAATGGAGGAAGGGATGAGAAAGAATGCGGCGAGTTGAAAATCGTACCTGTCGTGTGTCTTTAATTCTGAGAAAGATCGGGGTAAGTGCTGAAAAGAGCAGTAGACTTGGTCTAGAAAAACGGAGCACACAAAATAAACTGTATTTAATCCTTTTCTGAGTCGGGAGAAAGCAGACCAGAAATTCTGAACTTGCCTCAGCGAGTTCTGCATGCCACTGTTGGTTGCTCTTTTATCTACACTTTCCCCATTACCACGACTGCTCCACTTTCCACAAATCCACGAGTCTTACTTGCAGGGCTATTGAAATCCATTAATTTCGTCTACAATCACTTACTATATAATTGAGATTCATTTCCCCGTTTAATCGAGCGAAAGTCCCAACAGGAATATGTTGAGATTCACCTCTTGGATATACAGGAAAACACCAGTTTAAATCGCAAGCGACAAATCATGTTTCACTAAATCTGCTCTTCCCTTTTCATCTTTGAGTTACCTGTCAAGCGCCGGCCCTGGCAAGGCACAAATGCACTAACACATGTATACACAGGTGCGTGCGCGCACACACATACACACACAAGTAACCAGACGAATGATAAAATCACAAGACCAATTTGAACCCCCCCCCCTCCTCCCTTTTCTCCTCCCCCCCCCCCCCCCCCCCCAAAATCGAAATACACTCATTCCAACAATAACATTACATTATCGGTATATCATATTATACACAGTTTTATCCACCCATCTAAGCAGCCTCGAGGAGCGGCTCTCTTGTGCATTTCAAAACAATTATTCTCATCGACACTAGCAAAACGTAGTATTTCACTTTCCTTTCCATGTTTCATATTTAATTGTTTTCGTGGCTTGTTAGCCTCAAGCACACTAAGGAACACTTCTCTAAATAATATCAATTAATGTTTGAAACCAACTCAGAAAAATGTCGTCTCATTAATAATCAATTTGATTACAACTTTAATAATGAAAAATTCTGTTTTGACAATCAATGTGCCAGCAGCTCACTCCAAAATACAATTCTCAGGAAACAGCTTGGCACGGTGAGTGTTATTTCTCTCGAAGACGTACTCACAACAGAATAAAGCCCCAGGTCATTGCAAAGAGAAAGAATAAAAAACATGAATCACCAATTTGACATCCATGGAGACTACTTCACTGCGTCTGTCTGTGAGTTTACCTGCGTATGTTGTCTTGTCTGTGTGTGAGTGTGTATATAAATAAGATATATATGTGAGTGGATCTGACAAAATCGGGCTTGAGGTCAAAGGCAAAATTCCAGAGAAAACTCCTCCAAAACGGGGAATAATTTTCTATGGAAATTGAGACTTGGTTATAACATGAAAGACTGGCATTTTTCCTGCATTAAATTTAAAATATTTTGCTTGGAATCGTTCTAGAAATATTTTAGTTTCATTTTTCAAAGACGTATACAAATGTCACCTATAGCCCGGTTTTGTGAGATCATGTACATGTGTGTATTTCTCGTAGCCAATCTGTTGATCCATCCATCCATAAATCAATCGCTCCTATCATACACCGACTACTCATCCCCGAGACACAGAATACCGAGACGAGAACCATTCCTTCCCCCACTATATGTCCACAAATTGCGTGCGTATAAAATAATTATGGTGAGTACTAGATCTACTCTTTTTCGTTCCATTGTGAAGCGGTGTAGCGCGAGTTGTTGCACTGTTGACATAGATGATACGCGCCCAAGTCGACGGACGGAATATAATGAATTGATTCGTCTCGGGTATCCTGTGTCTCGGCTCATCCTTTGCATCTATATCTCGCAAATCAGTTGTAACTGCGAAAAAATCGCACAGGCAAGAAGGTCTTTGATGACCGAAAGCTTGGGGTCTTCTTTTCCTTTTCATGTCTACTTCTTCTGTGATTTATTGTGCAAACGTTTCTTCAGCCTAAGTCCGCACCAGCCGATTCTGATCCGCCGACTAGTTTGGTGGTGACGTCACGACACTGAGTTTCAACAAGATCCGGAAGGAGTACAGCATAATACGTTACATAACTTTAGTTGGGCACAAATTACATGGTCTGAGTGTTACTCGCCAAGCAGCGCATTTACTAGGAAAACATCCATCTAGAGGACACGGCTGTGACTCCCTGGCTCACGGACGCTTATTAAATCACGCCCTTGTAATATCCCTGTTGTGAGACTCAAATGGAACTCCACCCCGAGATCCAAGTTGTTGGCCGGTGAGTGAGGTCTTATTCAACAATATCTGACGTCACTATCCAATTAGTCAGCCAATCAAAATCGGCCGACGCAAGCCCAGGCTTATTGTCTGTTTCCAATGTGGGGGGAGAGGGGGGGGGGTTGCAGCATGCATATTATACTCTTTTCCCACATTTTAACTTCATCACAAGTACAAGCACTTGGCACTGCAGAACCTGTGGACGGGGTACCACAACTTTAGTCGGGCACATATTTCATATTCTGCTGAGTGTTAATCGCCAAGAGCTGCCCCGAGCGACCTCCCGTCCTTGCGGTTTCACTATCATGTGACTCAAATGGAACTATTACCGAAATTGTAGCTTACTCTAGCAATCACAAGAAACTACAATCCAATCACCCCAAGAAGCGACTGACCTTCTCTGTGCTGTGGCACCACGTCTTCAAACTCCACCGAACACACCACTTATCGTCAACTTTGATACTCAAATTCTGTGTGATACTGTCACTTTCTGAACTTGGCGTTGACCGACGTAATTCACCCCACTTAGCCCAAATAAAAACACAATTTTGACATGTTATTGGGTCATTTGCCAAAAACACCAGAAAAGTCAGTTGAGCGCTCAAAAACAATGTTATATAAACATACGCCAGTTGATAACGGCTCAATAAAATTGACTAAACTTGGCACTGAAGAAAAACACAACAACAAAAGTTTCAAGACGAATTTTTTACCACTTAAAACACGCGTCATGAACTTCGACAAAATCCACAGCAGCAAAGATAAAGGGAATAAATGTTATGCACATAGATCATTTGTCTGCCCGACCACCTGTATCATCTCTAGCTTGGCATGACGTGTTGCGTGGCGCTGAGTAATCCAGAGGCACAGGTAGACAGAGAGAGAGAGGACTAGCCGTGCCCTAAGCGAGTAAACAATCGCATGGCCTCAAGTATAAACAAACTGCAACATGTGCCCGTTAACACAAAACACAAGGTGCGGTAGGAGAGTGGATGAGGAGGCTTTAGACTTCAGGTCTCAGCCAGCTTCAGGAAAGAGGGGAGGGAAGGAGAGAAAGGGCTTGAGATGGATCGACAGAGGCACAGAGAACGGTAAAGAGAGAGGGGGAGAGAGAAGAAAGAAAGAAAGAGAACAGAGAGATAAGAGGGTAACGAGAGAGAGAGAGAGAGAAAAAGACAGAGAGAGAGATCAGATAGAAAGGGAGAAAGAGAGAAAGAAAGAGAAGGATAAAGAGGGAGGGAAAGAGGACGGGAGAAAGAGAAAGAGAGATAAAAAAAAAAAGGAAAAGAGAGAAAGAGGGCGGGAAAAGGGAAAGTAGAGGAGGAAAACGCTTTGGATGTCGTTAGTTTTGCTTGTGTGTCCAGGCACCTGTACACGATTATAGCACCATCGAAGGTCCCACTGCCAGATAGTTTTAGAAACTACGACAATAAATTGTAAATAAAAAATATCGTCATCATCATCATCACCATCTCAACAACAACAGCAACCACAACAACAAAAACAAAAACGAAACAGTCACTTCTTTTTTTATCGCTGGGTGCACTGAATTCGATATTTGATTGATGAACAAACTTGCTGGGAATCGAAGCCCCAAAGGATTAACTCTGCCGTGGTCCTCCCGCTGGGAATTGAAACAGGACAGATACTCATCAGGTGTTCGATGTCCACGCCACACAGCCCCCTGAGGCCAAAACCATCAAGTTGTCGCATCAATAACGCAGAAACAAACATTGTTTATAACATCACGTAATGTATCGTTTTCTTTCTTTCTTGTTCCGGGCATTGCTAAGCCGTGGGGAGTCGATACCACATCAAGTTAACTATCAGTCCAACATTGCCCATGTTGTCGTGATATGGAAAAATACCGTATGAGCTAAAGACAAAATTGTACTAGATACGCAAAAAAACATTTCGCTTTGTTCACCTCTTTGTTCTTTACTCGCCTACCCGAGCCAGACATAATTCGACCTTAGTTCTTGCTTGTTCCAATTCCAGCAGCAGAGTTTCTAGTTACTGTTACAACAGAGAAATTAGAAGTTCAACTTTCGCAGCTATAGTATTATGATAAGGAGTTACAATAAACTGCAATTGCAAAAAAGCTTGATAAGTGCCACAATGCATTTTAACACAAGAGTGTCAAAGTGTGCAGTGGTTATAATTATATATCTATCTCTTCTATACTAAACGATCTACGTTCTTGTCGGGAAATGGAGATAGAACATACAAAAACTAACATGGCAAAACGTGCACATTCTTTCTATTAAGACCAACCTGTCGAGATTCAGGCCACATTTTAATAACGGAACTTGGATGCAATGCAAAGTTAAATAACAATTCCCTACATTATACACAGTTGTGATGAAACTTATTTTCGACCAACAATGTGGAAAAGAGACAAGGAAAACGAAGTTCCGATTTCACTTTTCGATTTTATTCCAAGAAAACGTCTCTTCTTTGCAGCTCAAAAATGCTTGTAGACAAATAATACTGACTGAGTTTTTGTCCAGAAGATATTGTTGTGTTCTCAGACTCAAGGGCCACACTGATGGCCGTCCAATCGCTCAACCATAAGCTCGAGGCACATGGCGCAGATAAAATCAGACATATCTGCCACCAGATCATAAGTGGATACGGCGTCGAGGTCCACCTCCAGTGGATCCCCGCGCACATAGGTATCCGGGGCAACGAGGTTGCTGATAGCCTAGCGAAACAGGGTACCAGAGGCGAACAGCCAAAGCACCCAGCGTCTTACCCAGCAGCCCGAGCCAGAATCCGCGCTCACGGACGCAGGAAATGGCTACATCAATGGGCAAACTCGGACAAAGGACGTAGGGTGTATCATAATCAAACCAAACCAGACATCAAAGACCCGATTTTGTCACTAGAGCGCAAATACGAGACTATCATACAGCGTATGAGGACGGGACATGTCCAGTTGAACGCACATCTAAATCGTTTCAACCCACTCCGTGAGCCAGTATGCCGGCACTGCGGGTCCCCGCAGGAGACTGTCGAGCACATACTCGCGGAGTGCCAAGGACTGAAACAACTAAGAGCCCGCCACCTCCCAGATACCCCGACAGTCTCCAATTGCCTTTATGGGGACGTTAAACAATTAAAGAAAACTGCCATGTTTGCCATTGCCGTCACGAGTGAAAACTCGATCGGCCAGGGATGAGCACTCGAGTTTTTGTCCAGAACGGGCGTGTCCGCGTGACGTGGGTAAAAAATATTGGTTTTACAAAAGGTTTCATAGCTTTATGAAAGCGCCACTTCGAGGAAGCATGACTTGACTTGGTGGCCAACAGCACCAGGCTGAGGCCCCCGAGAAACCAAAGGACCTCAAAAAAAGCATGCCTTGACGGATGCACTGCGCTCCGAGAATCCAGGTTTACGACTCGCAGATGCTAAGTACCCGCAATTGTGACACGTTCTACGATTTCTCTATTTGTTCAGTTTTCTATCTTGTTACATTTTTTTGTTCCTGACGAAGGTAAGTATACTGAAAGCTTGATTTGTTTTTCCTTTTCCTTTGCGTTTGATTGAATCTTTTCCATATAATTTCTTACCCGAGACTTTGCTACATACTACTTTTTCTTTTCGCCACAGTACAATCATGTTCACTATCTAGCTCTGTTTTAGTATGATGCAATTTAATTTCTGTGATGACCAAAAGAAATGATTAGTCCTTCAAAATTATTACCCATTTAGACAGATAGAGCACATTATTTTTATTCCTATAAAGTGACATTTAAAATGTGAATCTGATCTCGATAGGGGTATATATGGTCTTTTCCCGTCACACGGCATCATGGTATCAGTGAAATGGTATCACGTTGATGCCATCAGCATCATGGTAACATGGTACATGTCCAGTGGTATTTACGGTGCAGGCACCGAATCCGCCCAGCTGCATTAACCACAAACTGACGAGTTTTGAACACTAGGACTAGCTGGAGTCAGCGTTGGTGCACACGCGGTGAGCAGGGACAGAGACAGTACATGTGATATCAAAACTCCACGCTAGATAGAATGATTTACAGACGGAAAAACCCAGCCAAAAATGACGTACACATTCTCCACGAAAAAACAGAAAGAAAGATAGAAAGAAGAGGGTCAGAGCAATAAAACCATGATCTGATGATGTGCAGTTCTCATATCTCCATTTATTACGACTGGATGAGAAATTAGATAAGGCCTAATGCACACTAGCTAATTTTGATCAGCGAACTAGTTGGATGGTGTCGTGAAGACCTGTAGTTTCAGTGACATTTCATGCACTAGCCAATTGGCTGTTTTTTCCTCACTGAAACGCAATGCCATGACTTCACCAAACAACCAGACGGTCAATGAAAATCGCCTATTGCACACCGGGCCTGATACAGTTATGCGTGGTGGACCCGGGAGTGGAGGAGAGTAATGGTGTCAAGTTGACATCAGAAGACCAGATTTATCGGTTTGAAGACGTCTTTATGTGTGCCCAGTTGGACTCAGGAATCAGGAATTTATGCTCTTCACTTGTGGGGTAGATCATGATTAGAACAACAACAACAACAACAACAACAACAACAAAAAGGACTGTTTGTATGTGTGTGTGTGTGTGTAGGTGGGGGAGTATGACAGATTTGAGGTCTTTATTTTAGGAGGTTCGCTGCCCTTGGCATTTACACCTCACTTTACTTGTTTTTTATTATTTCTTGTTCTGGCGGGGGGGGGGGGGGGGGGGGGGGAGATGATATGGATAAATTTTAATCTATTAATTTCAATTTTGCCCGGGCAGCGGCCTTTCGGCCTGCTCTTTACGATTTCCAACTGCCAAGGTATCTTTAACGTGCGCAACGTGCACACGGGCCCTCCGAATTTTTTCGTCCTTATCCGAGAAGACTAGGTACTCGATCCTACCCCCCAATAGGACCAGGGACTTGAAAATATGAGAAAAATCCAAGTATGACAGCTTATTTCTGGCGACCTTAGTTCTTGTTAGTTCATCTCCATTTTCTGAAGAAAAAAAAAAACAAACAAAAACTGGAGATCTTTTGGTATGTCGAAGAGGTATAACAACTGCACACTTGACACTTGTATAAAATGACTTGTGCACTTATCAAGCTGTTTCATAGTTCCCATTCATTTTAAATCCTTAATATCACAATACTAAAGCCGCCAACGTTTAACGTTGAATTTCTCAGTTGAGCAAGAAATGAAGTTTGAAACAAATAAGGACAATGGTCGCCTTCTGTCAAAAACCAAAAATCTCGTCACTTTCTTTCTCTCAACTATGGCATCAAGCAAAAGCTGTGAATCTTGAATATAATAATATGTTACCATCATACATAGGCACAGCTCTCACATCATAATTATTCAGTTAGACGGAAACCGTACATCACATTAATACCCCTGCATCTTCCTTCCTCTTCCCCAAAACACACAATAACAATAACAACCCCGCCGTTTTTCTTCGAGGTTGACATGTCAGATGTGTCCGCTCTGCACCCTTTAGGCCTACATCTCTGGCAGAACTCACCTGGATAAATGCATGACAAGCGACCACAAAATCAGTGGAAATGCTCATAGTTCAGCGCGATCCACCTGCAGTTGACAGGTAAAATCCAACAGTCATACCACGGTTCAATTAGACTTCAATAGCATTGTCGGGGTTCATCAGCGGAATTCTTGAGAATCATTTTGTTAAAAATGTCAAATGCCAAAATCATAAATCAAATGAAATGTGCCAATCAATCAATCAATCAATCAATCAATCGGTTCAGGGTGTGATACAATCTCTAAACATTTATAATATATTTTAGAAATGCAACATTTCGACCCACCAAAGCCCGTTCATAATTTCCACATTCAGTTTGAATTCACAAAATGACTCCTGGCCATTTATTACTTTAGTTTATTCATTAGCTGGCGCTGAATTATACAGCTTGTACTCTGAGGGCTTTCAAGTACAAACACCAGCAAACGTGGGGTTTAAACTGTCATTAGCGCGGCTTAACAAATCCACAGGATGGCACGAGCGTGGTGCAAACGCATTCAGAGAAAACCATAACATTTAAGAGAAAAGCCCACGACTTCGTTTAACCCGTAGGGGGAAATTTAAAGCACTTAGATACACGTCAACTGGAGGAAAACACATGATGAAATTTACAACAAAAAAAAACATCAGACGAAAAAAAAAAAAAACCAAGCCTTAGGGCAAAGATGTTAAGAATTGTTTTGCATATCTGGCTGAAAGGTTTTTGGAATCATCATGATGTGAGTGGTGGGTGAATAGCAGTTCTGTCCCTCAGCAAGAGCACGAAAATAAAGGACAAATAATATCCCACACACATTTCTGTTGGACGCTCACAGGATAGCAATTTCTCCGCAAAGAAAGCTTAATATTTCACTACAGCAAAGTCAAATTGTGACTAAAAGAACTGGTTGTATGTAGCAGAGCCTCGCGTAAGACATAATACAGAAACGAAATAACAGAACGCAAAAGGAAAAAGAAGAGCAATTCAAGCTTTCGGTATATTATCGCACAAGACCATGGAAATAAAGTCCCCCCCCCCCCCCCCAACATACAGTGACACCAAATCTCCAACGCATAGACATGAAATAAAACCGTCGCGTTGTGTTCCTTTTGCTGGAATTATTCATTTTGGGAAAATCTCAATTTTAATAAGCACATTTTTACGGACAGTTTTGTTTTAAACCTTATCAGCACATACCATTATTTTTACTTGGCCATTTTCTTGACTGGCGTTTCTTTTAAACCCCAAAAATTTGCCACACAACGTAAACATGCCCCACAGTCCCCAGTTATATCAACAACAAAGACAGACGATTTTCTTTTCATGTACAAAGTAGATAATTTTCTAGAAGCTTAAATGAAATCACAGAAAAATAAGTTATATAATATAATTATAGATAATGTTCTCTAAGTTATTAAGCTTAAAGCCAAGCGACACGCGTCTCTTTATCTCGCTGTACGGAATCCATCAACAAATTTTGCAAGCCATGTACTTTTCGGTCCGTGGGTTATGCTGGGTCAATCTACTTCCATATTATTGTTATGATGTAACAACTTCCATGTTACTTTATCCCAATGCCTACGCCAACTATGGCATGGAGTACTCTTCAAACTGCTTCAACAAGATTAATTTGATTCACCTTTATTTTGTACTAATCAGCTCTTCCCTTGATCATTTCCGTTCACATTCTATTTATCGTCAGTAGACGTTTCATAATATTTTACGGTTACTTTTCACTAAGTTTTAATTTTTGCAAAAGCAACAGAGGTTTTAAGGGTTTGTAACTTATGTGTCACATGGCTTGTACTGTGAGTTTGGGGGCTAAGACTGTATACATTGAAAACAGAAGCTCTGATATTGCAATTTCAACACAAGAACGATTTTTAAACAGGTTGTTGACCCCTGCCTAGCATTTCATGTTTTACAAGCCAAACTTTATTCCGTATATTAATTATATAAAGGTAAAATTGGTCCATTAATTAGCTGGGAGTAAAACAATACGTGAAATATAGTTATGCACAGAGTTGATTGGTGGAAATCAATAAACTTCTCTTGTTGTACAAATTGATCATTAAAGTCTCACCATAATATTTTTTTACGTTTTTTTTTTTATTTGCTTTTTTTCTTTCTTTCTCTGCAGTGCAATTGTACGCTCTGCCATGTACCTTATGCCGGGTTAGGAAATCAGAGATGATGCAGATTCCTTGTTCAGTGATAGACATCAAATACAACTAATTCATTCACATGAATAATAAAATTACGTTGATTTTTTTAGACTATGGGGAACAACAGCAGAATTGTATCAGAGTCAACTAGTAAAAAAAAAAAATCATATTATAAAGGATGTAAGGCCTTCCATGTAATCACGAAAGGCTTTCTCTAGCAACTGATCCCTAAATTCTACAAAATATCAGATTACGCAGAGGTAAAGGTGTGCTGGCAAATATTTAAAAAAAAGATCTTGAAGTTCGTTATATTTTTAATACTTTCGTTGATATTGAGCCACAACTGTGTTGAACAGAAGAGAGTGTTCCAACATTCTGAACTGGAAAAAAGACGCATTTCCTTCGAGTAGAATTAAAAAGTACGACAGGAAATTTCGTTCTGCGCCTCGATTTACACAATGCGAGACCTTAGTTTTTGTATTATAATGAAGCTAGAGGGTGAACATGTAAGCAGATAAAACACCGTGAGTGCATGACCAACAATTATGAAACTTTTCGTACTACCTCAAGTTTAGGCGGTAAATTACATGGACACATCCATTTTGCACAAAATTCAGTATTTAATCTTATTTATTTACGATGTTTTTTTGTTTTTTTTTTGGTTTGTTCCGGCAAAAAAGAGACGCATTTTCTTTGAGTACAAACAAAAAGTACGATCGGAAATATGTTCTTGGCTCGCTTTACACACTGGAGATCAAGAATCAACTTTAAATAATCACACCTGCGTACTTTCCGAGCCTGAGGGCCAACTAATAATAATAAACATTCAATTATCTGTTACTTAACAAAAAGTACAAGAAAACCCCTTTGTTACGAATAGAATCGAAAACCATTGAACGGATTACTGTGAAATTGTCAGGAAGATGTAAAATATAGTTGTGGACGATGTTGGATTTACAAGATCATACAAAGAGACGCGACCGAGGCATAATCTGCAAAATGCTGACATAATTGAATCGTTACCCCGACAGAGGGTTCAGACAACATGCTCCGAACGGGGCACCGCATGTGTGTTCACTGAACCAAAATTCTCGGTGCGTACCGAATCTTGCCTTGTAGCGCTCTGTTAATGTTGGAATTATTGTGTTTGCATTCTGCTCCGCTTTCTAAACTCCATTTGCACACTATTAAACCATGTACCCGTCATTCATATGAATCCCTTTCATACTAGTATCGGAACATTTCCATAGATAAACAGACTTGGAATATGATGTCTCATCTACTCAGCCTCACACATTTAACGGTCATAGCTAATAGACAGAACACTTCACTTTTATGTCTTGTGCCCCAATAAAAATAATACTTTTAAACGATCCTAATTCTGAGTCATGATTTAACTCATGTCATCTTATGATTTCAAGTATTTCCAATTCAACTCGATAACAACAAGCCAACACCGATAGGCAGAGAGAAGCAGTTACATAATATATATTTGTTTTTTTGTTATGTTACAGAAAACATACAAGATGCAATTTGCCATGGAAAACGTGAGGAAGAGGGAAAAAAACAAAGAAGATAAAGCAGTGAGGAGGGAGGAGGGGCAGGGGGAAGGGGGGGGGGAAGAGAAAGAGGAAATAAGATAGGTAGAGAGTAGGGATATGGGGTGGACCATGGAAGGAAGAACAGCCACAGATATGTTAAGGGGCTCTCCTGGACAAGACGGGTCTTGGGTTGTAATTAGCATGCAGGCAGAATGGGGGAAAAAAGATGGATGGACAGATGAGGCAAGAGAGGAAATATCGTAACACTCAACTACCTCACTCTTGTTCATCTCCTCCAGTGAGATCGATTGGTTTCTCAAACCCTCAGCCCTGTCAAAAACTTTTCGCTGTACAGGAGAAAACGAGGACATCGATGATGGGAACTTCATCACAGGTAGAAAATTGTCTCTTATCTCTTTTTCGGGGCCGCTGGAATGAATGCAACCAAAGTGCTCACTCTTGTCCGGATTGGAAAGCTGATTGACGCAACAGCTCGCTGCATCAGTGATACGATTGATTGGCACTGGTTTGAAGCGCGATGGGGGAATAGAAAACTCTGATTGTTGTTCATTGATTGGTCGATGTGGATCATTGGCCTTGGCTGTAAATTCGTCATCCCCCAGCTCATCAAAGGCACAAGTTCGTGATCCAACGCTGTCCCTTTTAATACTTCTTCCACGACCGCTTTTGTCCACAGGCTGAAAATAGTATTCTGCGTTGTTCGGTTTGTTGAGACAAAAATGGCTGTCATGGGAACCGGTTTGGCATGAGGACGCCATTTCAGAAAGGGGTGGGACTCGTGTGAGATAGTGAATTTGAAGATTAAATATTTTGTGTCCAGACATGCCGTCACCGACACACACCGCTCGCCCCGGAGTGGGTTCCCTGGAAACATTTTTACTTGAGTTGATACGAATAATCTTTCTTATGTCCGGACATACACTTGGCTGTGGCTTTCTCAGAATTATTTCCTGTCTGGACACATGGGTTTCTGTAGGTTTTGAGATGTTATGAACGTGGAATGTATGATGATATCTTAGCGGCTTCTGTTCCCGGGAAGTGGACAAAGCAGCAGCAACACCAGGTGTTGTCTGCCAATGTCCAGACTCTGTTACGGAGTGACCATCGAGGAGCGCAGCAAAGCTCGAATTCCCCCGCACTGGAAAGTCACTGGACGTCCCCCACTTCCTCCTCCTGGTCACATGAGGTCTCCTGTAACTATGTGGTAAAGACATGGAGCGAGTGAACGGGGTGAAATATTTCTTCACATCCAAAAGGACAATTTTTCTTCTCCGACTCTGTTGGAATTTCTCTGAATCTACTGGCTTTTTGGCATGATCCGCTGGAGAAGTGGTTTCCATGGATATCCTAGGCTCTGCTGCGTCCAGTGTAGTTGGACCAACAAGGTAATAAGGATCTATGTTCTTTTTTTCTTTTGTCTTACAGAAAGTGTCCTGACAACTAACTCGGTCTCCAAGGCGGCGGGAGCGTAAATCTCCTGCGTCAGATTGCTGTTCAAGCTGAACTTTGTCATTTTTGTTCCTGTCATCCGCCTCTTCCTCTTTTGGCGACTTTGTATCCAAGTGATCGTTAGAATGTTCCAGACTGTCATAATCCCGTCCTCCCCATTTACTCAATAGAAGGGATGAAGGATGAACAGATTCCGCATCTTTACTCCGGAATGAGGTTGCGGCTTTCACATTATCACACTCTGCACCATTTGACAGATTACCCCCTGCGTCTCTTGGGAGTCGGGCCATCAACAGACCAGGTGTACTGACATAACGGGGTGCAATTAAGTTATCGACATTCCCACAATGCCAGGCGTCGCTTGCGGCGCATGTGTGGCGACGCTCATCATCAACAACCAATTGATTATTGGCCAGTTTATCGATAGCATCACGGGGCAACCTTGCCCACTCCCCTCCGCTTTCCCCATCTTTGATTTCAGACTGGGTCTGCCGCTGAGAACCAAGCACTGGTGGGCAGATGTTGTGTCTGCCAAGTACACAGAGGTCCTGGCAATCATCAGTCGACGGACGCTCTTTGGCAAAGTAGATGTTAGTATTTGCACTGCTTGTCGCCCTCTTATCTGAGAGACACTTATCCGCCTTGCATGTTGGCCCGATTGGATGAGAACGTGATCGCTGAGAGTTTCTATTCCTTGAGGGACGAGCATTTCGGTGCACGTGTACGGCAGCAACCTGGCCTGGTTCTAGAGGCTCAAACTGCCGAAGTTCCACTGGTTCTAACACGCGAACATGGAAACTTACAGGACGGTTGCACTCTTGCTGTTTGTCCATACCCAAAATCCTGAACCGAAAATTTTAATCCGTGTATGAATTCTGATCACTCTGAATATTTTTTTAGAAAAAGCAATCCTCAGTTCTTAAAAGATATAAACAAAAAACATAAACAAACAGTGAGCAAATGCCCTGTTGCACAAATTGCGTCACTGAGTCTCGCACACAAAACCGCAGTTATCACTGCACATCTTTGCCTCTATTTTAATACCATCACGACTAACACTTCAGGGAAGGTAGACAAAACCTGGTGTTGTGTTGTATACAATGCGTCAGGTTTCATGCACGTAGATTCAGTATTATGTCACGACTTCATTTATAAAGATCCGTGGAATTTCTGGTAACGATGACCTGAGATTCCAGGTCGTCTTCAGCGACCTATTCAACTTCAGACTGGAATACCATGTGTCTGGCAATCAAGAGATCACATTCTGCAGAAACTGACCACATCGAAACTTAAACCACATGTGGCACTGGGACAATTAATAGCGTGATAGTCGTGGTAAGCACAGCGTAAATAATCCCCCTCATGAATAGACAGGACTGACAACTGATGCAGAAATGACGATCACAGAGGAAAGAAAAACGACTATTATATTTTCTTCCACTGCAATATTTACAAGGGTGTATGCACCGACCAGATCACTTACGCTGAAAAAGCCAAAGACTTACCGGTCAGTTGCTGGCAGACAACATAATATATGCACACGACAATGCCGTACATTTTCTTAGTAAAACCGGGAAGACCCTATCACACTGAGCCCGGTCAGACACAATCAGCATCTGTCATTCATTTCTTGGGTGTACATTTTGCTGGCAGCAACTGGCTGTAACGTTCCAGACTAGTGTGATACTTGACCTAATATAAATGTTCACATATTTCTATAAACTTACACTTTAGCCTACAAAACCCTCTAAATGAAATGCACTTTTACAAGCTATACTCAACGACTGAGCTCAGACTTTCAAATTTTCACAGCCGCTATCTGAATTCCAAAATGGAAATTCTTCTTTTTTTTTTTTAAATCTCGCGCTCTCCTTTTTGCCCCTTCACAATTCCTTGAATTCATGACTGCTCAGATTTCCTGCCTGGTTATCTCGCCATGTCCTCATTTTCTTTTCTTTCAACTATTTCTGTTCCTTTCCTCTTTTTCCTCCCTAAGAGTTGGTCTGCTCTTCTCTTCTATTTCCTCTTTTATGAGAAATTCAGCTTTCAATTCCTCTCTAAATTTCTTCCTTCCTGGCTCTTTTATTTCAACTTTTTTTTTTTCTAAATCTCCCCGTTCCCTTTTCTTCCGCCCCGGGGCTTGCCCTTGACAAGTGGCAAAGATATATTAGCGAGATCGTTGTGGTGAAGACATCACAGACCACATCTTTGTTCTAACCCTCAGGTAACAAAAAAAAAACAACATAAAAAAAAACAAACAACAACAACCCTGCCGTGTGTTTAGCCGTGCAGGCTCGCACAGTTTACTCAGAGTCAACCTGGAACTGAGAGCAACAAACCAACAACATTCGTGTGTTCATCGGATCACAGGACAATCAACGGCTGCATCCCGTGCAGGAATTGTGCTGCCTTGCTATGGAAAAAGATGCTATACGTACTTTTTGACATTATTTCATGAAAGTTATTGTAAGTACGTTATCCTCCCCCCCCCCCTCCCAAGTTGTTGTTGTTTTTTTTTGCGCTAGGATTGGGTATTTTAAAGCCTTTAGTGACAAAACGCTTGGGCACCGTACGTACAAGTTAGAATGAAATGTGAGTGGATCCAGCGAAATCAGGCTTAAGGTGAAATACCGAATTCCAGACAAAACCCCTCCAAAGAGGGAGAATTTTTTTCCATGCAAATTGACATTTGCTTATAAATAAGGTGAAAAAACATTCGGTTACATTTTTTTGCTTGAACTTGTCTTAGAAATGTTACTGGAGGTACAACATTTTCACCTTTGGCCCGATTAGCTAGATTCACTCTTAAATGTGCTCAATCTTTCTATCTGGATTACATGTTTGAACGCCTAGGCGTTACATCTGATGGAAAAATAAAGCAGGACGCAACGCCAATTGATTCTTCTTCTCTCCTTTACAATTGTGGTTTTTTTGTTTGTTTTGTTTTATACAGTCTTTGTGCATAGAAAATCAGAGTGACACCCTCATCGCCATCAGCTCCGGCAAAAGTTATGTCCTAAACAAACTGCCACTCAGACTGGTTTCGTTTTTTTCAGGCCGAGCAAACTAACATTTCTGGGACAATTTTGTTAATTGAACACAACAGATGTAACTTTACAACCTGCCTGCAGCATCAGTTTTTTTGCTTCTTGTTACCCAGCACGCAAAACTGTATAAACTCTCCCTCCCCACCCCAAGATTCATTCGGATTGTTTTCTGAGTAGCCTCCAAAATAATTGCTTTGACACGTGTTCGACTTAAGAACTTCATGTCTGAGTTTGTGTCTTAGCTTGCGTCTTAGTATTATGTCTAAGTTTGTGTCCCCAAGTAAGTGTATACGTTTGTGTCTAAGTTTGTGTCTCCGAGTAAGTATATACGCTTGTCTCTAAGTGTGTCTAAGTTTGTGTTTCCAAGTAAGTGTATACGTTTGTCTCTAAGTTTGTGTCTGAACACGTGTCTAAGTATTTGCCTTAATATGTGCCTAAGTTTGTGTCTAGGTATGTGTCTAGGCAAGTGTTTAGGCATGTAAGAAAGTATGTGTGTAGGTATTTGTCTAGGTTTGTGTCTAAGGAACTATGTGTTTAAGTTAACGTCTTAGCTTGCGTCCAAATTTTTGTCTTCGTGTCACAGCCAGCCAGTAGGATCACGGTGTACTGATAGAACCAATCGCTAAAATATACACGTATTAAAAAATACAACATTATGACAGAAATTGCGCACCGAGATAATAATAATAACACATAACATCTATATAGCACTTCATCCCGTTAACCACCAGGCTCTAAGCGCTTTACAACATTTATGTCTTATAAATCACACACACAATGCACAGGCATACTCAGGGAAAAAAACAAACTTGATGGAAATTCAGAGTGTAAAAAGATGACTTTTCAGTTGATGTTTGACAGAGGCAGAGAATTCCAAAACTGAGGCTATTGAAAAGAAAAAGATTTTCATCCATGATCTTAAAGGACGTCTTAGGAATTTTTAAACTTTTTAGTGTCGGCGGGTGATCTAAGATGTCATAACGGTACCATAGCGAGTCAAAAGATGTTAAATAAGTTGGTGCGTTTTTGTACATACACTTTGTGGCACAAGGTAGCCAGCTTATACATTATTCGTTTTCTACCGCTAGCCAGTGCAGTCTGCAGCACAGATGACACATGATCGCTTTACCTTTGGTGCGATAGTAATATAATTGATACTATTTTGAGGACTCGAAAGAAAAAAAAATGTAAGACATTTTCTCACTAATTGCAGCACTTATGGCTTTCAAACTTAGTACGAACATTTCAAATCATGTGAAGTTCGACATGACCCCCTTGAAATTTAGCTTAATGAACTCGTTAACGTTTTTAGAAAATGTATTTTTTGCGAATATAATTTGCATGCGAGCGATGAGGCGTTGAATCATTGTTCTTATCATCAGCCTTGGGTCCCGCAACGAACCGGAGAAAGGTAGAACAAAACCTGCGATTGAGTTCTGTCCAGATTTAGAAATGTGTGTCTGTGTGTTTGTCAATATTAATGTAAATTTAATGTTTAATTTGTTATGTTCATGTCCATAGAAAAGTGCAAATCAATTTGGAAAGCATGTTTTAGTAACTCCGGGCACAGCTGGGCTAGTCCACTAACTTGTAGATCAGTGGTTCTCAAGTTCCAGGTCACATTCCTCACCTGGAGGTCCCAGATTCCCCCGTTTTGAACTGCCGTCCAATAAATTTTTCACCATTATACTTTCACAGTGTTAATTATTGAAACAATTTATGAGACTAGATTTCTTCACTAACTGCAATCAAACTAGATGAAAAAGAAATCCTAATCTTGATGGATCATAAAACTACCTACGGAGGACACTCTTCGAAGTTTGGAGTTCGCTCTCTGACTGAAATTCCTCCCCGTATTCTTTCCTTGATGACTGATTACTATTCCTCCTCTTTGATTTGAAATTCCTCACCTGTGAGCCAGTTGCCTCCAGCTTAAGAATCACCGTTGCAGACTTATACAGCGAATAAATAGCACTAATACACGCATTTGATTTTAACGTTTTGCATCATTAACGTTTTGCATTAAAGTGTACAGCAACATACATCTGTATTGCCTAAAACTATCTCTCTCAGTACAAACCGCTTGTATTCAGATGAAACCAGACACAGAAACATGCGCCCCAATAAAGGAATCTTCAAACTTTAATTAAGACAGTGCGAACAACGCACGAGAAAACAATTAAAACGGCACAACTGCGACAAACTGAAAATAATTTTTTTTTAAAAATGTAATCTACAGGGCTCTTGCATCAATTATACAGAAAGAATTACCTTGGAACACAATTGGCAGAGGCACGGGCTACGGGATACAAACAATGTCAGCGTTGATATTTAAAAAAACAAAAACATCCAGTGTAAATCGAAATGAGCTGTTTTCACGTGCTTGAAGAGCATTAAATGTAAATTAACGGCACTTGAATTCCTACCTGGTCTGGCCTTCGAATGCCTCAATAGTTCAACATTTCTTTTTTTCTCACAAAAACAGAACAGAAATACAAACAGAAAAAGGAACAATTGAGCAGCGAGACCCAGTAGTTTTGCTATTCGCCAAATGTTCAGTTCAGATAATTGTATACGTGTGTGTGCGATGTTTAAGTTACATCCGCACCTGTCGCTCGATTTTAGATCATCAAGTTTGAGTTTTGAGTTAGAATTTAACGGCACGTCCACATAATAACAGTCACTTTGCGCCTTTCATAGTCTTTTTGGTACCTTACTGTGACTTGATTCTTAGAGCTTGATCAATTAAACTTTCACAAATTCAAATCTAAAACGAAAGGGTCCGTATCAAATCACCCAGCATCACAGCCATACAAAGTTGTTACATCGTCCCGTTAGAATGACAAGATTCTATCTCCACTTTTGTGGCTGAACTGAGTAACAAACTCCTCACTACTTCTACAGGCCTTCTCCATTGTGTATCAACATATCAAGCAGATTCGGTATGTAATTTTTAAGTATTACTAAAAAGAAAAAAAACACTCTTTGCTCAAAAAGCCATGATTACATGAAACTTCAGTCCTGGATTACTGCAAAGGTGACGGAAGGGAGTTACAACCTGGTCATTCTAAGGGGGCGAAATGACAACGGCCAGGACATGATCAAAACGATCTTGTTGCAGCCATGAGCAATGAATGTACTGAGTGGCCAAGCTGCAAACGCTCCCTAGGGTTTTCAGACACAGCCATTAACTGCAGATCTACCCACTTTCCCACTGTCATTAGGTACAATCGTGGCGGTCAGTTAATGTCATCTTAAAACAACAGTGAATTTCAGTCTTAAATTTGCGAGCGAAACTTAATGTTTGAGGACGTGGGAGAGTGAGGGTTGGTGAGCGGCCTTAAAAAAACAATAAAATTCATCTTAAACCTTGCAGCTCTATAAATAGACGGCCGAAGAATGTGACTTACGAGAGACGAAAGAGGAAAGACTGTCAAACGTCCTTTCATTTGTAATGTATCTGAGTTTTTGGAGACCTTTCTTTCTCCTAGCTCGGAATTTCTGCCGTGCTCAGAAAAACAAAGACCTTATGGTATGCACCAATCTAGGTCACATTCACTTTTTAACATCTTTTAATAAAACTAGTTGGCCCGTTGACTCAGAGAATACACAGATCTTAATATGTGATATCTAAAATTGTTATTCAACCAGCAATGTGTAAAGAGGGACGGAAAACGTAAACTTCCGTCACAAGTTTCTATTATACTCAAACGAAAATGATTCACTGCTTTCGCGGCTCGGACCAATCGGAAATACAATCATAATTATAGAAGATTGAATAAGTCCAAAATGATCATTAATAGGGCAGGCTTTGAATCTGATCACAGTGCAAGCGCCGTGTTTCTCTTGAAATGAGCGTGTGGTTGGTGGGCGCTTAAAGTAGGACCCGCTTATGTCCTATCAATCTGCTATAGTCTGTCTGTTTTCTTGATTCTTCCTAGTACAGTGTGACAATTAGTAGGTCGACGCGCTTTCTCCAAACCCAGACTCAGACTCATTCTCTTGAAATCAAGCCGATAATTAAGTCAGTAATTAAATTTTTTTTAAAAATGTGACCGCTATTTCAGTGACACCAAACAGTCACGCGTGCATCCTGGTGTAGCCAAGTGGTTGATTTCTTTCCTGAAGATCGGCGTTCGTTTAATGGTACACAAAATGTTGAATTCAAGTCCCGACGACTCGCTACTGTATCAAGCACAGGCCTTACAATCTGGGCAAAGTTTACAAAGGGAATGTAAGCAACGATAGGGCTACCCTGTGTGACATGTTTCAAATTATAAAGTGTTGCAAAACCTGAGTAACACGACTGCTTGGATTTTGTGCTTGGAAATTCATCGCGAGAAGGCCAAGCATACAAAAAGAATAAGCGGCCATCTATAAAACTATGTACGCTCGATTTTGCTGGTTTCTACCCCACTCCCAAACCTTTTTGTCACCAATGTATGCTTTTCATAATGCTTGGCTCCACCCACTCTCCCCACTGTAAGAGCGTACGACCATTAGATAACTCTTAAAATATCCATGATAGAACACTGATGTTTGAAAAGTTGAAGTGACATTCTGCATCAACTATTTTATTGTACCATGAAAGATATGATTTTTATATAATTCAACAATTTGATTTGTAGAAAAACAAAAAAAACTACAGCAAAAATGACCAAATTTGTATGCATTCAATATTGAAATGACCCCATAAACCCCCTCTCTCCCCTTGTATCTACCTATTTTATACGCTGGGGTAAACATCCACCTTTCTGTCCCCCACCCCCCCCCCCTGTTGTTACAAATAGGTACGCATCCCACAGGGTTTTCTGGTAGGGGCGCATACGCATATGTACCTATCCCTCACCCCGTCCTTATCTTATCCAATCCCTCGCTAACCCCGCCCCTTACCCTTTCAAGCAAAAAAAAAAAAAAACACAAAAAGAAAATCTGAAAGAATAATTAATCAAGGCTGTTGTGAGGAGTATCTCGGGAGGGACTCTCTAGTTCTGGAGTCACAAAAGTCTTTAAAATACCACCCTCCCCCCCCCCCCCTTCCAAAAAAAAAAAGTTGGTGGACGCGCGGACTTGTAACACGTTTCTTTACTGAATGCGTAGCCCCAAAGCTTATATAACTCGGTTAATGTCAACATGTTCAACATGTCATTAGAAACTTTGCAGTTTCTGTGCCTTTTATCTTAACTCTCAACCTATTCGGCGTTTTATTGTGGACAAAACCTCAGCCTCACACACACTACATTTAATGCTTCCCCCTATACCCTCCTTGCACTTACGAAGTTTTAAACAGTTTGGGGAATGAGAACCCCGTCTTTGTTTATTGTTGCCTGCTTGGGCCGTCAGCGCTACGTGCGATACATAAACTGTGGCATTTCATAAACCTTGTGATAAATGTATGATATAAGAGTGAATACACGCACAGATAGATTGTCGTGCTATGGAATAAAACCGTTTACGACAAAAGCTCAAAATTTACAGGCAAGGCAAAAACAACAACTGGAACAAACACTGCGTTCTTTTTTGTTCAAGTATCATTTCGCAATCTTAGTTCTTGCTTGTTCTAACTTCATTTTCTAAAAAAACTGGCGATCTTTTAGTGTGTAGAAGAGGTGTAACAAATGCACACTTTGACACTTGTTTAAAATGCGTCGTGGTGCTTATCAAGCTGTTTCACAGTTCCGAGTTATTCCAATTTCTTATCATAATACTAAAGCCGCAAACGTTTAACGCCGAATTCTCAGTTGAGCAAAAAGTGGAGTTGGAACAAACAAGCGCTAACGTCGCCATGTTATGATGACCAAAAGAAGTTGCTAGTCGCATAAAAGTATGATCTAGATAGAAAGATAGAGCATAATATTCCATTCTACAGAATGACGTTAAAACATGAATTTCACTTAGAGTGACGGCATTTTTCTAACATAGGACCGCTCACAAAATGTGAAAATGACATTATGAGGCGCCAGTTTTTTACCGGTGTAGTGAATAAAAAATACTGAGTGACGATTACTGTGCATTAATTAACATAGTTGATGTAATCACGGAGGCAATGCTGAATAAATCCAATATCATTGATACCAAAGAACGCCTTGGATCACTGGTTCCCAGAATTCCAGGCCACATCCCCCCCCCCCCCTGTACGATAGCAGATTTCCTCAATTCCATCCCCTTCTGAAATTGTAATAATTTTCTTTCTTCATCAGTATTCTTTTACAGTGAAATTATTCTTTTACTGTAATGGCAATTACTGAATTACTTTCTGAAACTAAAGTTCTTCACTAATTGCAATCAAATGAAAAAAAGAAAATTTCCTTATATCTATGGACCATAAAATTTCTCTTTACGTGGTACAATATAGCACCCCCCTCCCACCCCGCCCCCCTTGATTTGACATTCCGAAATTGCCACCTCCCCTTCTCACCCCAACAGCCTTCCATCTGAGAATGACCGTTTGAGACTGAAAAAAAATGATTATCATTTCCTGGCATCATCCGCTCAGTATTAAAACGCTGGGAATATAATATAAAGCACAAGTGTGGCTGGTTTTGGCTGTCGGTAAATGCCTTGCTGGAACAACAAAAGTGGGTTTAAACACCTATTTCACTGCCAACATCACGAATAAACACATAATTTATACAAGTATCCATTGCCATCCTTTGATGAGATCATTATAACACGTCATCATCATTATTTCCACAGACCAAGTAGCTTGAAAACTGAGAACATTCCAGAACGATTACACCAAACACCACTCACGTCCAATTCCCCAGCACTAGAAAATCCGGCAGTTTAACGAAACCCGAAACATTTTATGGAACACATCAAATCTCGATTTGCCCCTAACTCCGGGCGCTGCTATCTGGCCCGACACATATGGATGAAATAACCACAGGATACAGAGTGTTATAGAGAGCAGGTTCCTCATCAAAGAAATTGTGCATTTCGCAATTGCAACACAAACAAATATCATTCCTTCACATCATAAAACCTTGCCAGCGCCACAGCACAAAAGAACTAGTCCATAAAATGAAAGTCCAGCATTGATCTGCAATAAATATCCCTATGCACACACAGAAAACAATCCCCGTATCGCCACTCCAATTCGTAATTACTTCATCAACGACTGATGTTCTAATGTAATGTGAAGAGCACTCGCCTAGAGCAGCTGTCGCTATAGAACTAGAACAATATCAATACAAACCCAAATGTATCGTGGGAAAAGAAACGGCAAATACAATCAGCTCAACGGAAATGTCAACTTCATGGTGTTCACAGTTTGGCTTTGAATTGTACATGATAGAAATATGCCATCATACGCTCACGTGGGGAAAAAAAAAGTTCCAGCCAGCATCCCTATGTCACTCCGACGTAGATTTGTACAGAATTTCCACTGGATTGGTAAGATAACTGTTGGGACGGGTTAGCTACATCAAACCGATGTCGGCGCGATGTCGTAACCAGCGGAATGATGATATTACTATGTGCCAATTTGACGTCAGTCCTACGCGACGGATTTCCATATAATCTCTGGCTAGGGTGGCATAAAAAAGACGGCGAATGGCAGCAATTGTACTAGGGGACACGGTGGCCGCCTCTCATGCCGAAGGTACCGGGTTCGAATCCTGGTCGGTGCAGCAATGTTGGAATTTTAGGATTTTTCTAATATTTTCCTGTCCCTGGTTCTATGGTAGGTAGGATCGAGCACCTAGTCTTCTCGGATTAGGACGAAAAATTCGGAGGGCCCCTGTGCACGTTGCGCACATATGAAAGATAGCTTGACAGTTGGAACTCGAAAAGAGCAGGCCGAACAGGCCGCTGCCCGGGCAAAATTCTAGAAAACGAATCCCTAGCACAACAAGAAAAAATAAAAACAAGAAAAGTGAGGTGCCAAGGCCATCAGCTATGACATCCTAAACTACAGACCTAAACACAGCAATCCTACAAAATAACACCATAAACTCACACACATTATAAAAAAGAAAAAGAAAATGACACAAGATTGTCTATTCACCGTTACACATAAAGACGGGAGTAAGTTGTGAGTAGACACCGATCCATCTCACTAATAGAAATACAATAAAGTCCTACGTGCACCGAGTCGTGCCAAAGTCTACGCGACAGATCAGTAATAAAGCGACACAACGTCAGTAACTCAGTAATACTATCAGGTCCAGCACACATCGCCAGACCCGCTGCTCCCGTCTCCAGACGTTTCCCCAAGTCTGACAGTGGTCTGTCTGGCCTTAGCCTGAGCACTCGTCTGTACCTACCTACCTGTGCTAGCAGGAGCCGCTCCAAGAGCCCACCCCTCGGGAGATGGCAGGCAGGGCCCGCTACTCGGTTACCAAAATGTCAGATGGGAAAGATAGAGCGAAAAGGTGGAGGAAAAACTTGGAGAGATGTGCCGGTTGCTGTTTCTGTACATACATCCTCATTCATCATACATACATCATTCTCTACTTTCGTCCTGTCTCTCTATGTAACCATCTTTTGTTTTTATTTTTTCATATTCACTAGATGACCCGGGCAATATACATTTTGCAAGTTCTTTGCACCAAGCCCAACTGCATATAATTATGTAGCTACATCTAGGTCACATTAATAACGGCATTTAAAGTTCATGCAGAGACTAGAAGAAGCTTTATTACAGCACAATTCATTGCAGAATACAATGATGTGGTCAAAGTTGATTTTCGACCAGCAATGTGGAAACAGAACCGCAGACCGAAATTTCGGATCATAGTTTTTCGATGAAAATACGTGGTTTCTATTTATTTATTTTGTCATTTGAATTTTGTCTTGCCAGTGCACCAAAACGTTTTTTTTTTCTTGTCTCAGAAGAAACTGTCTCTAATAATGTTAATTGTTCTTTCCCTCGCTCTGTCTCGCTTTCCATTCATTCATTCATCTATCCACCCATCCATCCACTCAGAGTAAACACAATTACGTTGACAAAATGCTGACAAATACGAGGGAGATCAAAAGAAAGAAAACATATCAGGACAAAAAGATTGAAATCGCCGAGCCCGCCGTTCTAGTAGCAAAGGTGTGCCTGGTAAATGTCTGAGGGAATGAAGTTTGGGGCTGGAGGGGGCTATGACAATGGGAGATCTTTGGACCGCGGAAGTGGAAGGAGCTGGGGTGGGGGTGGGGGGGATAGGCAAGGGGAAGTGTGAGACGAGAGATGCTCACTTTGAGAATACTGCCATGTTATAGCAAAAGACAAGATACGCCAAGAACAGGAGACGCAAATGTGAAGTGGGAGACTGTGTGGACGTGCCTTAAAGAGCGGCAGACAGTGTGTGGAATAGTGGTATTTATCCACATACGCAAGGGGTAAATAACTGGATGGATGGATGGACGGATAGATGGACGAATGGATGGATGGGTGGATGGTAGACAGTGTGTGGAATGGTGGTATTTATCCACATGCGCAAGGGGTAAATAACTGGATGGATGGATGGACGGATAGGTGGACGAATGGATGGATGGGTGGATGGTAGACAGTGTGTGGAATAGTGGTATTTATCCACATGCGCAATGGGTAAATAACTGGATGGATGGATGGATGGACGGATAGATGGACGAATGGGTGGATGGTAGACAGTGTGTGGAATGGTGGTATTTATCCACATGCGCAAGGGGTAAATAACTGGATGGATGGATGGACGGATAAATGGACGAATGGATGGATGGGTGGATGGTAGACAGTGTGTGGAATGGTGGTATTTATCCACATGCGCAAGGGGTAAATAACTGGATGGATGGATGGACGGATAAATGGACGAATGGATGGATGGGTGGATGGTAGACAGTGTGTAGAATGGTGGTATTTATCCACATGCGCAAGGGGTAAATAACTGGATGGATGGATGGACGGATAGATGGTCGAATGGATGGATGGGTGGATGGTAGACAGTGTGTGGAATGGTGGTATTTATCCACATGCGCAAGGGGTAAATAACTGGATGGTTGGATGGATAGACGGACAGAGGGAAAGACGGACGGGCGGATGGATAGACAGATGTATGGGTGGATGGATGGATGGGCGGAACAAAATTCTTTCAGCGCGCAAGAGATGGGTGTATGCGTGTGTGGTGTTCTGTTTTTCTTGTGGGGGTGGGGGAGGTGTCTAATGGTAGAGAAAATATTAATGTAGGCATGAAGACAGGCCGCCATACTTCCACATCTTGCACACATGCATACCAACACACAAATATATAACATTTTCACCTATCTATAGACCAGTTAATGATAACCCCTAGCGACTGCGGCCCCAGACGCAGTAGAAAACTTGAAGCTCTGTATCATTTTATCAGTACATCATCAGCAGAGACGGTCGATTCAAGCTGGTACGTTTACACTTTTCATGACTTGTATTTTTTTATTATGTATTTGCTGTTTTTCACTCGAACCGTTTACAGCAATCTGACACCGGGCCAGGGGTCATTCATAAAGTATGAACGCTCTATTTTGGTATGTATTCACGAATTGAGCACATATTTTTACATAAATTTTCCTACATTATCACTTCCTGGCTTAATGAGCCCGGGGGGGGGGGGTGGGGGCATCTATAAAGTACCAACAGTCTATTTTGGCGACTTTTTATTGCCCCCCCCCTTGTATGCTATTGATACTCCAAGGTCAAACTCTCCACCCCCCCCCCCCTTCAAACGATCTCTAATATCAATAGGTCATTCCATGAACTTGGCATACTAATGTTACACTGCGTCAAGACTGTTTCGTGTCAGCTTTGACTCAGATTTGAGCCTCCTTGAAATCGCGGGTAGGTGGTTGGTGGCGGCCTGTGGTACATGGTAGAGTCAGTCACTCTCTGTCCTGTCATTCTGCTATATTCTGTCTATCGTCTTTGCTTCTTCTTAGCACAGTGTGGCTGTTATCGTGTCGACCTGCTTTCTTCAAACTCATATGAATCAACAACTAGCGGGACAGACTGGCTTCAGTTTAGCTATTGCATGAGATCTCACTTTACTCCACGACCACAAAACCGGAGTAAAAGGGACCCGATTCAATGCACTTTAGGTCTTAATGACAACTGATATTATTCTCTCAGATTTCAGGGAACAAGACACGCAAGCAAAACACGGTGTCTACCAAGATCGATAGCCTTTGCTATAAAGTTGTGATTGCTGCACCTGCCCACAGGAGGGAGCGATAGAGATTTTCCTCTAGAGCACAAGCCTATCAGCTGCGACAGGTAGACACAGGGCAGATATCGCAACCGTTTTTCCCCCAACAGCAAACACAGAAAAAAATGGAGCAGCTGAGGGGCCGGGGAGGATGGACAGTTTCATTCACACCGATCTGACCGCTAGAGATGCTTGGAATGTGAGACCTGGCCTAGAGAGTTCAAGGAAACGTCGGGAAGAATCTGGAGGAATGATCTGATCACAATTGTACTCGGTGTTGCTCCACTGCACGTGCAGAAACACAAACACGCTAAAATAGCTCGAGTTCGTCCAGGTTAATATTTTATGAAAGGTGACAAAGAGAATTCCTTGAGAGAAGGGATCTCTAAACAATATAATATTATGGCCCACTTTAAGGTCCTAATTCTTGTATGCTAATAACCGATGAATCGGTTCTTCAGCTGATCACATTAATTTGTTGTGCCAATCACCGATGTATTGGTGCACAAGAATGCTAGGCTATTTTGTTTCGGGAAGAAAGAAAGTCGACTTTCTATTCATAAATGTTGCTGTAGTTAGTCTTCATTCATCTCCCGTCCCAATATTTTCTTCCTGTATTGGCAAACGTGGAAAAAATCATGGCACGCAAAGAATTAAGTGAAGGTTGGTGGCCCGTGGCACAGTTAGTCAAGACTATTTTGCATCTGTTCTGACTCAGTGCGAGGGGTTTCTCTTTCAGCCCACTGACTCGAGACGGCTTTGACACGTGGACGAGAGAGAGAGAGAGAGAGAGAGAGAGAGAGAGAGAGAGAGAGAGAGAGAGAGAGAGAGAGCAAAAGATAGAAAGAGAGAGAGAAAGAGCGAGAGATACAGAGAACAACTGATTTAAGGATAGAAACTGTTTAGCTTAGACAGGTGGCCATGGCAGACAAGGCTGCTTTAGCAATTCGGGGAGGGGGGAGCACAGCGTCAAGAGCCTGACAGAAAGAGAGAGAGAGAGAGAAAGAGGGAGAGAGGGAGAGAGAGAGAGAATGAGAGAGAGAGAGAAGGGGGTGGGGGGGGGACCAGTGGTTGTGGAGAAAGGGCTGCTACGGCAAGTGGGTGGGGTACACACAATCAAAAGCCACCACCCGCCATCTGCAGGACAGGTGGGCCACTCCCTAGACCAGTGCCAGACCCAGGTCACTATTGTGGCCCAAAATCGTGACCACAGGCGCAAGTAGATCTCCATGAGTACTTACACTCGATACTTGCTACTTATTGTTGAACAACGTAGGAATTTCTCCTATATTGTGAGCTAGAGACGGTGACTGATAAAGTAAAGTTAGACCTACTTCCCCTTTACGTCGAGTGTATTACACTTGGTGTTCATTACGTACCATTACTCCTACCATTGCCACAAGTACTAAATGTTTGATACTCCTACAACCTAGGATTACGGGTACTAATGGTAAAGACATATATAAAACCTACATTTACTACCGATACATCTGGTCCTCTCACAATGACAAGATTTGAACTCCCTTCCCGTCAACTTCTGAAAAATCGAGGATTGAAGTTACATAGCTTCCAGAGCAAAGATTTTTTTTTTTTCTTTTTAGCAATGCTTACAAATTGCACACCGCATCTGCTTGATACTATGACACAGAATGGAAAAGGCTCGTAGAAATAGTGTGTAGTGTGTAACTCAGTTCAGCTAAAAAGTGGAGACAGAACCTTGTCATTCTACGAGGACGAGTTGTAATCGTAGCTGCAGGTACACTGTAATAGCCCAGCATTCTGAAGCTCCCTCAGCAGATCACAATCGTTCCACTGGGCTGTCCCAGATGGGTCTGTTCTTGACTGCGTTTTATAGCTGCACTTAACCAACTGGTCAGCAAGTGGTCGGGAAACTGCTGGTGGCACTGGCAATCTGGCCAGCTGATCAATGCAGCCTTTGGAGCGGTCACTCACTACTGAAAGTCAACCCTGAGTCAGAAAACCCCATCTCATGGGTTTTTCCTCGGATGACCCAGAAAGCTGACCATAGCTGGGTGGATTCACAAGTACCCGTGTAATTTTAAATTTTTGTTTTGGCTGTTGATACGGGTCCAGATTCTGTTGTGTTTAAAAAGTCAAATTTTGGGTTGTAACGAAAGAAATTAAGAGCTGTCATCCAGTCTGAATTATCTAAACCAGCGAAGAGCAGCAGAGCTACTGATATATGCCTTCCAAAGTCTAATTGCAAAGCCGAATAGGGAAAATACTGAGCTGTGTTGACTACTCATGTAGACCTTACTATGAAAAATCAGCATCTTGTACTACGATTCCAGAACAAACTGAAAGTACTGTTCCAAATTTCCAAATAAACGTTGTGCTTTTCACGTTTACAGATAAGGGTGAAAAAATGACTTAAGCATTAGTAAAATTTACCACAAGAACTTGACCATAAATGGCCTGGTTGGGTCAGGATTTGAGTTTAAATAATGCATGCTGGTGTTCTCAAAAGACGCAAAGAAGAAATTCTATTTTATGGATCGTGCACACATCGTGCACTTCAAAATGAATGGTTGAAAGCTTTACTCTTAAAGACATTCACAACAGATAGAGAACCCTGATTTATGTGACTGATTTTTTCTCCCGGAATCAATCGTCACGACCCTGCAAAAATCAGTAGTTTGCTGACACCCTCAAAGAATTATGCGAATAAAAGTGTCTTAAACTTCAAATTAAAACTTTTAATGAGCCTCATAGCAAAGCCTTGCACTGGTCGATTTCTGGATATTATCGGCTATTAAAATGTGTGCGTATGTGTGTGTGTGTATGAGAGAGAGAAAGAAGGGGAGAGAGAGAAAGAAAAGGAGAGAGAGAGAAAGAGAGAGAGAGAGCGAGAAACTGAGAGAGAGAAAGTGAGAGAAATAGAATTAGAGAGAGAGGAAGAAGGGAAAGCAAGAAAGAGAAAAAGAAAGAAAAGGAAAGAGAGAAAGAGAAAGAGAGGAAGAGTGAGAGAAAGAGAGAGAGAGAGGGCGAGAGAGGTGTGGAGAAATAGAGAAGGAGATGGGGGGAGAGAATTGGAGAAAGTGAGAAGGAGAGGGTGAGAGAGAGAGAGAGACGGACAGTGAGAGAAGCAGAAAGACAGTTTTTACTGTTTTAATGTTTTTTTGTTTTCTTTAATTACCAACATCTGCCCGGTACTGGATAATTCCACACTCAACAGGGTACTAAAAACTGTATTAAACTTATTTAGATACAATGAAAATAACCCAATGCTACATGAGCCTGCCATTAGAGTTAGTGTTTGCCCTTGTCCAGACATTTCGGCACTTGTGACCTCTCAGGGTAATAATGGGCTGTGGGGATTCAACATGGAATTGGATCGATTATACAGTTAGCTCGTCAATCAAGACTAATGTAATATCCGCTTTTGCCAATGTTCGTCATCGACAATGTATCTCTCTCTCTCTCTCTGTCTCTCTCTCTCTCTCTCTCTGTCTCTCTCTCTCTCTCTCTCTCTTTCTCTTTCTCTCTCTCTCCGTCTCGCTGTGTGTGTGTGTGTCCCTGTGTCTCTGTCTGTCTGTTTTTCTGTCTCTCATCTGTGGAACTCTTTTTTCCCCTTTATCTATTATCAGTAACTTGCAACCTTTGGCATGACAAACTGACCAAACTATACACTCTTCAGGCCTTAAATTTGGCAGGAAGGTGACAATTGAGATAAGGAAGATGATGGCTATAATTAAAAGTTGTTTACTTCAAGCATGTATTTTAAAAAAATAACAATGTTTATTGCTATGTAACATCTGCATTTTTGCATTTTCTCCCATACTTTCTTCCCTTCTCCCCATCCATCCATCCATCCATACGTCCACCTATCCACCCACCCACCCATCCATCCATCCATCCATCCATCTCTCTACTCTCTCTACTCTCCCTCCCTCCCTCCCTCCCTATCTATCATCTATCTATCTATCTATCTATCTATCTATCTATCTATCTATCTATCTATCTATCTATCTATCCAGACAGCTGAAATGGAAGAAGAAGAAAAAGAAAGCATAATACAAAAACATTTCACAACCTGTCACGCCGCCATCCACCCGTTTACAACCGAGAAACTCCCCACAAAAAGGACTGGAGCAAAGCGTTGACCCATTCTTAATGCCATTATGGCCTAAATGCTTACAGAAAGCCTATAAAACTCTTTGACACCATAGACCCGGTGCAAGAATGTCGGTGAGTCATCGTCCTGGTGCCCTAACACAACATGTACAATACCGATACACCTAGATCACTTCGGCTTTACGGCAGTTTTTGGACCAAAAAACCCACTTTAGTAATGTCGCAAGAGATCCGGAGGGCTATAGGAGTCAATGGGTACACACAACACATAAACACGCATGTCCTGATAAACCTATATAAATCAGTCCGGTTATTTCAATTAATATGGATTCAGGTCATAGGACATGTCACACGTCATGTCTTTAAAAACCATTCGCACACGGATACTGTCATAAACACATCGAAATATTTCAATACGTTATATTAATATCTCCCTTCCTGATCTGCTTAGGGGTACAGGGGAGCGGCTATCAATGAATGACACGTATCGGAAATGAAGATTCTGTTGTGTTTAAATAGTCAAATTTTGGGTTGTACACGAAAGAAATTAAGAGCTGTCATTCAGTCTGAATTATCTGTACCAGCGAAGAGCAGCAGAGCTGCTAATACATGCTGGATCTGTTTGTGACAAACAGACGGTCGGACTGACGGACAGATGGACAGACAGACACATTTATTGACTCACGGATAGATAGACAGACAGATAGACAGACAGACAGACAGACAGACAGACAGACAGACAGACAGACAGACAGACAGACAGACAGACAGACAGACAGTATCTACAGACAGACAGACAGACAGACAGATAGATAGATAGATAGATAGATAGATAGATAGATAGATAGATAGATAGATAGATAGATAGATAGATAGATAGATAGATATGAACGGTTACAGTAGTTAATTGAACATCCGAATGGCAATGAGAGAGAGAGAAATGAGGGTGAGAGAGCGAGAGAGAAAGGAAGAGACAGAGAGAGAAAGAGAGAAGGAGCGGGGAAGAAAGAGAGTGAGATAGAAAGAGAGAGAGAGTGTGTCTGTGTGTGTGTATATGTATGTACTGAAAGTCCCAATTTAAAAAAAAACCAAAAAAACGCGCATTGTTCTATGTGCATACAAGGAGAAGGCCGTATCTGTCACGTGACTCTGTACTCCCCGCCCCTCCCTCCGTATTGACAAAGAAATAAACCATTGGCCCTGCACACACATTATGTAATTGAGATGAGAGAGAGAGAGAGCAAGAAAAAGAGAGAGAAGAGCAAATAGATCTTACACCCCTGAAGGCTGCCCGACTTGCTTGTGCTTTGGGGACAATTCAGCTGGATGGAAAACCCTGGATTTATTGTTTTCCTTTAGCAAGGCCTGTTGGCCCCGAATCAACCACTTTTGTTTAGAGTTCGATAAATCATCCAAACTGGGAGATTGACATTCCATTTATGCCGACGGTTCTCACAACTGGAATGTTTGAGGAAACGTTTTGTACTCTCAAAGGTACAAATTTAAGCTAAGAAGATATAAACCACCTTTGATTATGAATGCTTCTGAGTGTGAAATAATCTTTAAAAGTCAGCAAGTCAGCTCACAATAAAAGTGTCGTTTGTGACACTTTGCGTTCCAACTGCCAGCAAAATGTACATCCAGGAAACAGTGGCAGAAGTTCACTGTGTCTGACCCGGCTCAGTGTGAAAGGGTCTTCCCGGGTTTACTGAGAAAGTATCTTACAGGAAATTATGGTGCGCACTCCTTGGCTGCCAGCAGCTGACTGTACCTTTCCTGGCTTAGTATGAGCATCCCCCCCCCCCCGGATCTACTGTAACCTTCGCCTGGCTAGATGGGTGGAGAAAATCAAACTATGTTTTTCTTCAGAACTCTGTTAACACAGCCAGAGGTCAGAACATAGTATAGAGAGTACACACTTTTTATCTTTCTCATATTCTTCCTATTTTGGAAGTTCGTGTTACGCGATGTCGCTGTCTACTGACCATCCAGTACTAGACAAGAAGTCACTGTGAGCAACCCTTGAGGACCGCTGTGTACGTCAGGCCGGTATCGGGTAGAGCGTCACCCATAAGGCCCACAAACGGCAAACTTCGGTCACAATCACAGGAAAAGCTGTAGCTGAGCCGGGATTTATGCATACATTTCTGGCCTTCTTTACAGGCTGTGGCAGCTATTTGTTTCTCATTTATTCTTCAGTCGTATTCTTTCCTTCCTTCATTTCTCCCCCTTACTTCAGCATCTACCTGCCTACACACCTATCTACCTACCTACTCACTTACCTACCCACTTACCCACCTACTTATCTGACTTCCTACCCACATATTATCTACCTACCTACTTACCGACTAACCGACCGACCTATCTACCCACCTACCTAGCTATCTACCCACCTGTCTACCTACCTGCCTACCTACTTACCTACCTACGAACTACCGACCGACCGTCTGGCCGACTTACCTATCTACCAGCCTACCTACTTACCTACCTACCTACCTGTCTGTATATCCATCCATCCATCCATCCGTCCGTCCGTCCGTCCGTCCGTCCATCATCTATCTATCTATCTATCTATCTATCTATCTATCTATCTATCTATCTATCTATCTATCTATATATCTATCTATCTATCTATCTATCTATCTATCTATCTATCTATCTACCGGCCTCCCTACATTATCATTAGCGGATAGACAGAGAAACCTCCTTATCTGTGCCCGCTGAAGTCCCAGTACAAAAGTATCAAAGTGTCTTCACCACCCACAGGAATATCCGGGCTGACATTAAGCACAGATAAGACACGGCAGAGCATGTTGTGATGTAACATTGGCAGTCACTTTTATTGAACTCATTAGATCCGTGACACCCAGGCTGGCGGTGCACTCAGCCAAGTCTGGCTTGTCTCGGTTTTACAGAGGGACGTAATTATGCACTTAGGAGTCAACGGGACCTCGTGCGCTGGAGAGGCTGAATAAGTCCATCCTACTATCATAGTACACAGTGTCAATTAATGAAAGACATTTTGTGGAAAGGAAAAGAGTAGTTGGGGTGAGTCTGTCGGAATCTGAAATTTGAGTTTTATTTACGGATCTAAAGAGTCCTACACACTTCCCTGGGGAGGTCCTGTTACTAACATAGATGTACTTTTTTATTTTAAATTCAGGTTCAATCATTAAAATGATCAATATCTTTTATGAGACCTATATAGGTAGGCAGCAAGGATGCTGTGGGCAGTTTTTGTTTTTTAACATCAATTTTCATGTTGTTGTATTTTTTAAATGTATCTCTGTTATATATCATTTTTGAATTGGACCCTGGATGGTTAAAAAATAACTGGAACTTGAATCTGAACTAGTCCGAAATTTGATTTACCAAACAAAATCACAGGCAAACGACACCCAACAAGTTAAAGCGACCTGCAAATATTATTTTTTTAAATCCGAACTGTTCCATGAAGAATCCACATGTATATTTGTTCCTTATCACCTCCTCGTGAGAAAGATTCTAACTCTTCCAGACTGTCAAACTTTGTCCTGAGGTACCTCAAGCTACTGCCAGTCCCGAGTTCCGGGATTGGAAGCCTACATGAGTGAAGCAGTATGAAAAACGACCGAGGACACTAATGTGGAGCTAGTCTCTGCACAAACAATAGGAAGTAAAAAGTTTTGACTTTGAAAGCCCTGTATCCCTCCCCAGAACCTGTGAAACGACCTTCCAAAGTCCGCTACGATCACACATAAAAGGGTCAAAAGAAAAGGATCCAACAATATTTATGAAGATCGGGCGTCTCCCTGAGCCCACCAGAGACAATACTGTAAAACTGTAGATTTGGCACCGTCCATGTCCTGAAGCTGAGGTTTACGACTTGGTTTTGCGAAAAACACTCCTGATCGCGGTCTCTTTCACAAATTTCATGATTGTCCTCAAGTTTGGTAGTCAAGTCTGTGATCATTATTGTTTGCTGTTGTCATAGAACAATCGTGCGGTAACCGAGTCACCCTATGGTCAACCGTGAACACAAGAGGTGGTGGACTCTATTTCTCTCTCTCTCAATCTTTCCCTTTCTCGCCCTCTCTTTCGATTGTAGGTCTTTGTTTAGGGAGGCTACCCTCTTTCTCCACCCAACCCTCTCCCCTTTTGTAACACTCCTTCTCTCTTTCTTCTCTTCCTCTCTCCCTATCTCCCCTTTTTTTCTTTCTTTCCTCTCCGACCCGGTCTCCCCCTCCCAGCGCCGACCTATAGAACAAATACCTCAACAATCTCACAGGTCTGCTACTGTATTCATGCGGCCCCTGTCATTTATTACCATAAAAATTGCAGCCAAAAAAAAAAAACGCATTTTCTGACCGATAGAAACGGGCTTCGAAAATGATGGACATCCGGAATTCTTTCGTGAAAACTGCACTTACTAGGGTCTCCGGAACCCAGTTTTAAGCTTATCTAAAGGTCAGAATGTATTCATGTTGACCTATGGATATCTATGGCATTACATGACAGAGGCCGTTGAAGGGAAAAAGTGGCATGTTCCATCAGATCCTGGCATAATGTCACAAACCCTGAACCACTCCATGTGATGTTTGAACAATTTATAACACATCAAGATGGATGGAGACTTAGAAATAAATAAATCTCACCTACCAGCACAAAATCTCGTAAATGCGCGAATATTTCTTAAAATGATCAGTACAATGTTTGCAGAGTTTGGCATAAATCTGCAGCTAAATTCTGCCTTTCTAATGACATCAATCGATCGATTTTCTTTCCTTTCCTTCTCAAGCAGATTTGCACGTCGACCCTTCATCGATATTCTACTCAAATTATTGATTTCTAATCGGACTCAGCAAAAAAACCATTATTGCCCGATTTTACTGCGGATTTTGGATGATCTTGCACTTTTTTTAAAAATACAGAATGGCGTTTAGTAAGTTAGATAATGGTTGGAACTATTCAACATTTGGTATACTCGAAAGGCACGTATAATATGATTCTTTATTGGCAGTGGGCGAGACTAGAGACTTCTGTCTTGCTATATTATACGGTTTTAGAATTCTGCACTTTGCATTTATTGGATTTTGATAGCGGAATTTCACAGACATTGTTCTTTCATATTAAGGTAATCTGAAGCTTGATTTGACCTGAGGATGTCATGCATTTTTAGTATAGGCAAACTCTAGATGACGGTCAGCTTTTTTTTACCAATTCATCTGGAGGTCCGTGGGAAAACGGTCTGTGTCCAAGGTTAGAAGTATGGGTGGGGTGAGGATGGGACTTGCGGGTGGTGGGGGGGGGGCGGTTATGGGTGTCGAACCACACACCCTGCACGTGCTTCTCGCGTGCCAGAATATTCCCGTGCAGAACGATGTCACAAGCGGATCCACAGGTTGTCAGTTTCATTAATGGAAGATGGATGAAAGCGTCACGTAATGGATAGCTGTGGGTAATGGTAATGGAAAGCCCAGGTGCCCCCGCCCCTCTCCTCACTGCTCACCCAATTAATTGATCTGCCCATTGGCTAGCTAGGAGAATACTCAGACCTTATGAGCTGGAACGGTTTCCTACAGACCTGTGTCATCGTGAGACATACCGCACGGTCATTATCTCTAGCCAAATAAAAATTTGGAAAGGTTTTGCAGTCTGACACACTCATAGTTTAAGCCTGACCAGGCTCCTGGAGACACGGTCGCTCGGCTCTACTAGTGAAGTGTTCGATCTTGCAGGTGACACTTCAGTACCGACATCCGCTTTTTAAGACAAAATTAATCTATGTCCTAATGGACAAATTTAATGTAGGAGCCCTATGCAGGGCCGGATTAAGACCATTAGAGGCCCTAAGCACTTAAAAGATTTTGGCGCCCCCTTATACTGTGTACGTAATTCAAAAGATAAAACAAAAAATAAACCAGTAAATTTAATTTAAAAAGGAGTATATTACGCCCTCAAATTACTTTAGTTCTTTTTCATTTATTAACCGGGGCCCCTTTTTTTGTGGACCTTGTTTCAGCTGCAGTTTGCAGTTTTGCACCATATGGTCCATAGTAAATCTGGCAATAAAACATTACTGTGGTACCCTCCCTCCCCCCCCCCCCTCCTGATGTCCCAAGCACGTGATTATTTTACTTAATGGATAATCCAGCCCTGGCCACAGGCCCTACAAGTAAAGTGTTCGATCTTTCTGCTAACTCATATCTCCTAATCGACAAATTAATGTGTGAGTCCTAGGCTCTATCACTGTTCGATCTTGCTGGCCACTGACTTTAATACTGATCTCTCCTCACATACAAATTAATGTACCAGCCCTCGACCATACATGTAAAGTGTTCAGACTTGCTGGGTACTGACTTCAGAACTGATATCTCCTGATTTTTTACACACAAATTAATGTATAAGCATGCTACACAGTGCACCCCGGCCTCCCTCCAAACCCCAGTTAGAAATCTACAAAATAGACTTTGCAACAGAAGAACAATGCTCAATACTCATATTTGTGTCCATACACCTACAACAAACACACATCCTCACATATATACACAACAACAACAACAACATACATGCTAAGACATGACTCAGCACAGGATGTGTGCACCGATGAAACGCAACAAAATATATTTTTTTTGGTCAACAAAAATGTCAAAAAGCTTTCAAAACATATTTGATTTAAAAGCGTTTGTCTAAACTTGACATGCAACTTTTGCATAGAGCTTTCGCTTCGGCACGCTTCACTGGCTACACGTGTCAGGCCATACAAGGAATACTTTCATTGTCAAATGGAGACAAGACAGTAGGTCTAATAACAGTTTTAGAGATGCTCAACCCTGAAGCTGAATGTTCCCTCAGTTACAAGTGTACTGCACTGTCCTTTATAAAGCTAAACATGGCATATTAAACTGTACAGAGTCTTCAAAGAGACGTAGGTCAGGGATGAAGATAATTGGCCATTCTACTGTCAATGTATTCAGTATCAGTCAAATTTTGGGATTCCCACAGCCATTCTGTGGTCAAATGCTTATTGTATACCATTACATATACTATGATTTACAATGACATATTGGCACATCGTCCATCTTTGATACCAAATCTGTCGGCGTGGATGAGCTGACAGAAAGCAGATGGAGAGAGAGAGGGAGAGAGAGAGACAGAGAGAGAAACAGATAGACAGACACGGAGAGCCAAAGGGAGAGACAGATAATGAGGGCCAGTGGACAGAAAGAGGGGGAACAGAAAGAGACACTCAGACAGGGAAGGAGGGAAGGATGGATGGATGGATGGATGGATGGGTGGATGGATGGATGGATGGATGGATGGATGGATGGATGGATGGATGGATGGATGGATGGATGGATGGATGGATGGATGGATGGATGGATGACTGCAGATAGGAAGGAGAAACACAATACAGGAAATATCAAGTGATTTGACTACTCCGAGACACCGGAATAAAACAAATTCTTCTAAATAATACAGAAATTATGCTGGCTGGTACAGGCATTTTATGCCCTCTACCTGTATTTAAAAAAGTCACCTACCTTGTCACCAGTGTCTAGATGGGTAAAATCCATGGATAGAATCTTCATGAATGGCGTACGTTCTCAAACACCAGCACATAGCAATTCTACTTCAGCAATCCTGCGGCGTCCAATAATCTCCAATGAATCAAAGGACTATCCTGACCACTCCGGCCTTCGTATCAAAGGTCCATTCAATCAGAACATCACTCCACAATTAAAAACAACAACAAGAACCTGTTCTAATCCTATGTGTTTTTCTATCAACTGCCCGGGCTCAGAATTTTTCTCGGAAAACACACATGGAGAATGGAGAAAGCCAGAATAAACTAATTCTTCCAACCGGATTTCCCGTATTTTCGATCTATTCCACACTATCGTTCCCACTCCCAGCCTTGATTGTTCAGGCAGAGAGTAAAAAACGTTAAGTCTGATGTCAGTTCATTCGAGTGTGTGAGAACCAAACTGTATCACAAGGCGGGGTCTTTTTGTCCTGACGTCAAGTTAGCAAAGTGAATTTTCTTTAAAACTTTCCTGTATTTGGTTTATAATACACATTAGATACCTCATTCCAAACAAACTAACAAATAAACAAACAAAAAATAGCACTTATGATCCACTTAACAGATGAGCTACTATTCTCAGCTACTGATATCCAAAGGATACTTTGTCCGCTTGTTTTCAAAGTATGCGTACATAAATGACGATCAAATTTGACACCAAAGAGCTGATACCTGTCCCTATAATGATCCATTTTGCAAAGTTCAGAAACGACACAACCTGCGTCACCCGAAGTAATGGACCAAAATGTCTCATAGCAGGATGGACCACAAAAAAACAACAACACCAAAACACTTGTAGGACGGTTTGAATAGAGTAATTTGATATGTGTCACTGAACACTTTCAAAGTGGGAATGGGGGAGGAAAAAATAAATAGATCATTTGTGATTTACAAACATTCCCGGGACGGATGTTTACATTTCTGGGGCAGGGTGATCCAAAACAACATAAGATGAACATGTTTTTCAAAAGGGCGAGCTTGGAGAGCTTTACTACTGATACCTTTTAAGATCAGGGGCGCGTAAGTTTTGACTCAGTGCGCCAGGTCTCTCTTCCCCCCCCCCCACCCCCAGCTGGCTCAAGATAGTTTTGATATGCCCTAGATAACCATGTAACAGGGTGACAGGTTGGCAAGGTATAAATAGCGTGGGAAGATAGTTGACGGCGGGGAGACAAGAGTTATTGTATGCCAGAGGGGGAAAGTAGGGACTGTTTACTTGACCGCCGTATTTGACGATCAGATCACCTGGGAATTGCTTGGGGGGTAGAGATGCTTCAATAGTATTTGACGTGGAGTCGACGGGTGTGGCTATTAGGATAACTAATGTACACTCGGTGAGCGTCTTGGGACGCTACCTGACTGGGTATAAATCCCCGAACGCTCCTTCCAACTTCAGACCGCTGAGAGCACTCACCAGCTTCGTGCCGAAGAGGAGACCACCACTGCAACTGTAACTTCGTACTAGTCTTGTGAGTGGGGAGGGTCAGGGAACCCGCAAACAGCCTTTGTCAGAGCGTGGTATCTTTGGTATCTTGTCGGCATTTGAGCTGTTGCTGAGTGGTAAGTTAATTGTACGATGCATGTGTATTTTACTTAATGTTCATAATTGTAGAACCTAAATCTAGTGGGTTTACTTTGGTATAACTACTGCCTCTGAGAGAGTCACGGAAACGCCGTTGCATATATGTTACGAAACCTTATAGGATGGGGTCTGTTAGAGAGAGCGTTATTCTTCGTGGGGAACGTGTAAATATCATTAAAACTGTATTGATCGTTTATTCTATTGCCTATATGGGAGCCTATGGAGTATGGGAGCTGCAGCCTGACTGATAACAGTGTCAGCGGTTAAAAGCATTAATGATGAATATCCGTCATGGAGTAAGTATGGAAGTCATGCCTTCCAACCGTAGGTTAGGAAGTTGCGATTGTTTTTTTACAGAGGAGGAAGAACAACACCTTCTTGGCTTCTCAACTTCTTGTCCTTTGATTTACGACATCGTGGCGTCTTGGCTTCCCGACCTACATGTATTGGTACCTGCCGATACCTGTTGACCTAACTGCGCAGTCAAGCCAGAGTAGAGAGGAAGAACCAGTGCCCAGATAGCGCCGTACACCCTTAAAGGAGAGGTTTCCTTAAGCTGAATGTACCCGTGTGTTTTATAAAATGTGCTAGAAATTGAATATTACGGAGCCTTTTAATTATCATGTACTGATTTGCATCAATTTCATTCCATCGAAATTCACATGAAATTGTATGACCTATGTTCCTATTATTATTGAATGAATTAATAATTATTGTATATATATAAGCAATACAGATATCGTTTGTTATAACTTATAGAAGAGAGATAGTCGATTATTTAGTGTGTTTGTGCCGTGCCCATCACGGCTGGTGTCAGAAGAAAGTTAGTGAGAGAAAGTGGAAACATCACAAGCCAGACAGACGTTTTTCGTTCTCATCAGTGCGCCAAGTCCCGTGTTACACCGTGCCCCACTTCACAAACTAAAATCGACAAAAAACAGACTTGCCTCAATGCGCCATCCGCCTGGGACAATCGGAATTTTAATTTAAATGGTATGTGGTTTTAGCTCAACTGTATCACAGCATTAGGTTCTCTTTCATTTCGTATCGTAAGTCTCATTGTGGAAAGTTTTGATCATGTCAGTATCCCGGCTTCAATCTTATCAAACTTAGGTGAAATTGTACGCTGTTTTTAGCTCCCGGCGCCTGTTCCCACACCAACCCATACGCTGATGCAGCGGGTGCACTCAATAACAAAGATGGGCCTAAATATACATGTAATATGACCACAAGCTCCATTATGTTCTTTATACTCCTTGACTCCCATGGAGAAACAGATCTGGCTATTTAAAGCTGCTGCTTGCATAACCAATAGGCAACCTAGATGTTTGAACAAGATAAAGACAACAGCCTGGAGGATCATGGCCGTGAAATTGGTGAATCAACCACCCAGAGCATACAAAATCTGTTGTGTGAATGTTCCGTTGATCTTCACTGGGGCCCTTGGATAAATTACGTATGCTGGAGGAGTGAGGGGTGGGGGGTCATCCCAGCCTTTGGAAAGCATATCTAAGAAGGGTAAGGGTGGAGGGTGTCGGAAAGTGCACGTACTTAAAGGTTTAGTTTCATTTATTACTTTTTTTTCCTTTACCAGAAAAGTTGTGTGAATATATATATATGAAAAAAAAAAATGAACATATAGGCTATGTATCTAAGGAATTGTGTCTAACAGTCCAAGCAAAGTGGCACTTAAAAGTTTTAAAACAGTATGGACACTTACCATCCTCATGGACTTACGCTTGTACAAGTGAGGCGAGTGAACTGTGGGGTAGGGATGTGTATGCCAAGTGCATGACAAGCATATAAGGCAATGTGGGAGTGAATTGGGGATTGGAAGAAAGGGGGGGGGGAGGGGGAAAAATCGCCAAAATCGGGCGTACGTAGTTTATATAATGGGTGGCCCAATACTGAAATGCCCGGGCGGTTGATCAAAGGCGGCGAGTGGCTTTGAAGTGAAGAAATAACCATTTGTCCAATTGACTGACACAGTGATTGGAAGAGACTAGTCGTGTGTTTCCAGTACACAGTATCACAAAAACGTTAAAAGCTTGAGTAAACGCACACGTTTTTCTTTCTTTTTCCGTCGTGAGCCAGGCACCTGGAGCAAGATTGGATTTAGAATGTTTCCCTCCCGTGGCTGTGACATGACATCCGCTATACCGATACATATCTTCTAGTGGGATTTGTAGATGTGTGTACGGCAGTCGTGGATAAAGACCTGATTGGTCAGAGTTCTATGGCATTTCGTGATTTCAATATGGATTGCTCTAAGAGATGTTTTCAAACATAAAATGTGAAGTTTCATGCAGTTTTTATTATGACTGTGTTTGTCTGTGTTCGCGTAAGAAGGTGTGTATGCTTATGGGTGTTTATCTTTTACGTGTCTGTATGCCCTTGTGTATCTTTGTATTGTCATTTTCATTATCCCCCACCCAAACACAGGCGCCATGCTGAAGACATCTAAAAAACGGAGTGATCAGGAAACAAAATGTAATAGTAGGCCTAATAGTTAGAGAAATCATTTGAAGAAACACATAATGCATGTACATGTACTGCTAGATCACATTTCGTTGGGTTTATAATTCTACTGGATCTTTACCTGTTAGAGACAGTCCGTGGCATTCCGGCATTGTCAAACTTTTTAAAATATCAGAGTTTCTTAGATTGTTCTTTACAGGCCTCAGAAAAACAACGTGATAAAAAGCATATTATTATTATTGTCTTCTCGTTGTTGTTCCATTATCACTGGCTTGTGAATTCAGTTTATCGTACCCTTGATAAAAATTATGTACATGAATGCGATTAGCTGTTAAGAAAAGATGGGTTTAAATTAGTTATTTTACTCCTGTAAGTGACATTTAGTCCGTCGTCGAACGTTCAGGTAAATCCGTACATATCGGCGGCGCCAAAAAATTGTACCACTTAGGTAATCAATTCACGCACATTTTAATTACCCGCCACAGTAAAACCGTTGAAGCCGTGCAGTAGAACTTTGTATACAGTCCAACGACAACTTAGCTGTATTGTAATACAAAAAAGTAATCGCTTTCCAATGAAAAAAAAAAAAGGTCCAGAAACCAGAAAGGTAGAGAACCTCTTTGAGATCAACACCAGTACGAAACCTATCACTTGAAGAAAAACTTTGTCCTGCTTATCCAACCACAAACTCAGCACGAACAAATTAATACAAGGTGATGTGGTTATGAATGACTACACAACTGCGGCTTTCTGGACGCTGGAATGACTAACCAGCTGATGGCCAGAGGAATGATGGAGAATTGGCTGGCTGTCGGTCAGGCCACAGATGGCAGAGGACGCACAAAAGGGCTATCTATCACCGAGCGGTTACTGAATACCTGACTCCGTGTGTGTTAGTATGATGTAAGCCTTCAACATAATAATTATGTGACCCTACAGAATCAGGACAGAATTTAAACATCAGACTTTACACGGTTATACTAAGAGGTGTCTCCAACGAGTCCTTGGCACAAGAGATGTAGGAGCGATGGACGTGCAGAAAACAGTTCTACTAACTATCTGAAAAGCTCACTAATTACCCAACAACAGCTTGACTGGCCGAATGTTAGATCTGATAGTAACATAAACTATGAGCGTTGGGCAATACTGGCCTTTCTAGAATGTTTAAACAAGAATCACCTGTGAGGACGCAGTGTGAATAAGCTCTACACAGGACACATTATACCACTAAAAATTCCCCTTCTGCATATCTGTTTGTTTGGTTGTGTCCCAAAATTAGCCGAAATGTGCATTATAACGCAACGGTTTTTGATTCAACACACAAAATAATATAAAAGTGCACTAATTTACAGAATGTGAAGAAGAAAAAATCCAGGTGGGCATCCGATATTGTGTTGTTAATTTCTCTCTCTCTCTCTCTCTCTCTCTCTCTCTCTCTCTCTCTCTCTCTCTCTCTCTCTCTCTCTCTCTCTCTCAAAAGGGTGACCCAACAGGTCAAAGGGTTGTCCAGGGCATAATAATGACACTAAAAGACATACAGACTAGACACCCGCCTTCCATAACGCGAAAATTTTCTCGGCACTGAGGCTAACATTACTAACAGCATAAGACAGTGTGACACTAAAATTGCCATTTTAACACTCACCATGGCGTCCAAAGCTGATGAAACAAATTAAATCCAAACAAATAAATAACGGCAGTGCAAGAGGCCGTTGTTGTCACCCACTGGTACCATACTGATCTAATTAGCGGGAGATCTAGTCACGCAGTCATATAACACGGGATCACCCTGTCCGCCCTCTATTGAATCTCGTAGCTGTACTACATTCTTTAAATATTTGGCGAATCTTCTGTTGTCTGCATGCACACAAAATGTTTATGACGACGACCATTAGTTTTCTGAACCACAGCTGGCCTCTAACATAAGGCAAGGCATATCCGCTGAATGGGCTTATAACCAATAACTAATATTGGCAATCTGTAAATTTATTCGAATATGTCTATAGAGGGAACAAAGTAAAACACGTCAAAATACTTCACAGGGAAATTATTGTCAGACAGTCTTGTATTGCTATCATCTTCACTCGTCTATTGAATTCTTTGCTCGAAATCAATAAAGGAATTTATTGCTCCCCCCCCCCCCCTTAAATACATAGGCCTACATATATACCAATATGTGACATAATATAATCCGAGTTCAATGTCACTGGAGCCACAAAAAAGAAAAAAAAAACGACAACTGGCTAATATATGACAGGGTATCGGTGCCCACTGATGTTTCCAAAAAACATAAACGTTGATCTGATAAAGGAATGCTTTAATTTTACTTGAGCTGCTCCAAAGAGTACTTAAGTTCCTCGATAAACGTATATAAAAGATCTCGATGTGACAAGTGCACGACTGTCGTGGGATTTTACTGCCGGGATATTAAACGTCCAGTGTCAAGACAACGCGCAAACATGCGAGTTTGTTGATCCCCGTGTGTACACGGATATCGTCAACTCTTCACGGTTAAGCAGTCTAACCCTCGCCAGTGTTAAAAGTCTCGGTGAATTATCCCTAAACCCGAACCATTTCAGTCAAGTAAAACCAAGAGATCTTCCTACAGAAAACACCCGAAGGATAAAGGTTTGACGGACCCAAGTACCCTGCCACTCTGCTGACACAATATCCTTATGTCTGTGGCGACAACGGAAAATGATCCTAATGACAGGTCCGCTGGTCTCTTATCGGTGCGATCACTTTGGCGTCCCTGGTGATCACCGGGAGTTCAGGTGTGGGACAGTGCGCACCGCGCACCACACAGTGTACCCAAGTGCGTGCGCAGCGCAGCAGCGCTATGCCTCCCCCACTGTCTTGTCTCCAAATTCGTAAATGGCTCGTAAATTATGAAGAGTGACACTCTTCTGTCGACCTCTGCTGTTTGCTTACGTGAAAGCCTCACTCAGACAACGGAATGGAATTTTTGTCCTCAGCAATAATAGACCTCTTAAACGTGGAACCAAAGAGGTCTTTGGTGGAACTTCCAAGTTCAGCCAACTCAAATCCACCATTCTAGACCCAGGCTGTGAACCACAAGTGTATTATACAAAGTCAAGAACCTTTCAAGAAATTCTCACATTTGATGATCTTTCACCTCTACCTCAAAATGCAAATATTTAAACTACCAAATTTTGGGATCGCTGTCTGATCACTACTCTTCATAATTATTGTCAATTTCGCATTTACAAAATCAAAAACAAAACAAACGAATACCAGTATTTGCTTAACCAAGAAAATCCAAATACCCTAGGTTTATCAGATCTAGTTCATCAGCCACAAGTAAGTGACGGTGTTCGGGCACTCCAACCTCCAGCCACAACAGATTTATTTCAATAATAATACGAAGTAATCCAACTGGATCGTTATCAGAGGTGTGGGTTTCATCTCTCCTTGTTTGCGTACGAACTTTCCTGCTGGCTATTGTGCTTTTTTGTTTGGGGGAGGAGGAGGAGGAGGAGCCCGGTAGCTTTGTGTTGATGGGAAAACTGCAGAACAGCGGCTTAAAAACGTTAATTTCAACTAGTATTACTTCGTCAGCTGATACCACATATTATGGCTCCTGGCCATTTCGCCCTTTCCAGACACAAAAAAACAAAACAAAAACAAAACAAAACAAAACGTGCAGTGATTCAGCTTTTCTTATGAGATCAATAACATAGCCAATGAAATCTTGCCCAGACTGCACTGAATATTTCAGAAACCTGGACCAATGTTTGATCCATGCCAAACTAACATCTGGCGTACTCTGGCGTGTTGTCTGTGACTGCAATAGAGAGAAAATGTGTGATGGGACATAGCTTTTGGCCATTGTTCAAGACTTGGTCCAAACACTGAGTCACATTTGAGGTAATGTCTTTATGTCTTTTTTATCGTCACACAATCATAGCCTCCATTGCAACTCTACCCCCCCTCCCCCCACCCCCGCCAAGATAAAGATAGGCCTTCACAAAAACACAAAATACATTTTATTCATTTCTAAACCACCAACGTTTCATGAACATCAATCTTTTTTAAGTCAGAGATTTACTTTAATGAAGATCTGCACTCGACAAACTGTTTCTTTTATTGATCTTCTTGGAAGGCCATCAGAATTTGAAAACAATAAAATTAAACTATGTCAGCTCAACAGGATGTATCTCTGTTTAGGAGTGCCCCAAGACAAAAGATAAATACAAATATGGATGGATAGAATTAAATCACACACGGCGATACACTAAAGAGAGAATACACTGTCCAGAATCTGCATCAACCAGTCAAGCTTATATGACAAGACTTTAGTCTTACCCCAGAAATAACAAAGTAAATTTATCAATACGAATATTGTATCTTACTTTCATAATGCCTACTTTTGCGATAGTCGTTCGAGATGTTTCACTCTTTCGTTACCTTTATGTCAATGGACGCCCTACGCCTACACTCACAGACGGACGCAACAATCAGATGTTATAATAACATCGTGACATCGATAATCAATACTTCATATTATCATCTCACTCTTTGATGTTAACATCTGTCACATTCCATATGGTAATAGATCAAGGATCAAGTTGAGTTTGTAAGTGTTATGAAAGTCGACTTCCATTACTGCGTCCAGCTAACCGTTGTTGCATTTTTTCTGTATAAAAAATATCAAAGTCTTCACACCTCTGTGTGCTTCATTGCCTTAGATGTGCTCGTGCAAACACACATCATTCTAAAAACAAACAACACAAACACAACTGACTCCGACCAAAATAAGCCCAGGCTCGTCCCCTTTGCAAACTCGACGGGGTCAAAGCTTGCTTGTTCTTGGTGCAATACACACATTAGTTACAGTCCACGTGGCAGATACCACACAGAGGTGACACAATCAGATGTTTGATGTATCTATATCTAGTACTCACTGTCCCAACCGCTGCCTTTTCCGGGTTTCCGGGTAGAGCCTACCCAGCCAGTCTACAATGTCAGTCCGACGTGAGGTTAGTAAAAGAACCGCAGGGGCGGTTCCCTTCATCAACCCGATGTCGGCTCGATGTCCTAACCAGCGGATCTACGTAAGATCTATGTCATTCTCAGTGCAAACTTGACGTCAATCCTATAGTTGGCATTTCCGTGAGGTTGCTAGCTGGGTACCACAACACCTCTTTCGGCGCGCAATCAAGTCAAGATCAGCTGCTACTACAAAACAAAAACCACAATGTACAACGTCAACGCCTCCTATCAGGACTATAAGAATTTATGCGGTGTCAGTTCTCACGGATAAAATTAAAGGATAAAAATGATAATTAATATAAGTCCAAAATTTACACTGAACAAGGTGTCCCAAATCGTCAAGCTCATACAATAAATGCCCAAATTTATATTTAAACTTTTTGTGTAGACTTGAAAAAACAAGTTTTATTTGGACATTTGAAACATTACCTTCAGGTCTTCTTTCTCAAACACAATCTCTGTTCAGGATTTATACAGAAATACACATAATTTACGGTCATACTCGATCTCAGCCCAGTTTGTCTCATAACTGAATAATCACACATTGATTATCGTGTAGGCGTGACGAAAACAATAAGACAGCAAAAGAATCTGACGGAGCGTGTACACCACATGACGCAATAATTAATCACACCGTCCGAGAACGATGTACGGGCCATGTCAAATTACACAAATTAATTATGAAAACGTCTAGTATGTTACATTCTTGTTACATGAATTAAAACTGACAGCTATGAACTCCAGTTATGTAAACCCATGGTCACAATGTTGATCAAAATAAATGACGAAGAGTCACAAAACTTTACCAGAAGGAGGTTAAAAACACTGAAAGGCAACGACATCAGCGGAACGGCTGTTGTTATAATAACATGAGCACCCCAAGCCCATTGCGCTAGGGGCGCATACGTAAACGTTCCTATCCCTAACCCCGTCCTTATCCTCAACCCTAAAACTTATCGAATCCCTATCCCTGCTCCCTACCCTTTCAACCCAAAAAAAAACAGGTGGAGAAAAAAGATCTGAAAAACTAATTAATCATAATTAAAGGAGTATCTCAGGAGGAGCTCTCTCGCTCTGGTGCCACAAAAGGCGCTTAAATACGCACCCCTAGCGCAAAATAATTTGGTGACGCACGTACTTGTAACAATTTCCTTTCTTTCGGGGTCAGGAGTTGGAATAAATGTTTTCTGTTGTTGATAACTGCATTTCATCTCAACTACTGCTGCACTGATCTTTGGAGTTCTAAAACCACCTGTTTTCAGGACATCACAACGACAAATTTGAACGGTAATAATTTGTGAGTGGATGTGGCAAAACCGGGCCAAGGGTAACATTTTTTGTCGCTTCATTTTTTGTACATTGTGAAAGATTAGTATTTTCTGGGCATTTTTTAAATTTTTTATTAAAGCTTAATATCTCAGTTGTAAGCAAACATGAATTTTTGAAGTGAAAGATAGTGAGAATCATGTTTCTTGAGACAATAAAATAATTATCTCGAAGTTTAACGATCAATCTTAACAATATACTTTTTTTTAATAAGCCTCATTATGCACTAAAACTTCCATTTAGAAGCAATTTCATTTTTATTGGAATCAATGTGGACATCTCTGTGCAGAGTTATAGGACACAAATCATTTCCCTCTTTACAATCTTTGGAGTTTTTTTTTTCAGGAATTTGGTCTTTCACCTTAAGCTCGATTTCGCAAGATCCGCTCCCGAATTTTGTTAATCCTAAGATGTCATGGGGTCAGAGGGCAGAGGACAACCGTCCTTGTTTACACTGAAGGTAAAAGAAAAAAAAGGAAAGAAAAAAAGAAACGGTAATCATGATAACAAATGGGGACCAAAATCCTGACTGGGTGCGTTGCTGACGTCATCCCTAAATCAAAGCATTAACGCCGGGCCACTTGACTCATGTACCCCTTCCAATGATGTTAGGGGGTGCATAGTCCAATTAGAAAGCCAAATAGAGAAAATACTGAGGTGTTTTCATTGTTCAGCAATGGCTTTTTATGCAAAATGCTAGTACTCGCCTCTAACAACACGTATTTCAGGTGGCATGATAATGGTATAGGAAGGTAATCCCTTCTCGATGTGATTGGTAATTGGGAAAGAATGCCCTACGTCCTCACCACCCAGGCGGGAGACCCAAGCCCTTACCTTAATCCTTCTCTCATCCCTAACCTTAGACTTTTGTTTTCGGGTTGAAAATGGTAGTGGGGTAGGGTTAGGGATACGATTAGGTTGACATCTAGGGTCAGGGATAAGGATAGGTTTTTTGGTATCTTGACTGGGTGGTCTAGATATCGTAATACTGGGATGGGAAAGTAACCACTTCAAACTATAACTGATAACCGTTTTTTTAAAAAGTGATGATAATAATAAGAATGATATGCTCCTAAGTATAGTTACACTTATATCCCAGAAAACATACCCCTACACTAATATATTTCCAATGATAACAACTAACATAAGACCGTCCTGAATGAATTACAACAAACCAGATTTAAATACCCAAGGCCACCAGAAATGACAACACACACGACAGCAGCGGAAATCACAAGTATCCAAGCAAACACCATCTGTATAACGCAACGCGGATCACTTGTCTCCAGAACTCCTAAAACACAAAGAATAGTCTGATGTCTCGCTGGCAAAACATGAGAATACACAGAACACCCTGCACTCTGAACTCACAATATCAGTGTGTGAACTTAGCAGTATAAGTCGTAGCAGTAATAGTAGTAATAGTCGTAGTAGTCGTAGTGGTCTCTGAGTTCGAGAAGGACGCGGCGCTGTGCAAATCCTGTTGTGTTGTGAATGACGGTATGATAAACAGCAACACTGAGCCAAGCCTCCACACACACACACACACACACACACACCCTCAGACACACTCCTGAGGGGGGACCACGAAGTTGACTCAGCCACCTGCCTCTCCCACGATCAGCCACGCACTAGTGCCCTGGAAGAAAACGGGACACTCCACGCTCCAAGCGACCCCAATGTCTTTTCACTTTGTCCCCCCAGTCTCGTTTCCTTCATAAAACTGTTTCCCAGTACAAACTTGGTCCGTGATTGAACATGTCTGTTATGGAAGTGCCGGACGATTTGTAGGCCTATTCATTTTTTCATAATAAAGTATCGGCATGGATAACTAGGTGTCTTTCAGTGATCTTCAAAATTTTCTGGAATCTTTTGGCAATGGCACCATACCCAAAGTTTGTTCTTACATGCTGATCGACAGTTTGCAGCCCAGCCAGCAAGCCTACTTTAATAGGACGTAAGATTTCATTAGGATTGGTAAGGTCACCGTGGAGCCAGCTTCCCTACATCAAACCGACGTCGGCGCCATGTCGTGACCAGCGGATCTAGTGGGAACGATATCATTCTGATGTACAAACCTGACGTCAATCTTACAAGTACACATTGGACTTACGTAAGGTTGCTGGCTGGGGGGTTGGATATCTGTTTGAGAAACCGAAAATCCTCTAATGTTTTCTTTATATCCCAACAATATCGCCCTCCCCACTCCAACCTACTCCATCAGCTGTTAACATCAGAAAAGAAAAGTGTAGGCCTGAGGAACAAATGAGCATCTTGAATCCAAGCTGGGTGAAACAAGAAAAAAACCTTCTGACGCATTCGTTGACAAACATGTTTGATCCCTCAAACAAATCAAATCTTTGCTTTGCGTGGGGCACACATTGGCTCGCCGTACAGAGTTGCACGAATGTGCTAACACGTGAACCTTTCTTTTTTTTTTTCCATCATTGATTAGGCTTTCCTTTGTGTCGACATTTTTTGTTGTTGTTGTTTTTTGTGGTTGGCAGGCGAACATCTTGTTAAAAAAAATGTCCCTCCATTTCCGTTAAATTTTTTTGTCGGCTTGTGGTAACGGGGAGGACAAAAGGCTCAGGTGAAATGCGCTGAAGACCCACAAGTGGGTCATGGGTCACAGGATACGACCAATCGCCAATCATGGCGGCAAATTTCCAAACAATCGGCCAAACAATGCAGTCGACCAAAAAGGAAAGCTCTGAGATCATGCCCGCCCCATTCTAGCATCTTCTTTTCTCTAAAATTTGAAAACGTACTTGCCCCCCCTCCCCTCCCCCCTTTTCTTTCCCCCCACCAAACACCCACACAACGAATCGGCCAACAAGAGAATTTGGAAACGTGCTGAAGGTTTCAGTTTCTGTCCGTGCGTGCCTCTTCCTTGAATTTTGTTTCTGTTGTGGTGAAAACCCCTTGGAAGTGAAAGGGGTCTCTCTCCGGATGCCCGCAGGATGGGGTGGGTGAAGGTTGGGAGGCAAGGTGATACCCGGGGTCATGGGAGCTACCAAGCAGAACGGATGTTATGTAAACCTAAAGGGGGGGATTAAGGGGGTGGAGCTGGGTCACTGGATTAGCCAATGGAGACGGCCGACAAAAAAATCAACTGATGTGAAATGATTGGCGCTCCAGCTATTTTCGTGTCATGTTCCATGTTTCAATTTCTTACATCCACGAGGGTTATGAAAGTTGTCCCCCTCCCCCTCCCTACTCCTGAAGACACACTTTTTTATTCCCCACATTTCTTTGCCCTCGTTTGTAAGGGTTATGAAAGTCTGCCCCCCCCCCCTCCCCTTTACCACAGAACGAGGTGTGAATATGCTCATGCCAGTGATCCTTCTAAAACAAACTAATAATTATTTACTCGCCGTGCCTTTCTGTCTTAGTGCACAGTATTTTGTCAAGACTTACACTAAACAAAACCACTTTACTACCCAGTACCCGATTTAGTACTAAAAGGTGCGGAATTTTGCCCTTTAGACAATCAAGCGTGGCTATTCTTTGAAAATAACACTGGGGTATAATATGTAATATAATGAAATGTAATAGTTAACTTATATAGCGCTAAAATCCACCCTCCTCCCTCCTCTCCCCCCCCCCCAAATGTAAATGATATGCTCTAAGGCGCTGTACTAAAAGTAATGAAAACAGCCCAAAAACAATTCAGTGTTGAGCCTATATTTAAATGTGACGATGTTTTCACTTTTCCTGGTGTCAATGCTGATGTTGTTCAGTAATTAGGCCCATCAACAGAAAAAGGCCTTTTCACCAAGGGTCAGTCTGACTCACCTGTGGACCATCTTAACACTGACCTGGTATATACAGGGAGGTAACAAAAGAATGTGTTTATCTCACGCCCAGACTCTGCAGGCGGAGCAGCTCAATGAGTTATGAAATTATGAGGAAGGCTAGGACTGTGTTTATAGAGGGGACAGGGATTTTGCACTCTCTGACTTACACCGGCCAGACTGCTTATGTTTAATTTAACATTTTCTTCATTTCGTCATTAGTGCAAAACTATACAGGCCGGATCTATGAGGGGGGGGGGGGGCGAGGAGCCACACGGGCGACAGCTGCTAATTAACCGTTATGAGATTTTTAAAATGATTTTCTTAACTTATTTTTCCTGTTTAAAAAAAAAGAATGGGGGCGGGGGGGGGGGAGGGGGGGGGGGTAACGATCTGACCGGGCATTTAAGATCCGAACGCGAATTTTTTCTTCCATTTTTAATTCCTTTGGAATGATATCCTTTATGTATGGTTCTTTGTTGTTTCTTTTTTAAATTATTATATTATCATTATTGTTTGTTTCTACTAACACAGGGCTTTGCCACATAATTTTTTTTTCTGTTCTTTTGCCAGATATATATCTATGAGGTTTTTCCGCTTACTTCTGTGGAGTTTTTCCAGTTACATATCTATGAAGTTTTCCAGCTGCATAATTATCTATGAGTTTTTTCCATGTAAATGAGGCTTTTTCCGAGTGAAGTCCTTTTTCGTTTTCCTCAGCTCAATGTGGACATTACTAATTCTGTTTTGATTTAGCAAGACATTCTGACTGCAGTCCCACCTGCATGATATCTACATAGATTGTGAAAGACAACGGGCCTCAGGAAAGGTAGACACACACGACTCTCGACTGATTTCTCAAAAGATCCAAGGAGAACTAATACTTGTATGAGCATGGATCTGTTGGCGCAATATTCGGAGTTTCCTCTGGTCTGAGGCTTTAGGCTTAAAACAGAGTACCTTAGACAACTGGCGAGAACTGCCCGCGGGGGTTGGGGGGGGGGGGGATAAATATTTCCTACTTGCATAGATGTTCAGGGAGTGACAACGATGAACTTCAGACTTGATGTATGTGGATGCATGTGTGTATATGTATGAGCGAGAGAGAGAGAGAGAGAGAGAGAGAGGGGGGGGGGCAGAGAGAAGACTTGTTGGTAGACATCTGTAAAAGAATCCAAAGAATAACGCTACTACACCTCGACCAACAGTCTGAATATCTTGTAACGCCAGAGCTTTTGGCAATACTGAGATCGGCAGATACAATAAAACATTCCCAAATGCGTAAAGACTGTACAGGCAGCGGCCTTGTCGCTGGTAACAGCAAGAAAACGTGTAAAAAAAACAAACACACATGCAATACCCACTAGGCTGAATGCATATATGAAATTAATTGTGCGTCGGCAAAGGTGTCGTCGAAAGTAGGAGCACGAGAAAAAAGTTGGACAACTGATGTTTGTCACTGCATGAACCCCCCACAGCGTTAACTACCCGTTCATTTCCTGTGTCTTTGACACCTTATTTGTGGGGACTCAGGCGTGAGAAGCCATTGTGTTCTTTCTCCATTAATGGGGGGTTGCTCGGGGATTCTCCCGATGGAGAAAAAGCGACATAAAAAAAGAAGAAAAGATACAAACTCTAAGATAAAAAAAGACAACAGTAAGAGAAGAGGTAAGCTGCGTGGGACAAAAATTACATCAGAAAAAGCAGAGATACAGAGCAGAAAAGACAGCAGAGATAGGCTGCACTGAACAGAAAAGAGATAAGCTGTACTGCACAGAAAAGACAGCAGAACAGAGATAAGCTGTTTAGGGCGGAAAAAACAGCAGAAAAGAGGAAAGCTGTATTAGACAGAAAAGACAACAGAAATGGAAAAGGAAGGAATAAAGTGTGTTTGACAGAAAAGGCAGTCAAAAAAAAATAAAAAATTATATAGAATAGAAAAGGTAAGAGAAAATGAAGAGATAGAGTGCCAATGTAAGAAAAGAATAACCCGAACTGTAACCATTTCCATCGCTGGACACCTTTCACGTCAGTCTGGACTTGATATTACAAAATCTGTAGGTCTTTTGGTACCTTCGCCACAGCCTCTTGTCTGTTTTGCCCTGAAAGTCACGCGACCTCGTCACCCGAACTGAACCGTTTTTATTTCTCTCTTCTTGCACCCTCAATATTAACGCAGCATGAGGAGTTTTTCTTTTTCCTCTAAACACCTCCTCGCGACCTCAGATCTTGTTCCTTCTTTCTCCATTTTCTGAAAAACCGAAGATCTTTTATTATGTGGTAGAGATAAAACGAAGGCACTCTGACACTTGGTTTAAATACGTTATGGCACTTATCAAGCTGTTTCACATTTCCGATTTATCCTAAGTCCTTAATACCAACGCTGAAAACGTTTAACGTCGAATTTCTCAGGTGTACAAAAAGTGAAATTGGAAAACAAAAACAAGAACTAAGGTCTCTCCAGTATTCACCGCCAATTAAGTTTTCATTACTGCCGCTAATTAATGAAGGAGCTAATTCTTGATGGGCAGAAAAAACGTTCCACTAGATGCACATTGTTCTTTGATGACTCTTTTGGTGCCAAGACCGGAAACTTTTGATTTTTTCACATTATTCATTGTTACTTTTAAATTGGACCGGTGCAGTATTTTCAAGTCAGTGTTAATCTGAAATAGTGAAACATATTATTAATTTTCTCACAATTACTCTTCGCTTTTCATCGGATGCAATTCACAAGTATTTCCTGCTGGCATTTTTTTATTTTTGGGTGCAGTCCCCAAAGACCATGAAGTTGCACCCTGGACGTCTGTATGATTTGGTCTGGTGCAGCGTCGTGTGTGGCTGGACAAGCCTATCCGGGACAGGTTAAGGGTTCATAAAGTCCACATGCATTTAAAGGGTTAATAAAGGCCACAAAACAAACTGTATACCATAGCGACAGTGTCCAGTGATGAATTTCACCAACAAGACAGATCCAGACGCCGGCTTTTCTCCCTCCCTCCCTCCCTTTTGAAAGTAAATTGGGGGAGTGGGCTGTGAGAGGTCACTTCTACAGCAGAGAAACAGGAGGGAACTGTCAGTACACACGAACCTATCAACTGAATGTGAATTATTGTTGTTAATTTGTCACATTACGATAATTATGAAACATTCTCGATACAGAGTAAGTTTATAAAGTTATCAAGTGCGACATAATTAATTACAATGTATATCATTAAAATAATGATCAGTACAGACCACGTGTCCCAGGCAGACATACAGAGCCCTTACTCCCCTCCCCCCCCCCCCTTATCTTACCGGGCGTTGACAGGAATTAGGAACCGCCTCAACACAGAATGATGAAGCGCCTGGGTTCAGACAGAAGCCACACTTCAGATATGACTGTGTATGCGGGCAAGGTGTGGCTACTCCAGACAATCTGAATGACATGCAAGGGTTCCAGCCCCCGCCTCCTTTGTGTTTCTCCTTGTCTTTTCAGTTTGCACAGAAACTACACAGAACACGCCGCCGTCTACAGGCCTTCAGGACAGCCTCAACACAAGACTGCCAGCCTGCCCAATTCAACTAGTTCAAAACTGAAGTCAGAACGAAGCATCCGACAGCAGCATCAACAACAGCAGTGAGTGGCTAGTTCGACGTGCCGGGTTGCAGTGTGTCCATTACTTAAAGAAAACAACCAGCGCTTTCACTGCCATGTGTGAATGGATGACCTTTCCAGGGTTAACAGAGCCCTTTTGAGGGATCAAAATGAAAAAGAACAAGACGAGAAGCCAGAGTTTGATTTGAGTTTACAGACAGCAGGTCGACCCGACAGCGGTCACATTGCACTATGAAGAAGCAAGAGTTTGATTTGAGTTTACAGACAGCAGGTCGACCCGACAGCGGTCACATTGCACTATGGAGAAGCAAGAGTTTGATTTGAGTTTACAGACAGCAGGTCGACCCGACAGCGGTCACATTGCACTATGAAGAAGCAAGAGTTTGATTTGAGTTTACAGACAGCAGGTCGACCCGACAGCGGTCACATTGCACTATGAAGAAGCAAGAGTTTGATTTGAGTTTACAGACAGCAGGTCGACCCGACAGCGGTCACATTGCACTATGAAGAAGCAAGAGGATAGACAGAGTGTATAACAAAATGATAGGGCCGAAGAAGAAAACCAGATCAGAAATAACATGTCAAGGAGGAAAGAAAGAACAAGAAAACATGGCATAAATGTCGGACAGAGTTCCGTACGCCCTGACCACCTGGTCACTTCAATGCAGGTCAACTGCAACTTTTCGCCTGTCCATACCTTTATTCTTAACGCCACCCCTATCCCTTACTCAAATCTTTTCCTTACCCTAAACTTCTGTGTTTGTTAACTGGGCTGGCTATCCATGGGAAATATTGAGACAGTCCGTAAAGAATTGTATGAGTTCAAAGTGGTCGGGACGTACCTCCAGACCTCATAAAAGAGGAAAAGTCAGTGTTGCCATGAAGCGTGTTTTGCGTGTGTCTTCGACGCGTTTTTTTTTTGCCGGTGCGTGTCTTTGACGAATGTGTTTTTTTCTTTCTTTCGAAAAGTATTATATCTCTAAAAAAAAAAAATCGGGAAAAACCTAAAATAAAAATAGAGCGATTTTTAGAAAACATAGGGCGTGCACACTGAATGCAGAAAACGCTCGATGAATGTTCTGTAAACACGTGCCGTGGGAACAGGCCTTAAAGCATTGCACCTGTGAAAGGATAGAATAGATGTCCACACATCTGTATGTGTCACATATCCAGCAGTTCTGCATGAAGTTATACAAACAGCACGTTAGCCTGTCCTGGCACTGAACATCTACAACAACACCAAAACTTCCACATCCCCACATCACCCCTCCGCCATCGTGGTGCCTCAGTCACGAATACAACACAGCTTTTAATGAAACATTTCGAGTGATGAAACCGAAAACTACCTGAGTGTGGAATTCACGTAATTCACAGTTTACTCATCGTAATCGCTAAAATATTCATTTTTTATCACTTATCCAAGAAAATGGAACTACATTTTTGTAGTTACTTTATCGTGGGTCCAGGGTGCAGTCCATGAGGGGCAAATTATGTCCTTAACCACGTGCTTAACATTTAGTACATTGTAAAATATACTTAGCTTATATACATAAGAAAGAAAGGATGTACAATAAAACTAAGTTAAGTTTTATGTATATACACACACATATATTTATGTATATACACACATATATTTATGTATATACACACATATATTTATGTATATACACACATATATTTATGTATATACACACATATATTTATGTATATACACACATATATTTATGTATATATACACATATATTTATGTATATACACACACATATATTTATGTATATATACACATATATTTATGTATATACACACATATATTTATGTATATACACACACATATATTTATGTATATATACACACATATATTTATGTATATATACACACATATATTTATGTATATAGGCTCTTACACCGCAAGAGAATCATTTTTTGGGGGGTCGCTTCCGTAAAATGTGGTTTGCCTGGAATTCAAGATTTCATCACCCGGCCGATGATATGAAAAAAAAAAAAAAACAGTTTTGAAAGTCGTGACCCTGTAGATGTCATATTAAATTAATATCACTACTGTCCCCTAATTCCTCACTAGGCTGAGAACCGCTGATATTAATGCAGAACGATGGATTTTCCCAAGGACCGGAAATGATGTTCACATAGCAACCTGCTGAAACATCCACCCGCTATGATTGATGGGGCCCGCGCGATATCTGTTAGTTACCAGTTACGGGCTCTCTCCAGAGTCTCTCTCCCCACCCTCCTCCCCCTCCCCGCCCTCTCAATCAGACCTTTCCTCTAAAGTGCTTTGGACAGAGCCCTATGTTCATGTTCCATGCAATTCTCTTACAGCATCATAATTAAACTGCATGCAGAACCCTTTTATGTGACGTCTCTCGTGACCAGATCCAATTATTGTGCGCCGCGATCGAGCCAGACACTTTCATCATATACAGAATTTATCTAGATCTAGAATCTATCTCTTCTAAGAGTGAGAGGATCGGAGGCAAAACGCGTAGTGCCATGAATGGGCATAAACATGTAGGCCTATGCTTTAACTTTAACACCCAGCACTTGAGTTGCATGATGCCAAATTCAGTGAGGGTTGTTTTTCCTGTTTAAATCAACAAACAACAGCAAATGTAAAGTTCGCGTTTAGGAAAAGAGCAAACAAACGCATTTCCCCCCCCCCCCTTGTTTTGGTAAAAGAGCGGAGCAAACGGACATTGGGAGTTGGGTTGGGGGGGGGGGGGGACAAATAGGATTTTTTTTTCTTTCACTTTTTCCCCATGTACAATAATGCAAACATCAGACATTCAAAAGCAAGAGCACAACTTTCCATCTTCGCTGGTGACGATCCCCCCCCCCCCTTGCAAAGAATAATGATGACGTAAATGACAAATGACACAGCAACAAAGGAGGAGGAAAGGGTGAGAAGCAGGAATGGAATTGGGCAATCCGTGGAAAGATCTTTCACTTTCAGACACAGATTTATTTAAATTAATTTATTTGAACTTAGGCACAATCAAAACGGGTGAAAAAAAAAAGACTCTATTGAGACAGTTTGTACAATGTCGTAAGTACAGCCCTAGTGGCCAGTGACACAGAAGTATACTTTTAAATTCTAAAACGCTGGATGCCTAATGACCAGTCGGCAACTTCTTCAAAAAAAAAACAACAACAACAACCAAAATGCCAATCTCAACAACTTTAAGAAGAATCCGATCTATTGACCTAGCGCAGCATCCGGAGTTTGACAGTGAAGTAACCATACATAAAGTACGTGCACCCCATATTTGACACGCCCCTACCGTCATGTACACGTACACTTTACATACGTTTGGCTTCAAACCGATCCTTCCCTCTTTATACGTACTTGCTTACGCCCATTAGAATGTTGAATGTCCATGCTAAAGGCCTTGACGTTTCGGAAAGTTTGACTTTAGTTTTTCTTTTGCACAAACTATTTGACTGTTTCATTGGATACACTGGCCCGTTCGGTGTACGTATTTTACGGATGGCCTCTAGGTACAGGTCTTAAACAGAAACCAAAAGAGATGCTCCCGTTTGAATGAAAGGTCTGACTGCTCTGTTTAATCTCTAAACATTCGAAGTTTGGCGTTTGATGCAGCGGCGTTAACATTTTGACTATTTTAAAGGTGCACATTTTCATTTTTGTTGTTGTTGTTGAACCTCTGAGATCAATTTCTTTGAGGCGGAATAAAAGGTGAAAGGAAGAAAAGATTTTGGGTTGGCGGCGGGGGTCTCAATCGCAAATTTCAGAGACTTCCATTGTTACATACTTGGAGGGGTAAATACATTTAATACACAACAGTATTGGTGGCCACTTTACTTCTTGTTTGTTCTATTTCCATTTTCTGAAAAAGTGGAAATCGTTCAGTATGTACATGAGGTATATATAACAAATGCACACTTTGACACTTGTTGTGGCACTTATCAAGCTATTTCACAGTTCCGATTTATTCTAACTCCTTATCATAGTACTAAAGCTGCAAACGTTTAACGTCGAATTTCTAAGTTGTGCAAAAAAAGTGGAGCTGGAACAAACAAGAACCAAAGACGCGATGTGTGGCTGTTAATGTATTGGTCATACCCGCGTGCGTGAGTGAAACCAAATTAAAACAGTCTTTGATAGCCGTGTCAACAAACCATTATGTTGTGGCCGAGATACTACAGTAACAGCAAAGACAAAGGACAACACAGACTGAAGAAAAGATAATTAAAAGTCGGTAAATGCTTCAGTGGGTGAACGAGTCATCTGGTAAGATGACAAACAGTTAGTCAGACAGATAGAATGACAGACAAAACAGGTCAGACTGACAGACGGAAAGATAGACAGTGAGACAGAGCGACAGATAGATAGATAGCTTATAGGCAGACAGACAGACAGACAGACAGATGGACAGACAGACAGACAGACAGATGGACAGACAGCTGTTAGATAGATAGATAGATAGATAGCCAGCCAACCAGCCAGACAGACAGACATATAGACAAACAGACAGATAGATAGATAGATAGATAGATAGTTAGATAGATAGATAGATAGATAGATAGATAGATAGATAGATAGGTAGATAGTTAGACAGATAGATAGATAGATAGATGATGGATGGATGGATATATAGATAGTAAATAGATAGATAGATAGATAGATAGAAAGAATCAACATTTTCACAATAGTAGAAAAATCAGGAGTTCAGTGCCGCCGACATCAAGGGAAAGAACTCTATACAAATACAAGACTCTTGGAGAATTTAGAGTTACTCACCTTTTTGTATTGCATGTGGATGGACGCATTGTCGTCTTTGGCCTCTGTGGCTTTGTCAGCTGTGATACATTCCTGCAGGAGAGATTGGAGAGTGACATTAATTTTAGTCTCTAGGAGCTTGGCTACACTTTCTGGTTTCTTACAGGAACATACTGGGACTGTAAAAAAAAAAAACTGTGTGTCTCAAGCTGATGCCGTAGTGTACTTTGCGACAAGGAATTTTCAATTTTTTTGCGGGGTCATACTTGGGGTCATTTGGACGTTGATAGAGAGAATGACGGACTTAAGTAGCACAACAAGCCTTGGCTTAGAGCGCCATAAAATGTCTTTTTTTTTATATTTCGAGGGGGTGTTTATTTATTTGTTTTATTGCTTCTCTACGTATAATATTAATCCAATTAATATTTTAAGCCAATTAAATATTCATTATAATGTCTCACTACTGACCTTCTAGTGAAACTTTTTAACAAGGCGCCCTCCAGGTTTAAAATAGATTGAGGCCATACCGCGTTTAAATCCGGCATTGGGTACAGGGAGTACTCAATGTCAGAGATGTTAAAAACTAATATAAGCCAAAGGGGCTTACCTCTAAGCGAAGGCTGGCACCAAACCGTTGACACCATATCTTGTATTCGTGGCCCATGGCTGAAAGACGTTTGAGAAATTCTCGGGTTTCCAGGGCGATCAGGGAGTTCCCTTCCAAATCTATCTGGCAAATCTTGACCCAGGTTTCCAACACTTTGAGAACCCCTCTGTGATGGAAAGAGATCTCGCAGCTCGGGGTGGCCATAGGGGACGTGATTGTTCCCGCAGTGCTGGGGCCGGCAGCTCGATGGTCTGGTGCCGGGGTGTACAGCGCTGGGGTAGATAAGGAGGCATGTGGCGAGAGCTGCTGCTGCAAGGGGCATAACGTGGCCACGGGGGAGTAATCCTGCTTGACGCTCAAGTGATTGGAGAAACTGGTGGACGGGGGGATGGTGGGGAACTCGAACTGTGTCTGGGGACTTTGGCTGGAGGTGGAAGGGTTGGGGGATGAAGGAGCTTCGAAATGTACGGTGATCGTTGTAGCAGCTACTGGGTCATCTTTAGATGTTTGTTTGGCCGGACGTTGGCGGGGCTGTGGCCCAACACTGGCCACTGTGGTGACCGGATGGTGGAGAACTCTCTCGTTACCCCCGCCCACGTCCGTGGTGGTGATAGTCACCATTGACCCGGATTTAAAACCGCTGGTCGCCCTAGGGCTGCTGGGAAAGATGAAAGATGGGCGGGTGGGGCTGTGTCGAGAATCTGCCACGTCAGTATGCACGTGGAGCTGACCTGTGGAACTGTTGATGAGATTGGACCTGTGTCTGGAGGCTAAATTCTCCGGCACGGAACTAGATCGTGAAAAGACCGGCGAGGCCTCCATTTGCGGGGTCTCCATGACGAACGTGGGCAAGTTGATCAACTCCCGCTGGAAGGCCACGATATCCACTTCCGGTGTTGAGGCTTCGCTGCACGACCCGGAAGTCAACGGGCCTCCACTCACTATACTATCCTGATGCACCAGCTGAACACTCACCTGAGATTTGGATAACCGTTTCTTGCTAGGCCAGCGAAACAATTTCTTGGATGTGGAGGATTTGGATGGTAGATCAAACGTTACACCCTCCGGTAAATCGGGTGGCGTGCCGACCATAGCTATTGCTGTTGTGGCCACGTCATTATTCTTGGATTTGATGTCCAGGTCTAAAGGCGTCACTAAACTCTCCCCAATGGCCCGCAAAGCCTGTTTAGTCGTTGTTCCGTTTTTGCCCTGTGCAGATGCTGACGTCACTGATTTCCCTGCTACTCTCTCGCCGACCAGCAGCTCTTTCTCGTCAAGGTCATGCGTATGACCTTCATCTTCGTCTATGCCCGAGTCAGAGATCATGACCCGCAGACACGGTTTGGGTTTGGGGAAACTCGAACGTTCTGCTTGCTCCTGCTGCGGTTGTTGTTGCTGCGATGATTGCTGTTGTTGTTGTTGCTGCTGACTTACATATTGTGAATGTTCCGCTTGCTGAGGTTTTGAAGAAGCTGCAGATTCCAGACTCTGTTGTTTGGAAAGTTCCTTGCCTGTCACTGTCTCTTCCTTCTCGGAAAAGTCTTGTTTCCTAGGGGGACAAATATCCACTTTGTCCACCTTTGGAGGTTTTAATTTGGTATCCGAATACAGAGTTTTCCTTCGAATCATGTTCCCGAACAGTCGGTGAGACAACAGCCGGAGCACAATGACAGGATGCACCACCATTGGGAGCCCTGTCAAGAAGTATTCACGTAGAGACAGTTGGTTCACAGACTTGAGAAACTCCATGGAGCAGGTTGGAGATGTAAGCGGGGACATGATGGCTGAGGAGTACGGACACGTGCCAACCTCCGTCTCCAGCTGACCCAGTAAACTGCTGGTCGATCCATTTAGACGAATACATGGGGTCTGTCCATCTCGTTCTTCTGTAGACGCCTCCTGCAAGTAAATTCAAGTTTAGACTGTCACAATCACTAACCATTAATGCCATATTTACCAGATCCCAAACTATGTCTGCAACTTCCACGGCTTCTAATACCTACTCAGTCAGAAAACACCATTATATATCAGTGAAACCAAAGAAAAACCTTCTCAAGGTAAACCAGACGTAAACAGTACACAGGATATCTCTCATTCTGTAATGCGAGATACTTCTCCATAGCAATGCAACCTGCAGTCTATATGGCGTTTCAGCCAGCCTCACTGTACTTCACTTCAACCAACGACACTAGATACAAGGACAGTTGTGACGATTTGCATTCACAGATTTGCAAACTTCAAGCGGCGAATTGTAGTAGACATAAGTAATGGGTGCGTTTTCGAAGTCTAACAGAAAAAGTCTGAACTGTGTCCAGCGATTACCATTGGCATGTTGACTGGGACTGACGTTTTGACTTCTTTATAATAACTTCAGTGAATGTAGGAAAATCCGGACTTTTTAAAATTATGTAACCAGCTGGTATTTTTAACTTATTATAAACCGATCTGCGACATAACTGTCATTTTAAAAGTTGACTAGTCAGACTCTATTCTAAAATTTACAATTTCGTCTCTCAGCCAATATCCCTCCGTGGTACATATTTATGGAGTGAACACACCCTAAAATCAAAACTCAGTTAGGTGGTTTAATCCCCGTCATCCACAAGTTGCCATCTTGTCATGATAATAATTATAAAATGCTGCAGCTTCTCCACTGTTAGTGAGGCTATAGGAAAGGCTCCTACCTGAATCATTTCAGCGATGACCCCCTCCATGGACGCAGCTTCTAGATGCCCTCTCGGATTGAGCATGACTATCTTACCCATTGCCATCAGCTCTATGAAGCTGTCCTCTGGAGAGTGGACTTGCAATAGTGAGTTCTGATTGCTCTCTTGAAAGGCTGTGGAGTATAATGTAAGTTTCAGTACAAGAATGAAAGAACTCTCAAACAGACGAAAAAAAAATTGCAAGAATCAGAGACAAGGAAGATAATAAGCTTACTGACATATTTCAGTCATTTTTGTTTTTCTTGACCCTGTTTCAATGGTGAAAGGGTGCTGTAACTACAGAGCTGGTATATCTGACCTTATAAATCACTGACTATGATGACTGTGGCAATGTTGGCAATGTCATCGATGGAAAAATAGACACGAGACAGACAGACAGACAGACAAGACGGGCGGATGACCAACGGACGGACGGGGTGGATGGGTGAATGGATGGGTGGGTGGATGGATGGACGGATGGATGGTTGGATGAAACGATAGATGGATATATTTTACATTCTTCACGCATCAGCTATAGAAGTGCCGAGAAAGTTACAAATTACCACTGCTAAATAGACAGACCTTCAAGATCAACCACCCAACCACGCCCAGTGGGCTCTGTAAACAAGACAGAAGGTAACACAGACATTAAGTACAACTTACGTCTTCTGTCGAAGATATCCACACGTCCACCCAGTTTGTGAAACAGCCCCATGTATACCAGTATACGGGCGGCGTGGTACTTGACATACTTGGCATACTTGGTGCTGTGGTTGGTGTAGTACCATTCATCGGACGGCAGCAACAACTGCATCAACATGTCGGCCACATCGGCGTCGGAGAGTGCAGCGTGGTAGGCTGGAGTCATGGCCACACAGGCTAGGGCTTGTAACAGCAGGCACAAAAGTTGCTGGAAATACAGGCAAAAAACACAAAAAGTCAGCGTCCGTTCATATTATAAACGCAAGGACAAATCAAAGTCAGCCTCCGTTCACAGATTGTAAATGCAAGGACAAAACACATGGCAGTTACAGACAAAGTCAGCGTCCGTTCATAGAATGTAATCACATGGGCAAAACATAGGGGAGATACACACAAAATCAGCCTCCGTTCACGAGTTGTAAATGCAAGGCCAACCCACATAAGAAATGTGGATGTAAGTGAGAATGGATATTACACAAGACTGGTATGTTTTACCAAAAGTTGGTAAAACAGAATCTGAAATATGTAACAAAGACATTGCTGTAACTGTGGAAAAGCCCTTACTGTCTCATTTGGCGCCAGCCTAAAACAGCTCTTAACAGGGCTACGTACAGCCCTTCTGAGGGCTGAAGATAAGGAAAAGAAGACAAGACGACTGGAATGGTAGAGAATATCGTTCAAACTGCAACACAAATGCTTGTCACCCATATGGCTGTTTTTGTTTGGTACAGATACTCAACTTGGGGAAAGGAAAGTCAATAGTATAAAGCAGACTGGAAGTGACAGCATGTTCCGAGTTTGAGTTTGGAGAAAGCAGACTGATACGATAACGGTCACATTGTGACAGGAAAAAGCAAAATGTCTGACAGGACAAGAAGAGACTCTACCAGAAGAGCCCATCAACCATCAGCTGTTTAGTGCTAATACAAAAACTATGCTCAGGGGTCAGTAAAAATGAATGGAGACAAATGTCTCCAAACAATTCTGTAACTGAAATGCACGTCCCCTTTACCCTGTTTTCTGTTCCTTCTTACATTTAACCCATTCGAAAAAGGAAGACGGCAGTTAAAGGGTTTTTCAGGGATCAGTGAAATCTCTGCTTCAGTGACAACTCATAACACATGTATACAAATGATTTCACTGTGACACACAACAACGTTTACCTTCTTAAATTTGCCGACGACTCTGCTATTTTAGGCCTTTTACCTAACTCTGGACACGAATATTCTAACATTGTACAATCCTTTCATTGTTGGTGTAATAACAACTATCTTCTACTGAATGTTAAGAAAACAAAAGAGCTTGTTTTTGACTTTAGGAAAAATAACAACGATCCTGTTTGCCCTCTTACTATCAACAATGAAGAGGTTGAAATTGTCACAGAGGCCAAATATCTTGGCATTACTATTGATTCATTGCTTAACTGGCATGCGCATGTAACATATGTATACAAGAAAGCCAACCAGCGCATGTATTTCCTCAGAAAGCTCCGCTTTTTAAAAGTTAGCAAAAGCATTCTGAAAATATTTTACACCATGGCTATTCAGAGCGTTTTGATGTATGGAGTTGTCTGTTGGGGAGGAAACATCTTACAAAAAGATAAAAATAAGATCAATAATTTAATTAAAAAAGCATCCAAAATTTGTATCTGTGATCTGCCATATTTTGATGAGCTGTACACTGGTGCTTGTATTAAAAAAGCTAATATTATTATAAATGACCCCCAACATCCCCTGAACAAGGAATATATAAGATCTGTAAGAAGTTTAAGGCTGTTGTCAAAGAAAACTAAAACTGAGCGCTACTTTAAATCGTTTATTCCATCATCAACTAGGATGTTACAATAATGTCGTCATCTTGATCGTAATCTGTGCACAGTTGAATTATGTCCTGCGTGTCAGGTCAATGTGTTTTAGTTAGGGAAGCATATTGTGTGCACTGTTAATTTTGTTAATTTAGTTAATTTATCAGTGTGTGTGTATATATGTGTGTGTGCGCGCTATGTATCATACTTTCTGCTTCTGTAACTATATTGTTATGTATTCAATGATCAAAACAAATTTCCTTGTACAAGGACGAATAAAATTTATCTTATCTTATCTTATCTTATCTTATGTGGTTTTAGACAGTAGGGAAACTTGTGAGCCAAAACAATACATTCCTCCACTGGCTTCCGAACAGAGCCTGAGTTTTTGAGTTTGACTTTGGAGAAAGCTGATCAAACACAGACAACAGACGTACATGCTGTCAGAGTATTTAGAAAGAAAAAGATAGTGGAGAGAAAATCTGGAGAAGAATTTGGAATGACTAGAGTGAAAAGAACCGCAACACAGTCTCACTCTCACAGATGACAGAATGTCATTATTCCACAGTCCAGGCATCAATGTGTGGCTTGTTGATTCAGAGTCTGGACTCGACAAAGCTGATGGGGAGAGATTGGTTCTGAAATGAACGGTGATCGTTTTGAGCGTCGCTCTGATGCTATCTCTTTGTTGACTCAGGGAGTCATTCCACCGAACATGGACGTCTTTTCTAGGATATTCTTGTAGCGACGGGCACAGCGACTTTTCCCGTCACGTCTTTGTGGGACATTCATGCAAGCGATGGGTACAAGCACTTGGGGTCCACCAATCAATTACGTACGCTTGATTTTGCTGACTTTTGTCCCATCATCCCTCTCTTTTTTTTCCTCAGTTGTACGCTTATCATAAGCTCGGCCTCTACACGTCCCACCTTCCCTTGGGTGCGCCCAAGGGCAATAGAATAGCTAATATAATATTAATCATGATAAGGCCTTGATATTTTAAAACATTAAGTGACGTTTTGCAAAAAATTATTTGACTGTTTCATTAGACATAACATTTTTTGTATAACACAGCAACTTCATCCGGAGAACAAAACATATGAATAAAGCCCAGCTTTTGAATTTATTACCATAATTGTAAACCGTACGTACGCTTTCCGGACCCCCCCCCCCCTCCTTTCCTTTCATGAACACATTTTCTATATTAGGGGCACCCCATCTTATACTGCAGTCCAAGCGTACGTACTTTATGGATTTCCCCTCCCCCAATCCCTTACGTTTGTCTGGGGCATTGTGCTAGCCACCGTATAGGAAGCACTTTTGCCCCCTTCACGCCATCCGCGTGTGTCCTGGGTCGTATGTCAGTCAGAAATATGAGCCGCCCGTCTGACAAGGTCGTAGAGTGCTCTGTCTTGTTCATTGGGCCAAAGTCCCATTGACCAATGCAATTATCTAATGACCAAGTCTGCCTCTGCTCCCCGCCCAGTACTCCCCCCCCCCCCTTCAGTAATTCTGAACTGAATGTCATTAACGCAACAACGAACTGTGAAAATCTATTGGTGGAAGATGATGACCGAGATCCATTCTCTTGTCTGGACAATTTCCACAGGTCAAACATCAATTCACACAGTTGCACTCATGCAGACACACCCATGTATACACATGTACATACTCATACATACATGGAAGCCAAGAGACTACACATAAACAGAGACAGCATGCCCAGGACTCAGGTCTGCCTTTGGGTTTCGCCTGCATCACCTGCAGCAGGGACTGCCATTCTAGGATCGGACTCCTGAGCCACACCAGACGCTGCATTCGCCACGACTGACACGGCCAAACTACAGCGCTATCATTGTCTACCGAAACTGACGGCCGCCTAGTACTACTCCTACTTTACATACTCATAACTTTATTTCACTCACTTACACATCGCAACCTTGATTCTTGTTTGTCCGAACTCCACTTTTTGCACAACTGAGACATTTTTCGTTAAACGTTTGCGGCTTTAGTATTATGACATTGACATTGACAAGGAGTCAGAATGAATCGGAAAAGTGTGCATTTGTTTTAACCTCTGCTACGTACTTAAAAAAGATCTCCAGTTTACAGAAAACGGAGATAGAACAAACAAGAACTTAAGCTTGCTGTGTGCACTCACAACTTTATTTCATTCACTTCAGTCGTCACGCCCGGCGCACATTCGCTGATTTTGTTCGGCCGACTATTGGGTGGTGACGTCACGACCTATAGTTTCATTGTGATCTCGTGCACTGGTCAAATTGTTTTTTTGTTTTTTTGTCATGGAAACGCAATGATGTGACGTCACCAACCGACTAGTTGGCCGATGAAAAATCGGTTAGTGCGCGCCAGACTTTTTTTCTTTTCGCTTACAAATCAGAAAGAGTGCGAAAAAAAAAACAACCCTCCATTCTGTAACATTTTCTACATCGTAACCATCAAATGAAAACTGGGTTGAAAATCAAAGCTCAAAAAGTGCAACTAGCCAAACAAGAGATTTTTGGGGCTTTTTCTTTTGTTTTTCACCCAAGGTAGACAAGTAATATCGTAAATGCGTTTATATTTGCTTGGCTTGTTTCCCCTGGTCTGCAACACACTCTAAAAGTGGAGTCGGTGCCAGCGAGCGCGCCCAGAGAAATCGATTGACCCCCCATGAGATCGATGTAGTTTTTACGAGGCCAGGCAGTTACGTCAAGGGCCACGGAGAAAATAGAACAGCAGATATAGTTACAAGGATACGCCGGGCAACAGAACAGCCAGGTCGGATTCGTTCGGCGGTAGTGGCAGACCTGGGGTCTTCGAGGACACATTCTGTAAAGCAGGATTTTGGTGAGGGGGGGGGGGGTTGTGGAGAGAGCGAAAGAGAGAGTGAGAGCGAGTGAAAGAGAGAGAGAGAGAGAGAGAGGAAGAGATAGAGAGTAAGAGAGAGGGTGTGAGAGAGAGAGAGAGAAAGAGACAGAGAGAGTAAGAGAGAGAGAAGAGACAGAGAGAGAAGAACAGAGAGAGAGTGAGAGGGAGAGCAGGAGAGAGAGAGAGAGAGAGTTAGAGAGGGAGGGAGAGAGAGTTAGTTAGAGAGAGAGGGAAAGAGAGAGAGTGCGAAAGACAGAAACAGACAGACAGGCGGAGACAATGAGAGAGACAGACAGACACAGACAAGAGAGTTTGAGTTTGAGTGTGGGTTTAACGGCGCGGGAACAAGGAGAGAAAGCCACAGAGGTATTTGATTTGATTTGAAGTTTGGGAAAAGCACGTCCACCGGACAACGGCCATATTGTGCTAGGAAGAAGCAAGAGACGAGACAGTATGCAGCAGAATGACAGGGCAGTAGGAGACAGGGCAGTAGGAGACAGACCAACATCGAGATCTGTGCAGTAGTAGGGGGAGACAGAGAGGGAGAGAGAAAGGAAGAGAGAAATGGAAAAGGGGGGGGGGGGAGGGACCATT